>JACATO010001379.1:0-342692 GCA_018389105.1 Nautilus pompilius | reverse complement strand
GAGAGAGATGGAAAGAGAGAGAGAGAGAGAGATGGAAAAGAGAGAGAGAGAGAGAGCTGGAAAAGAGAGAGAGGAGAGAGAGAGAGAGATGGAGAGAGAGAGAGAGAGAGAGAGAGATGGAAAGAGAGAGAGAGAGAGATTGGCGAAAGAGAGAGAGAGAGAGAGAGATGGAGACAGATGACGTCAGTACAGGGGAGAGAGAGAGAGAGAGAGAGAGGATGGAGACAGATGACGTCAGTACAGGGGAGAGAGAGAGAGGAGAGAGAGAGGAGAGAGGGAGAGAGATGGAAAGAGAGAGAGGAGAGAGATGGAGAGGGAGCGAGGGGAGAGAATTTGCACTGCCAGAAATCCAGAAGTTCCTAGCAAAATCATTCTACAGATTTTTTTTATTTTTAAAGCCGCTTGTGTGGGGACAATGTCTACAGGTGCCGGTAACAAGTCCGAAAAATGCTTGTAGCTAAGGATACGGTAAGATTTCAGATTTCACTGCATCCTTCTTTATAGCAGGATTACATCAAAAAAAAAAAAAAATTGTTGGGTATTTTTTGGTAGTTGCTTTCCCTTTAAAAAAAAAAAAATAAAAAATTAATAATAATAATAATAATAATGATGAATCATGAATTATTCTTTCAGACATCAAAGCCTTTATATTTAAACATGAGGTCAAGCAGGTTTTCCACAATAGATGGAAGAGAAATGAACAGTAAGTAAGCCGGTGTGTGCATGTATGTAAACACGATTTTAAAGTTTGCCGCATATACAAGGATATACATAACCTACTCGCTTATTCTCTCTCTCTCTTCCCCTCTCCCTATATAAAAAGTACACTTTTAACCACCATTTAATGAATTTAAGGAAATAGCTTATTTTTCAAGATCTGTCTATATTTAATAACGAAACTGTTGCTTGGCAATGTTATAAATAAATACATGATCAACAATCTTCTGTGCGCCGTCTGGGATGCATTTGCCCCTGTTACCCGTCGAATTTGTACAACTCCGTATAGGCTGAGCCAAAAGGAGCTCTGGCGCATAGATCTCTCCTCATTAATATAACTCTTTGTAAAGACAAATGTGTATACCGCTCCCAGCCCCACATTTTGCATTATGATTGTATTGACCATTTACATAGCCAGCTCAACACAAATACCTCTAAGTTGGGATGCAGATGCTGCCCAGGAGGTGAAAATTAAGGTAAAAAATGATACGGTATACATAAGGTAATATTATAAACATGATATGGTAATTTGAAATTAAAATTCCAACAACAAATTTGGTAGATGATCTCCCACTTAATCGCTCTTATTATTAAGACTTGGACATTAAAAAAAAAAAAAAAGGTTTGTTAGAGAAGCTTCCATTCCTGGGAACGTAGAATTTAAGTTTTTAATTTTCTAAAAATCCTGCTAAACTAACCGTCCGCAAGTTCCTGGCTTCAGGATAACTCATTTGGTTTTCTGATGTGCAACAGATGGGCCATGACGACCTCAACCACTGCAAAACCCATAAATCTCCGAGCACAGGCTGCTAGCAACAACAGAAGAGTGCTTCCAGCGCGCTGAGCCACGACGGACTCCAGAGATATGCAGTCAATACAGTCAGCGGTCTTATAAAACTTCCTCCTCTCATCAGTTAATTCAGTGCCTGATGACTTTGTTATACAGTAACCAAAAAAAACAAACACGAAACTGATTTCCAGTTAATATCATGCGCATCTCTGTGCGCGTGTGCGTACAGCAGCAACTGAACCCGGAAAAAAGGGCAATTCCCTCATCTCTGAAGATAAATCCCCAAACCCGATTAAACTATATATTCCAGTAATGGCCAATTTCAAAGCAAATTAACCCAGGTCCACAGAATAATGGCCAAAAAAAAACCCTGGAGATAATTCTGAAAGCTATCCAGTTATGATTTTGTTGTGCACATCTATCTGAATACAAAGATGGCCAAAGAGGAGAAAAAAAGAGTTGAATTTTCATAAATAGCCAACTTTACAAGTACGTGCCATAGCTATGTTCTAAAGCCAACAGCTTGTGCGTGTGGAGCGATGAGTAAGAACCAGGACAACAAATGTTCCAGAATCAACAAAGATCTTTGAAATGTATTTCTTAATTTTTGTACCATCTAATTATACGGTAACAAATTACCTCTTGTTTCTCAGAAATTAAAAAAAACTAAAATCATAACTGCACCAATTCTCTGTGGTTTGAACTTTTGATTATGGCACCAATGGCTGGCAACTGACAAAGCAGCGCATGATGACCTCTCGCCTAGTTTCCTAGAGCCACCTACAAAAGAAAAGTGGGTTTTCCTGCCAATATATTCAGAACCGGCAAGAGAAAGCAAAAAAGTTCAAGATCTCAGCACAACAGTGCTTCAAACCAACCTGCAGTTTTCCATCCCTTTAAACACGGAGAACGTCCCATCAAATGTACCGCTAAGATACACTAAGGATCAGATTTTTTTGTTTGTCATGGAGATAGCCAATGCAGCTGGGAGGAAGGGAGAGAGACTTCCAAACCAAATGTTCAACAAGGTCCCAATCTCAAAGACTTCCAAAAACTGATGGACTTTGTTCCCATCCCTATACCACATTTACAGCCACCTGATATCAGTAAACTAGAAATGGAGGAAAAAAAGAGAGACAAACATGTAAATTAAGTTCTCTCTATTTTCTTTTTAATTTTTATATAATTTTAAAAAGTAAAATTAAGGGGGGGAAAATAAAACGTTTGCTCTAGTTTAAAATATTGTGCATTAATTTCATTATACGCAACTACATGATGCATTGAGTTTACATGGATTATGGGATGAACTAGTGATGTGGTGAAGTCCTCAATCTAAACATGGCCACATATTATATATATGCAGTCAATTCATAGTCAATCATCTATAACCTGGTCAAATGGGATTACCACCTCCGGAGGTATATGCCAAAACAGGCAAAAGATTCAGGGTGATGTAAATTACTCAGTCTCCAACAACGGTAACAGTTGAGATGGAAGTAACCACGGGTGAACCATCCTGATACACAGTTGAGAAAGGGGAAAATAAAAAACCATCCAAGTACGTGTGTGACTGAGATTACTGACTGGCTGAGTAGGAACTAGAAAGGCATTCTTGCTCAGATGCGATAAAAACCATTTTGACTGGTTTTCAGGTGAGTAGTTGTACACACACAACCACATCAGAAACTAAGAACCCACCATACGAAAATACCACTGCCTGCTTTTAAAACATCGTCGTTAACAAAAAAGGGTCATCATCCAAGCGAAAAAAGAGAGAAAAGAACAGAAGAAATCAGATGGACCATTTTTACTGTTGGTGTAATTTTAAGGTTTTGGCATAGTTATGAGCCTAGCAAGTTACTTCTGTAGATGTAAAATCTAGTTCATACCAAAAGATTGATGTAATCGTATTTATCTGGTATTCATTCCTGTTGCTAATTCCAACTCACTATGCTTATGTATAAATGTTAGTATATCTCATTAGTGATAACTGATACTTCACTTGGCAGACGAAAACGGCATCTAGAACAAAACTCCTTGTCAAACAAGGCTATTATCCATTATTGCCCTTTACAAAGTTCGTTACTCCCATTGGAAATTCGAAGATGTTGGAGATACATGGAGTGGTGCAGCCAATTAGAGAAACAAAAAAAAAAAAAAAAAGGTCATGACTGCCTTAGCCATAAAGGGATGAAGACGACGACAAAATAAAAAACAACAACAAAACAAAAACAACCACAGAATGGGATGGTAGGTCGGTGGTTAGAAACCCTAGAGACCAAAACCTTCCTCACTGCTGACCACGATTCCACTACAAAAAAGTTAACATCTCAACCTCTACCACCAAACCTGAGGGTTAAAAGCAATTAGACTGACTGGCTGAGAAGGAACTAGAAAGGCATTCTTGCTCAGATGCGGTAAAAACCATTTTGACTGGGTTAAAAGAAAGATTAGAGCCAAACCTCAGAGCAGTAGTACAGCATACCGTGATGGGACAAGAGCAATTGTGAAACATTTTGGTTTTAAGCAGCAGCACGTTAAAAGGAGACTAAAAAGGGGGCATGAGGTTGTTTTATTGGTTAGTAACTTGATAGATAAAAGGATGGAATTCTCATGAGAGAGAGAGAGAGAGAATGGGTTAATTATAAGACAGAATTTTGAAAAGTTACTGATTGAGATGCCAAAAAAAAAAATAAAGGCAGCAATTATTCAGATAATGTTGATGAAGAAAAAGCTTAAGGTGATAACAAGGTGGACAATTAATGGTTTATATGGTGTTATTCACAATTCATCTGGTTTGTTTTTCCCCCCCTGGAATGATGCATTTCCATGGACAACGATGTGCTGAATAGATAGACAGCATCACTTTCTTATGGTGTGCTCATAAATGTGAATGAAATTGCGTCCGTAAACTTACTCTGGCCAATATTAACATATAAGACTGTCAAGCCAGCTTACAATCTGACTACTTAAGTGTAAATAAAAAAAAAAAAATTATCTACAGTAATTATAGTAATTTTCAACATTAAATTTAAAATGTACACTACTTCTTACAGCGTCTGTTTAGCTAATAGATATATAAACCAGAAAGTGCACTTTTTCTGAGAGATTGAGTTTTCATATGGCATCATTGCTAATAAACAACATCCATAAATGTTTCAGTTTCTGTATTTTGAACAGATTTATGAGAACAAATATGTGATTAGAAGAATTTTTTTGGGAGGGGAACTCAAATTAGAATTCCTTGTATAAGTGGGTAACAGAAGACTTTGTTCTATGTATTTTTGTAGGAACTTAGGGGAGGGGGAAGCCAGCCAGCTAGCTACCTAGTAACCAAAGAGATGTTCGAAACAATTGGCTTTGAAATTGAGAGGATGTATTCATTAAAAATTTGCTAAAAACCAGTATCAAAGCTACAAGAAAATTTCCACACGAAGCACTACTGTCTTCCAGCCGAACCAAAGCCACTGTCTGTCCAGTCATACACTCTCAACGTAATTAAGGAACCTGATTGGGTTTAGTGCAATTTATTAACCCAATACACAAACAACCACAAACTTAATCATTCTTTGCAGGTCACTTCAGTTCAGGGAAACTCGCCAATAGATCTTCGGATATTTCCCAGCAATGTTTGTACGCCCAGAGGATGATCTCGGCTTTTATGATAATCTCCCTGCAACCCATCAAAGACATCAGCAGCATTCTCAACGTTACAAAAATGAAACTGACCGGCCTCGGCGATTACTTGCCACTTTCTTTTTTGTAATCAATACACAAACCAAAAACCTCTATCGAGCCGCATCTCATCCACTCTGGCACATCCACAGAAAAGCCGCATCACAAGACAGAACAAAAGGCTGCGAGAACAATCCATTGTTTTTGCGTGGATGCAGCTCGTTAATTTCTTAAATACAGCTTTTGTGGTAAAAAGAGAGAGAAAACAACAACATAAAAACCAGGAAACCTTTTGATCTTTCAATATGCAAACGATGTGCGTGCGTCTGTGTAGTAGATGCATCTACATTTGGTAAAAGGAATACAATTTCTAAAAAAGCCAACAAAAAAAAAACTCTTATGCTCTGAAATATGAAGTTTATCAAAATTATCCATGCACTAATGCACAGATCAAAGGCCAGAACTTGCAAGGACGTCAGTACATGACTTCTTTTCACAATATGATTGAGGAAATGTAGAAGCCCATGACTCATAGAAGCATTCAGCACTTTAGAAAATTTTAAAGACCCACGTACACTACAATAAAACGAGTGACATATCTAATCAGATAATAATATTATTTTTTTTTTTATCTTATTCATCCTTAATGAAAGCTGGGTTGCTGAAAATAATTCCATTCTACAAAAAAAATACAAAAATCCGCGCTTGGCAAGTTTAATTTTCCTATATTTTATTCTTATGTATGATATGCTAAGATAACATCTGGCAGTTTACAAAATTTCCTGAATCCAAACTTCAGAAACTTCTTCACTGTTTCATTCAATGTTAACATCGTATGATAGCATAAAACCTGCATGCAGTCAACTACACTTCATTAATGGTATAGACTTCTGCTGCTTGCGTAGACAAATTCTTACTTAATGTGACACTATGAAAAAACAAACAAACAAACAGACTGTAGTAAATGTAAACAAAAAGAAAGGATTTAATTCTAAAATTATCCTAATTTTGTACATTTATCATTTGTTACTTCAGTTTTAATTCCAGCAAATATGGAGTGTTCAGTAAGTCTGATTGTAGCTACTTGTAAGCTCATGTACAGAGAAAAGGTGATTTATTTCATGAGAGCTATCCATTCTCCCAAAACAAAGCTAGCCTATGAACATATCAGAAACCTTTTAAATCCTTTGTTAAACCTCTCAGAATTATGTACGCAGATAAATGTACACCGAACGAAATAGGTTGCTCTATTCAAGAGAGCAGCTTTCCATGGGAGAGGGAGAGTTAAACATGAAGTCAGGAGGAGGAGGAGGAAACAGCACAGGGGTCAAAGGTGGACAAAAATAATGACATGAGCTTCCCAAAGTTTTTTTTAAAAAAAAAAAAGATCTAATTTTTACACAAATACTTGAATTTAAGTATCAGAAGTTAAGAAAAAACACAGCAAGCAGAGAAATATTTAAAATATATCCACACACACACCACACATATATATATATATCAAAGCAAAATTAATTAATTTAATCCAGATTCTCGAGCAGAGATGAAAATGGATGGATGCATTAGAAATTGCTGCAGAGACAAATATAAGCACACTTGGAAATTACTGTATTAATTCTAGAGAAATTTGGTAAATGTTAAATGTGTAATTTATTGTGTCAAATTCATCATGAGATTTCTTTTCAATAAATGTTTCATTAAAAAAAAAAAAAACTGTGCTTTTTCAGCTGCATCTCATTTGGGAAAACATTCACCGTAACTGAACAATGGTGAACATGAATCCTCACTTATCTGTGCATTGCATCCATTGGCTGCAGGGAAGTAGAAACATCTTGAATTTTGGGTCGGGGGGGGGACAAAAATTTTAATTAATTTTAGTAGGGTTTTGATAGAAAGTTTATGAATTATGTATTTAGATAATAACTTTGTCCTGGAAGAGACAGTTCTGATTGTCTTGTCTAATAGCTGGCCAGTTGAGAGCTTTTCTGAGGCATTTCACTGTTTAAATTTGTCAAAAGACCAATAAAGATGGCAGTATCCAAACTACAGTTCATTTCTTATATGGCTAGAATATCCAAGAAAAGGGGAAAGCATATATATATATATATATATCATCACTGCCTAGCAATAATTCTAACAAACACGTAATACACAAACGATTCCTTTCACTCCAATGTTTGAGCATAGTTACAAAGCTAAAAGGATGGGCTTTCTCAAAACTTCATTGTCTACCTAGTAACCAAAGTTTATCGCAATCCAACAGAAAGTCGCAAATCCCTGACTGATCATTCTGTGCCATGGTCTAATCTCCACTATCAACAATATGGGTTCTGCCTTCGTCAATCTTCATGATGAGTTTTCCATCAAAAGGAATCTTATTCTCCCCGGAATCCAACATCAGTTATCATTCTTAAAAAAAGGAAAGGAAATGCCAGTTGGAAATTATCAATCTGAGATGGATAAAAGTGAAAATAGCATATGATGATTTCTTTAAAAAGCTCCTTGTGTGCTATGTATATAGGGGCACTTTGAAAAGAAAAAAGCAAACCCTTTATCAAGAGGAAGTAAAGATATTTTTTTCAAATGAATGTCACAGATAAAGAAAATCCTTGCAAAGCATTTGCTGTTTTTGAAATATTTTATATACAGCTGTCAAGAGATGGATGAAAACCAGAACAACAAAACAAACACAAAAAAGGGGCCACTTAGGGTAAAGAATAAAAAAATGTTTAAAGATGTAAAAATTGTGTGAACGAGTTAATGCTTCATATTATTTTTTTGAGAAAAAAAAGAAAAGAAGAGAGATAGAAGTGGTGGAAACTTAAAATTACCAAAATGTCTAATATTTAGTTTTATGACAGAGCATCATATGAGTTTCCAGGAGCTTAACCTAAAAAAAAGAAAAGAAAAGAAATTCTAGCCAGCCAAAGCATCAACATCTGGACTCATGTACCAGCTTAGAATGTTTGTAGAGAGGAAGTTAATCAAGGATATGGGTTTTCCAGGTCTTCAAAAAGACAAGCTAAAAAGAAATAGGTACTTCATCCCATGGCGAAAAGAATGGAAGAGGAGCTATGAAGCAATGTGGACAAATCGTTTTTTGGTTCCACCAATGAGTTCTGGAAGATGGTAAAACACACAAAGTCCTACATTAGTATTTTTCCTCCCATAGCAGTAATGTCAGGGTCACTAGTATTCCCCCTTTAATAAGTCTGCACCAGATATTTGCAGCATGGCATCTAGAATGCTTAATTTCCAAACCTTAGCAATCTATACATACAGGATGTCAATTAAAAAAAGAAAAAAAAAAAAAAAACGGAAATTTTGTTTCTCAATATCAAGATGTTTTCCATTCAGAAACTCACAGATAATGGTACCATACAAGTAACAGCAAACCACTGATGTCATGTGTTTTGCGTGTGTGTGGCAAAAATTACAAATGTGAAGTTGTCCCCGTGATTGGTAAAAGTAGAAAATCAAATGGTAGCGGAAATTTGAAACTGGTGGCAAGACAAAGTAGGCATGGACATGCAAGTATGAATCACCACCATCAACCCGCCTCACAATCACATGACCAAAACGCAAATTTGAAGCCAAAGGCATCGTACAAGATGTATGTGAAGGGGTGCTCAGATCACACTTGGCACAGAGTGAAGGGAACACTACAGTTGTGTTGGCTGAATTAGAACATTCACCACAAAAATCCATGTGACAATGTGCTTGTTGGTCTGGTACAAGAAAGTCAGGTGTACACTTAATTCTGAAGGATACGAACTGAAATGCAAATTCCAAAACTGTTACAGGTATTGAAAGGGGAGATGACCCAGACTGGAGGTTTGAATTCTGCAAGTCACTTTTAAATAGTGTATCATGTTTAAGGTGCTTGATGTATAAAACAAAAATTATCTAACAATATGTTTATTAGGCTATAGAAAAGTATATACATTTTTTTTAGCATGCATTAATCAAACATTAACATAGAAATGCATTAGTTCTGTTTTAACTGGTTTTCTTAAAAATAGAACTTAAACTGAACTAGAATTTTATGAACATTTAGGGAAGAAAAAAATCTGACATTAAAAATACATATTAGGGGCATTCAAATAAAATCTGGCTGGATATGATTCTATTTCCAGTTGGGCTTCATCTGAACATCCCTAGTATACAAATAACCAAGAATAATAGTTTGTCAAAGATCAAAGGTTTGAAAGATGGAATCATATTACTAAGAGGTTTCAAAGGAAACGAAAACACAAGGTGGCAGATGAAAATTATGACAAGGAGGAGAAAAAAAAAAAATTATTTAGAGTGTTCAACAGATTTCAAATTTGCTTTCAGTGCTGAGTACACATTTAGGTCTTTTATTCTCACTTCTCCAACGGATCACACAAAAGGATGCTACAACGCAAACTCTGTCAAAATGAGGGAACATTTGGCCCTTCTTAAGCAATTCCGCCAGGAATTCTGGGCATAAAATTTGCCTGGAAAAACGAGATGGCTCTGGCAGTGTCTTCTTCAAATTATAGGTTATCGAGAATTTAAACTTTCATTAAAATGTACAAAACCATCCGTCTCATCGGTTCTTTCTCTTTTTTTTTAAAACAAATTTTTTAAAAATTATTTATGTACTTTCAATATGCATAATTCTCTGGTTACTGTATATTCGCATCGAGCATCTCGCAATTGTGAATTTGTTTTACTTTGTATTTTATGTTTGGAGTTTGTACTTCTGTGTTTTTGAGAAATGTCTATTTTCACCCACCCCCCCTTTTTTTTTTTTTTTTTTGTATTCTAGTTCTCCATGAATTTTAAGTTGTGTCCCACCGATTTTTCTGATAGTCATTAATCCAAAACAAACAAAAAACTCTTGATATTGTCAATACTTACAGCAGGTAAACTTGGGATCTGGAAAAATAGTTTCCACCTGCAGGTAATCAACAAAACATTCCCCACAATGCAACACCGTGAGAAACTCCTCCTCCATTTTGTAAACGGATAAATCCTTACTCTTCAACTGCAAGTATTACAGCAGTTAACAGTGTCAGGAATATTAGGATATTTTTGGAGACAATGGGGTATTTATTCCTTTGTGTCAAGTTGACAAAGCCCAATCCAATCAACAACAACACACACACACACCCGAGGACAAAAGATACAGCAACATCTGATGGGAGAGTGAGCTACCAATCCTGTCCCATCTGCCTGCAGGTCCAGAGCTCTCTAGGAACACGAACACACTACCAATCTTATTCATTATGCAAAGAATGTGCAGAGTAGAAACTTGAATTATTTTTTAATGTTTTTTATTTTAGATAAAATATAGAAATACAAGTTGCTAATTACCATTGACAAAGAAAAGATGTGGGAGGATTGGTTTTCTTTCTAATTAAATTGCGGGGGGGAAGCAACATTTTGGACTTTCTCTCTCTCATTTTTATTCTTTTGGCATAAACACAGGTCAGACCTCCACGATATGGTTACTTTAGCATGGCTACCCTGCCACATTAAAAAAAAAAAAAGCAATAAATACAAGAACTTTCCATTAAGGGGGGGGTGGCTGGCAAACCAGCTGTTGCAAATCTTGTGAGAAATGTTCCCTTCTTCCCCTTAGCCCGCCTATAAACCATGTTATTAGAATCGATCTAGAAAATGTGCACTCAGCTGTTGAACTTCATCTGAAATTTTTTTTTTAAGATTTAAATTAGTCACATGACCCACCCCTTAATGGTCTCTCCCCCCCCCCCACCATCAGCCATCCCGGTTTGTTTGTTTTTTTTCTTTCTTCTATAACAAAATCAGTTTACAATAAACTCTGCTTAGTACGAAGTTTAAATTTGAATGAAAAAAAAAAAAAAGAAATGTATATATTACAGGTGTATAGAGAAAGATGCTCGCAATAAAACTTTTAAGCTGCAGATGCAGAACAAGGCTACCAACAATGAGAGATTCATTGTCGGTTTTAATGTGCGCACCTGATCTAACTCAGTACGGTTTCTTGCTATTCCGGATGCTTTATTTTCTTACAGCCTGACCGGTTTAGGTTTTTGCTGAACCCCAGAACATCTGGACAGTCCAACTTCACCAATAATTCCCCCCTCTATTTTCAAGCTTGCTTCAACAAAACAAGTCTCCTCTGCATTTTTGACTAGCTGTAAAACTTACTTCTGATTTTATTATCCAGGGTCACCCAGCTAGACTGTTTCGATTACCCAGGAAAGAATCTGACTTTCTTAAAACTCTTGCGTTAATCAATTGCACTTATTAACAGCGATAAGTCCTGAGTATTAATTCACTGTTGTGTGTTTTTTTTTTGAGGGAGAGATCTGCACACAGGGCGTAATTCACCATCTACTCTTTGTCCTATCTTTCCTGCTGGGACCACTGCTTCATAGAAGAATGCTTAACTGAATTTCTTATCAGTAACTCTCAGCCGCACCAACACTATGCACCAAACAGATTATTATTACCTTCCTTCCCATAATACGATAAACGCGTTTCACATCCTGTAGTGGCATGGGTACATGCTGGAGCTAATCCAAAGTAGACAGCTACAGAAACTGTTCAAAGCAAGCAAGGACAGCCAAGATGTCTGCTATTAGTAATCTTTTGCTCTCGGGGAACTTTTAGAAGCTAACGTAGACATAAGATGATTTCCAAGAAATGACAGAGAATATCAGATTTAAGAAAACCGTTATTTAAATATTTGTCAACGTGATATAAAAGAAGAGAACATCATTATTATGGATCTCATCTGGATCTAAACCTGTAACAGCTCCGATATCCTCCACCAGACAAGACTAATAGTAATAAATGGGCAAAACAAACAAACAATTTCTGAATAAGCCAGACATATTCTAGATAGTTTCTTTTTATTTCATAAACAGCAAATTCAAAATGGCTACTTAGTCATGGGCAGCCATAGAAGGGCAGGGATTACTTTCGACTTATACAAAGCCTTCTTCCTTTCAACCTGCATCCAATCCATTCTTTTTAGATGACAACCGTAAACAAAAGGGTTTTGGGAAACCTGGTCATGGCATTGCTACTTTGGTAAAACAGTTTTTTTCTTTCTTTTTTGCCAAGCCCGATATCAAGTGAACCAGTAAGACCAACAAAAAACTAGAGCCAACACTTCTGCTGTTGCTGATAACCAACTGTTTACTACCCTTTTTTTTAAAAAAAAATAGAAAGAAATTTGGCGAAGTAATGGTAATATAATCTGTACCATGTAAATGGTGTTGTTTCTTTTTTGTGTGTTTATAATTAGCAGGAATATGCTAGGTGTTTGCATCCATGCAAGGAAAGACGTTAATGGTTTCAAAGTTTTGCCCAGATGCTTTGACATCTGTCTGTATTCCTAACCCTGAGATCCTGTGAAACTTTAGCCCTGGTGTTAGTGAAACCTGCTTTCAATCTTTCGTACCATGCAGACACACACACACACACACCCAACATAACTTAAGCATCACCACAGTTGATCTTCGTACCAACCAAAAATTTCAGTACCAAATCATTTGAATGGCTGAGTAAACACTGGCTGTCTTGTTGCCCCTAGTCTTACACAAGCTTTGCACACGTGCCACTTTTGTTTTTCTTTAAACTGTACACATAGCTGGCCTCAGAAAGCTGAGGTATGATTTCAAGATCTGTACAGGTGATAAACATTAATTTGAGGTGCTGCATACAATGGAGAGGGGGTGGGTACACGGAAATCCAGATGTTTTGGAATGAAAACTGCTGGGTTATCTGGAAAAAAAAAAAAAAACAAAAAAAAAAAAAGCTGAAGTTCATACCTTTTGCTTATTTTTGAGAAGAATTACGAAAACAACAGCTACCGTTTCTTCATATTGCACAGGGCACTGACTTGCACCTGGCAGGAATACATGGACAATGCAATGCAGAGTGATAATAAGTGACAGCACAGTGTGCATTTGTGTAGCAACCTCTTTTCACACTTACATTAACATCAACACCATCCGAGTCAGGTACGCTGCTGTTTCTAAGAGTAAACCCCCCACCTTTTTTTCCCTTTCAGTGGCCTATATACCTGTAGCTAAATTTCTTCACCAGTCAAATACTTTAGCACACTGAAGTAATTTCTGGCTTTAACATTCTAGCATACATGGTGCAATATTGGTGTACCCTAACACCATTCCCCTCATCAATCAGCAGCAAGTACACAGAGAAATTCCTATCCCTCACTGATGGATAAAAATCTCTCCTTCAGCAGCTTTATCACTAAGATATGGTGTATGTAGGAAGTGCTGACATCAATTCCCAAATACTTGACTGCGAGTACCTTGTAAAAATAAACTATTTTGTTTTCAATTCTCCTGTTGTCTAACAGATTTAGCCATACATCCATTGTTCATTATTTTAACTCCTCCTGTTTTTGGTAATGAAAACCTTGTATTGCTGATGCATACAAAATTTTGCCAATTGAGAATACTCCACACCTGACTTTAGATTACAGGTATCTCAAAATACAATCTACAAACCTATGTCCCCATATAACATTTTGAGGATCAAGTTAATTCTCAGCCTTAATCATAAAATATCATGTACCATCATCCCCAATCTTGGGTCAACAGCATAGAACCATTTCCTTGATTAAAGATGAAGAAATTGAGGGTTTAACTTTGTCAAAGTGCAAATAATGTCTGGTGATTGCCTTTGCCTAGAACTTTAAATGCCCCACAGATAGGTTCAAGAACCTTTTCACAGTATGTTGTTTGGTATTGTGATCACCACCCACTTGTTACTTGACCCAAACAGACAAAAATGCCAGGCCTCACCATGTACCTACTTTGTCAGAATAATCCAGGGCAATGTGATTCAGTCTCTTGCCTGGGCTCCCTCTGTGAGCTCAGATTTTGGGTCAAGTTGGGCACAGTGTGAAGAGGAGAAATCCTCCTGTTCAGGATACTGCTGAACTAGCCCATATTTTTCCACAAGGAGTGGCAGAGAATACCACAGACCACTCATTTGAGATCCTGTGAGGAAAAGACCCTAGAAAATCATAGATACAAGGGGGTGGTCACACTTGGTGTATGATCAGGCGGTATTTGTATTGAAGAATACTGACGACGATGCATGTAAAATCATGCACTTTACTTCAATAGTCAGTTCTCTACCATGCTGTATGATACAAAAAAAAAAACAAACAAATATGATCTAGTTTTCTTTACCTTTACAAAATATCAGCAGCTTGTTCCTTTAAACCAGTGATGAGCAACCTTTTCTGGATGCGGGCCGCAAGTGAACTCCGTAGGCTTCTGGCGAGCCACATGCATTTTTTCTTATGGAGTTGCAGGCTTTAAGCCTGGTGAGTACCAACATACTCCATAACCACCCCTTTTATGACACACAAAAGTTATTTTTATGCCAAAATAAAAGAAAATATATAATGTATAAAGATCTTTATTAATACTACCTTTTAAGCAGCTTAATGTGACACTTGACACTTTTTCTTTCACAAGTCTTTCTATGTCCGGCTCGATCTGAGACGTTGTGATGCCCAAGGTGATTTCCATGTGTTCACCTCCCAGCCGATTTCGATGCTTGTTTTTCAGCACCTGCATTTTTTAAAAAAAAAATTACTCACAGATGTAAGTGCTGCCGAACAAGCTTACCATCTTCGGAGCATGGTTTGACAATTCGGGAAAACTCTTCCTTGGTAGGCAGAGCTTGTAAAAGTCAAGGAGCGGCACACAGCGGAGTTTTTCTCTCAGTTTTCAGTGCTACACTAAAGATCAAGAAGCTCCATCTGAAGCTCTGGAGGTGCACTTTCAGCACTGACATTGAAAGGAATGGAAAAGATGTTGAAGGTGTCCTCGCATCTTCTGAAATCTTGAAAACAGAAGTGAAATTTACCTTTGAGTTGCAGAATCATCTGGATTCTCTCCTCAACGTTTCAAAATGAACAAGGTTATTGGAGTGAAGTTGTGATTTCCACAGTGACAACTTGCATTCAAATGCCTTGATCTTGTCAAACATGTCGTGGATGAGCTGATCCTTTCCTTGGAGCCTCAGATTCAGTTCATTGAGATGTTGAGTAAGGTCGATCAAAAACGCAAAATCGCACATCCACTCATGATCGCCAAATTCCTTCACTGGCTTCCCCTTCATATCTAAAAAGACTTCAATTTCTTCCTTTATATCATAAACTCGCTTGAACATCTGACCACGGCTTAGCCATCACACTTCAGCATAATAAACCACATCTCCATAATCAGATGCCATGTCATTCAGCAACTCTCTGAATTGGCGATGATCCAATCCATTTGATCTGATGAAATTCACAAGCTTCACAATAACCGCAACATTTTCCATCCCCAGAGATTTTGCACGTAAGTGCTCTTGATGTAACAAACAGTGACACAAAATTAACTCATGACCAGTCAGAACCCTAGCTTCTTGAGAGATGAGAGTTGTTGAGCCGTTGTTCTTTCCAACCATTGATGGGCCCCATCAGTTAGTTGCAACACCACTCACCCTCTCTAAAGGTAGCTCCAACCGCTTCAGTACTTTCATCAACTCTTCTTTCAAATCTGCACCGGTTGTTGTGCCCATCATTCCCACTATACCCGCTAACTCCTCGGTTATGTTATATTCAACATCAATGCCTCGAATGAAGACACCCAGTTGAGCTACATAGGACATGTCAGTACTCTCGTCCAATGCTATGGAAAACCACTTGGAACTTGATGCTCTGCATTTCAGGATGTCTTCAATGTTCTTTGACATGTCATCAGCACCCCCCTACCCACTGTAAACCTTGACAGGCTAATTTTTGAAATAATAGCCTTCTTCTCAGGAAATGCTACATCAACCACAGCTTCAAGGCATTCCTTCGCCATCTCGCCATCAACAAAGGGCTTCATACGTTTTGCCAGGATTTTGGAGACCAAATAACCGGCACGCACCAAAATGTCTGCCTCAGCAGTGGCTTTCTTGAAGTGATTTTGTTGGCTTGCAAGACGTTTTTCAAATTCCCGCACCTTATCTTTCCGCATCTGGCCCTGAAGGATACCATATTTAGATGCATGCTTTGTACCATAATGTCCCCTGACATTATATTCTTTAAGGACAGCCACAGATTCATTGCAAATTAAGCATACTGCAGTCTCTTTAACACTGGTGAAGAAATACTCTGAGGTCCACCTATCGTTGAATTTGTGTGATTCATCCTCTACTTTTTGCTTTATCTTCCATGAGGGCATGTCTGATGGTCTGAAAAATCCCGACATGTGCCCACGAATTTGCTACACGTGATGATACACCCTATTGTCACTCTTCTAGCTGCAGAAACGTGACACAACGTTGCTGGTTGTTAGTGCCCAAGTTGGCCTAGAGCTGAGCTGGCTAGTGCACGTCCGGCCTGAGTCCTTGTCTAGTCCTTGCCGCGAGGTCTAAGTCTTTTAACTGCCAGTGTAGGAATTTCAGATTATCCCCGCTTCACCTTATCCCTCCAGTAGCTTCATTCAAGTCGCGTTCAGATTACCGGAAGGTAGGATGAAATTGATTTGAAATTACCGGGGGTAACATGAAATGTGGGGTAGCTTGAAGTCTTTACACTGGCCCCAATGGCATTAGCCAATGGGAGCGCAGCTCGATTGCGTCAGTCCTAGTGCGGTAACAGTTAGAGTTCCAGCTTCCGTCGCCAGCCTGTATTGTCCATGCTTCCATCAGGGTGGCAGAGCGACAGGGAGCCTCGGGGTGAGGGGGGGCTGTGATGCCAGTGTGATTTACTGCAGAGGCCTGTGATGCAAACGGGAGTGCCTGCCGTGGGAGACAAGCCTGTGGGCGGCAGGTGGCTATACGGTCACCAGGTGAAAAACAGGAAAATAAAATTACTTTGACAAAGCCCCTCGGGCTGCATACGGCCCATGGGCCGCGGGTTGCTCATGACTGCTTTAAACAGATATGCATTTCAGATAATGCATCATTTCTGTAGCAGATTTCATGATAGAGAACCCTGCAGTATCTAACTTACATAAAGGTTAAAACATGCTAGTAATTATACAGTATGCTTCAATTTAGTTGCTAGACAAAAATAAAAAAAAAAAAAAAACACATTTCAATTGTTAGATGATAGCATCCACCCACGGTTTTTTGCAAAAAAAAAACATTTAAATATTAAATCCTAATGCGATTGTATCTCCAGGTGAATTATGATTAGGTAAACAATGGATAATACTGCAGTGTGTGCCATCACCCAGCATTGTATGACAGCAATTAGTGAGAGCAAATGACTGTTAATCATAAAATGTTTCCCCAACCATCATGAATAAAACAAATTAGAAGATTACCGCGCAAACAGCTGATGTTGAAATAGCAAAAACTATTTAAAATTTTCCATCAAGAGAGACAAAAGTAACAAAGCAAATATATGTAATCAAAATAAGCAAACAAAAATGGAACTCTTATGGATATGATAATTATCTAATCAATACAACAACAACAAAATTTCGTTATTTTCCAGGACAAATTGCACGCAGTTTCATTTTCGCCAAAAAACACTAAACAAGACTTCGAGGGCACATGTGCATGGGTCTATCTACATTACAGTTTGTCGTTCAGTCCCCCACATACCGCAGAAACACCAGACCAACACATTAAAGGTAAAAGCAGAACAAGAGTTGACTTCCTTGACATCTACTTTCTAGTTTCAGCAAAGGAAACTAAGGACAGATCCTCGCTGTTTGGGTTCTTGTTATACCAGTAACAAGTGGGAACTGAGCACACTGTAATGAAAGAAGACTTCAGTAGATGGAGCCACCTTCAGATTGAGAAATGCTAAGCTAAGCAATAGTTCCTGATCTCTGCCATTAAGGATCATTTTCCAATGGCTCTCTTTGTTGTGTGATTGGTTCATCTTAAAAACTCCACGAAATTATACATTTAAAGAGAAATGGAAAAAAACAAATGAAATAATCGTCAAAAGCTAGAAATAGTACTTACTGGACTAAACATTTTAAAAATAATCAGCATTGGACTTCCAATAATTAAAAAAAAAAAAAGATGAAGTGAACTATTCTTCTCATCAGCTTTTTTAAAACCTCAAGTGTGCATCACCTGGAACGAAGCTCAAAACAAAGGGCACCATGCGCTAAAACCTCCCATATAAACTAGACAGGTTCTCACCAGCAATCAGAAGACTGACCTGCAGAGGTGGCAAAAATGTTAGCAGATGATTTGTTTGTACAGACTAATTAGCATTTCCGTTCTCAACAGATGTTGCATTCAACAATTCGTCTTTGTTTCTTCGAATAGTCATAAGATTATGAGATAAGTCAATAACAGGGCAAGAGGTTCACAACCAGCTCGTTTTGCCAAAGAAAAAAAAAAGAGAGAGAGAAAAGTTTGTATAGATGGGTATCCAGAAAGAACCTACAGAGACAATGGCACATTCCACGAATCTAAAACTAAATTAATAAATTTAACAGGTAAAAGATTGTTTGTTTTTTTTTCCCTAGAGATCCTTGATTAGATTATCATCTAAATACTTTTAAACGGACAATTAATAGTTGCCCACCTTTTTTTTTTTTCTTTCTTTCTGCTGAGCAATCACTTTGTTTAGTCAACCCTCGTTTTAATGTTGTTTATCCTACATCACCTGCTGTAACCACTGTACACCATCAGTGTTTATAAATCTCTCGCCAGTAATGACCCAAAACCATTAAAAAATAATCGGCAAAAAGAAGAAGAAATGCTGGAAAATTTGTCAGATACACAAACGTCTCCTTCCAGCTGATTTCCATGCAGAACTTCTTCATCGCTGTCTAGAAGCAGACAACCAATGGTAACAGACTCCTGAAAATGCAAAAATGTCTTCCATATAGCTCAACAGCCATTTGACTGCACAAAATCTGAAATCGCCATTAGTTCATCAATCAATTCCTCTGGTTGTGGATGCTGACGCTGCACTTACTTACCATCCTGCCAAGGATATATATACGTTTTGTTAAACTGAAGAAACTGGCAATCTACTCTCTTCTTCATGTCACCAGCACACAAAAAATTGCTTTAGGTTTTTTTGTAACTGCCAGCAAGCATGCTATCAATCCAACTAGGACTACAATGACAACACGGAAACGGAGAATTTCATCCATCGACAGCCAAGGCACCAAATGTCTATATTTATTTAGCTTTTTTTTTAAAGTGACCATTCTCTCTGAAAATATTATTCAGCTTTAATTCAACATTCCAATTTAAAAAAAAAAAATAAATACAAATCTACAGCCATTTCATAGTTTATCACACCAAGAGAGGACAGAAAAAAATCCACATCTTTAACTTAAGAATTTTATTTAGCAACAGAAGAGACGAGGGAACAAAAAAACACTGCTATTGTTAAAGAGATAGTGCTTTTGTTAACACAAATGCAGAATCAGGTGCGCTGCATATTATATAAGCCTAACTCTTCATTGCTGCATTGATCTAGATAACCAATTAAGAAACTTGAAACTCAGCTAGGGGTAGGGGTGGCACTTCACTCTGCAGAGCTCATAACAATGCAGGGAAACTGAAGATAAAGGATAACGAGCAGCAGACACTGGGGGGGGGAGAGGAATCGGGAATCGTTCCTGCTGCTTAAGCTCCACGGGCCATCTGTGACTAAGGCTGGGGTCAGCTCCTCTCCCCACCCAAAATGCCCTCTCTGGTGTCCAGATGCTGGAATCTGGTGTGTCTTGGACATTTTGAGCGCCTGTCGTAGTGTATATTTAAAAAATTTTTTTTTTTTAATGTTTGATGTAAAAAAAAGCAAAAACATCAATCTATCTATCAATGTCTTTGTTTACTGGGCTATAAAAACAAAACAAACCAAACCAAACTCCATCTCCGAAACGATACTTACACTCTAGCCATCACAAAACGTCTCTGAACAGCAAACAATGGCTGGAAAATTATACTTCACTTTCATATTGGTGAGGGGGGGAGGGGAGGGGGCTCACAGATCCAGGATACATTTGTTATAAATCCAATCGCAAGTTTTCCCCCCACGTTTCCATACCAGCTTTATAGCACGCAGTTTGTTGCAAGTACTCTGGTTTCCTCTCAATTCTAGAGAGGGATGCATTTTCTTTTCTCTCCTTATTTCCTTTCACACACTGGTTACTTCTGTGATGGATGCCATTGGGGAGGGATGAGGTATGTGTGTGTCATCCAATTCTCTTTTCCCTGGAGAGACCTGCATATGCCACACGCAAACGTTTTTGCGGCACTATTGTTTCAAGTGAACACGAGAAAATCTTGAACACTCCGGCAGCTCTCTCTCTCTCTCTCTCATATCACAGTCACCAATGATCCATTGACAATCTCCCACGTGACAGAGCTCATCTCTGGTTGCACGTGGATCCTAACAAATAAAAAAAATACTGAATTTGCCGAGTTTAGTTCACAGATGCATGTGTTCGAGTCAAGCAAACCACCCCCCTCCAAATTGCCAGCATTAATAGTGCATGCAAATAGAAATCAGCTAAACTATCAGCAAGGTTTAATCAATACCAGAGTAATGTTTCCATGGATCTGTTTTGAAAAGCTTCAATAACGCATTCTTCTTCACCAAAGTAGCACTCGTATATGCCATAATGACTTCTTATATAAAGTAACTAATACAAAATAATTTTGTTGCGATAAGCAAATTATATCTACATCATTGGGAAAGACAATCCTATTCCCAAAGGAAATTATGAACAATGATGTCCCCTGGGTAATGGATACCAAGGCAACGTCATCCAAGTATTAACGTGGGTGCATTTATCAACATTTGAGAGTCCATTTAAAAAAAAAAAAAAACTAACTATTGCATCATTAATATTTTCCTTGGATGGCAAAGCACAACAGTAGTTATCAGGTTTTATTGTGGCGTAAAAGAAAAAAAAAAAAAAAATTCCTGCATCCATCCATGATGCAAGGGGGAAAAAAGCCCCACTGAATATGGAATGTGTGGATTCAGGTCGACCCCATTCAGCTTTCACCTCACGATGTAATAAAGGTGGGGCAACATCCTCTGAATGAGATTACGGTAATTAGCACTAACAATTACAGCTTAAATTTAAAAATATTTGGGTAATTTAGGTTCTGAGTACCTTTACTGTCTGTCAGCAATATTTTAATAGCATACACCTCCCCGCTGAATTCTCACCAATGAGAGAGAAACCAAAATTAGCAGTGCAGATGCCTTGTCTCTATAGGGAGAGAGCAAAAATTACTTATAACTGTGGATGAAAAGAGGAGGAGATGGAGGAGGAAAACTGTTACAGAAAGCCCATAATAGCACGGTCAGTAACACAGTGTCCAAACCATTATCCAGAAAAACCTTTTATCTTGTTTTATTCACCAAAAAGTTCCAACCAGTGAAGTACAACCTGGTTCCGGAATAGAGGGGTCCACCTGTGGACCACCAGATGGAATCTTTGTTTTGATGTAGATGGTGCCTCTCAAAAAACCAATACAAGTTTCACCAATCCCTTCACAATGACAGACAAAAACACAAGCATGGCTGAAACAACTTCCCAGACAGGTGCCAAAAGGAAGAGAAATCAAGTGCTGGGCATCACAAACCTGGAACAAAGGCTTGTAGTAAGTTTAACACTCTAAGGTTAACTGTGAGAGGCATTTTATGACAAAAAAGAATATCTGCTTGTGTTTTATTCCACTAGTGGAACTGGTAAGGGCAGGTGTGAATTGCTAGTAGTTTAGGTAAAAGTTACATTTTTTTTCTGTATACCTGGAGACCATTCTATTATCTGAACATTTCCAGGTACCAAAGTGTTCGGATACTATGTCGCTTACTGTGATTAGGTAACAAGGTACAAAAAGATGGTAATCCATTATTGCTAACAAAGTAAATCCATCACCTTCATGCTACATTTTTTTTTTTTTTTTAAACCCAGGGGGCCCAGTGGGTTCCACAATCATCAGACTATAAGTCCATTGGGAATCTGTGGAAACAAAGGTACTTTCCAACTATCTACTCTACCCGATTTAGACCAATACCCATTGAGGGAATGTTGAGCATGGGAAGAATCAAAGCAGATAACATCCAGAAATTTGTGAAATCCTTTCCGTAAACATTAATAAAGGAGCTTCTAATATTTTTCCCAGGCAGTGTAGATCACAAACGAATAACTGAAGAGCATTCCATCTAAATATTTTTCCCCAAAAGGAATCTAAAAGACAAGGTAAGGTCTAAATTTGTCGTTTCTACCTGATCAGGATAACTGTTTTATGCAGATATTTGAGGTTGTAGGTCACGTTTCCAACAATGCTAAAAAATACAAAAATTTGTGTGTCGGCAAATTAAATACCACTATGTCCAGCATAGTTTTGCATTTTTGTTTAGTGCAACCATTCAGCTTAAACTCATAAAAACTCTGTGATTCCCAGTTGGATGTGAAAACATTTCAGCCAATCAGAGAGCGAAAAAGAATTATCTTCCCTTGTGATGATGCTAATTCTAAACAAATGAAGTCTCTTCCGGTGTCCTGTTTTACTTCCAGTTTCTGACATTTAGAAATTTCTTTCAATTTTGTTCAATATATTACAGATAAAAATGCTATTTCTAAGTTGGAAAGAACACCTGAATTTGCTAAAACCATGCAGCCTACTGAGAAAACTTGAGCGCAGGTAATACTTTGTGATTAACCCCCTTTGTCACATGCATGGCAAACAGTGCATTGTGGGGGTGAGATTGATAATATTTTCAGGATTAAAACCCATCTGCTACACAGAGCCTGTATTAAAAGCCCAAAGGAAGTGGGTTTCCACGACACTTTCACAGGGATGGATTAATCAAGGATATCCCACGTATTCAGGGGGCTCAGGAAAAAGGATTTTTTTAAAAAAAAAAAAATCTGCCCTCTTTGATCAGGGGACCACTGGACATATCGGGGCAGAAGTTACAGTTCCTTCACAGGTCCTCTACCTGCAACCATCCGGTTGTCCAAATCATGTTCTGTACCATTACAGACCAACCGCCACCTTATAGTTTCTTGTGGATTACTGACAGTTCAATGAAAGCCCCCATACTAGACTATTGTCTGAGAACTGGGAAAATCTAGACTTAGGAAAGTGTTTGAAAAAAAAGAGGGGGGGGGGCAGAAAGATGTATCAGCATCCGTGCCATCTGTTGTAGTCAATGACTGACACTGCATGCAGTATTGCATCTATTCCATTGTTCTCCATATTGTGGACATAGTTTGCAATCATGTGCCTATTGTGTGACTGGAAATCCTTAGTCGAGTCTCAGAGGAGACACAAACTCAGACATTATATTAGGCAACAGCGGGTTAATTTAATTAGAACATTCAGCTGACCACTTGCACGTGCACAAAACAACAACAAAAAAAAACATTCTAATACGGCAGATTTTCTAATCATTTGCAAGACATTAAAATTGTGTGGTTCCTTTATGGATGTACTGGCGATAAGAAGTTACGGCGAGTTGTGACACACTCACGAAGATCTAGTACCTCTGTTTTCGGAAGTGAAAACTCTACTTCTATCATTCATGAGAAATTCTGCCCCAAGGAAAAATAAAAATAGCAAAGACCCCAAGACATGTGATGGAAAAGCGAGAGAGAGAGAGAGAGATAAAACAGAGTTACATGCTGCTGGATACACAGGGGTTAGTTAGCTAAGTGTACCAAGTGTTGGCTCATTTGGTTGGAGTGGATACCTGATATCTGGTATCTTATCCTCTCAGATTGATTTTTTTTTGCTATAGCCTTCCCTTATTTGTCTATTATTCCCTTGAAAGTTATATAAACCAAATGATTATCATTTCCTTTACTCATATAAAGCTGATAATAGCCCATTATTAACTTTCCTAAGCATCTAATTATTTTCCTTTCTATACCAACTGCTGGGAATAAAATAGACTTTCAAATGTTACTGGTAAAACATTCCCCCCTGAGAAATGGCTTCCTGCCACCATTTAATAACTAACATAAATAATGTATGTATTCAGTGGAAAGTTCTGCAAAAAAATTTTAAATATATAGGTACTGGGACTCCTTTAATATTTGCTTGACTATCACCAAAAATTAAAGGTACCACAACTTTAAAAAAATAAATAAGTAACAAAGTAATTGTAGGGAAAAACAAATGAACAAAAAAATTCTGTACACAAATTGCCAACAAGCAGAAGGAATGCATCCAAAATGGTTTTAGCTTTTATAGAGTAAAAATGAATTTTCCTTGCTGATTCCTTTCCAATAACCTACAGAAACCTGGAGATGCTACCTACCTGCACATCGTAGAATTTCCTTCATTTTATAATTGCCAGTTAAAGAAACCCTGAACAGATTTGATTTATTCTGTTACTAAAACCACCCTGTAATTTTCTTCTACAGTTAATTCCAAGGGAATTTCAACATGGGTGAAGGTGATCTTAGCTCTCCTGTCAAGAAGACCACAGTCAGTTGTGTTGTGTAGTTGTATGAAATTTGTCAATCTCCATTTTTTTTTATACTGTGTATAAAGTATGGCTTTCTCATAAAAGCCACAAAACGGTGTGTTATAAACGGTCCTCTCTGAGTGCGTTATAGTTCAAGTTGGCATTCTTTTGAGTTCTGTGTTGTCAGTGCTTCTTTAATTCTAAACTCTTATTTAAAAAGTGGTGAAAACAGAATTACCAACTCCAAATATTGATGTCAGAATATTTTATTATTCACATTTTTGTACACAGTTGGAGATTTGTCATCAGTAATTGTAGCATTAAAATCAAAATGTCACAAGCACCAGTAATACACATGTATGGAAATTTACTGGACTGGTGGTGTTGCTATTGTGTCCGACATGGTTTTGGGGGACTTCTGTCGCCATGGGACCTTATCTTTCTTGCTATCTTCTTGACAGTCCAATCAGTAGGTGAAAGACTTTGAATGGCTTAAGGTTTGCTGATGTTACCATCTTAGGTTTTTCCACACTTGGTGAAATACTACAGCAGAGAAATAGTGCACACCAGCTGCCAATTCACAATGAACACAGAAAGCAACAGGGTGCCATTTCTCAGCGTGCTGCTCAGTAAAGGAAAACAGGATGCTAGAAACAGGCATATATATACACACACACAAGAAGCTGACAGAAACAGGGTGATATCTGCATGACAACTCCAATCATCATCAAGAGGAACCACCAAACATCCAAGTCTGGTAATACATGCAAGCAATCACAGTTAGAAGGTTGATTGATGTTCATATTCCAACAGAATGAACCCCAGGACACACACACTCACTCACTCACTCTCTCTCTCTGTTAAAAAGGATAAATGATTCTGAAGGGTACGACAAGAACCTTGTGACACAATGCATCAAAGAGATGTTGAAACAGCTCACTTGCCCATGTAAAGAATAATGTTGATCTATGGAAAAAAGAAAAATGATACACTACAAGACATCATATTGATTAGCTCTAATGAAAAGAAAAACTGTTGACAGCTAAGAATACAGTCTACACATTTAAATGTAGTTGGGGGAATGGTAATTTGGATGAAAAAAAAAAAAGAAGATGATGATGAGCGAAAACTGAGAAGAGAGCTGCATGAGTTGGACACTTAAGGATAACAACAGCTGTAGCAGAATGGTGAATGGTCCTGTAGTTGCCACAAGCAACTGAGCAACTGAGAGATTATAGATTATGAAAACATGGGTTTGTCCCTGTAGATAAGCAAGTTGTGGCTGTTCTATCACTAAAAAGTTAAATAGCATAGAAACCTAATAACTGTCATAAGAAAGCAGTTTACACCATTAATTTTCAGTTATCTGTACATGCCAATCGAAAGAAAAGTAAAGTAAATAAACAAAAATTTTTTTTTTAACTGATTCATATGATATCTTGCTTTAAGCTACATGAACTTTATCTAAATTAAACGCTGTGCCAGAGTTAACCCTTAAGTTGTTTTTTTGGTATAACTAATCAAATAAGTCAATCTAGTGCATGTTGCAAACAGAATTTAAACAAAAAAGTAGGAAAGGCAGATTCTATCAGGAGAGCATTTGAAAGAGAAGAAGATAAAATGCAACCCTGTCACCAATTTACGTCAGGGATGAGGTCATCTCATCACCATCCGTTTCCTTCGGATGATCAGAATATGTATTGAGGAGAATGCTGCTGTGGATAGCTTTCTTTTTTTATGTGCGCGCGCGTTCATAAGATAATCTACGCTAAAGGCGGTTGGAATCCAATCACTGATTGCGAAGTAAACAAGATACTTAACACCACGGCAACAGAAACCATACTGACTGAAGCATTCAGGCCACATAAAGCCAGACATTTAAAAAAGAGAGAGAGAGACCAGGAAGCTCTTAAATTTAAATCCCTTTTTAAAAAAAAAAAAAATCCACGTGTATTTCTTTGTAAACAAACATTCCACCACTCTATTATTCAAAAACATTTCTTTATTCTAATCAGAAACATGTATCTTTTAATAATCATATACAGTTTGTGCCACCAGTACCAATGAATCCACACGACTATGTATTTGTTCACAGAAAAAATTAAAAAAAACAACTTTGATTGTGGCACCATTATGTCTACAGACCCAAACTAAGTCTCTTTCTTCATATATGAGATTCCTTATACTACTAATTACCATAATAAATCTTTGAACTTTTCCATGCATTATATATATATCCTTAATAATGTGAGCTCCATGCTTGGAAAAAAGATTATTAAGTTAGACTTATACAAAGAGACCCAAACCTGTTGTAGTTTTACTATACAGTGTACAAGTTGACATTGCTTTGAAGGTAATACTATTATAATCCTTAAGTCCTTTCCTACCACAGTTACTGTAGAACACTATAATGTACATTGAGTGTCCAGAATTGGCTACGATTTTGAGATCGATGATTAGCTTCTTGAAACCTGATTGTTTTTTCTTCTTCCAGCTTTGATTCAAACTCGAGAAACAAATACGAAACAGAACCTGCAGTCAGAGTTTTTTTGTTTTTTTTTTAAAGGCATATAAAACCCCAAAAAAGTGAGCAGGTGTGAAAATACCTGATGTGGCTGGCTGGTAAAAGAATACATGCTCAGAGGAAACTTGCGATGATGGCGCATAGATCCATTAGCGGTACATCGGTGGCGCTATTCTAGAACATGGCCCCCCCTTTTTTTTGCTAAAAATTTCTGAGGAAACTGACTTGAAAGAAGAAAGAAAAAATATATATATATATCACAAGATCTGTAAAACCGTTTAAAAAAAAAAAAGATCAACCACAGGTGACAGCGATCCATCTGTCTGGATGCCAGATATCGATCAGCACCAAACATCCGGCGAGTTCAATGCTCTGTCAGTCGCCGGCGTGTGATCAGGAACTAACTGTGGAAACTACGCGCGCCGAAGACTAAATGAAGTCGTCTTCAGAAGTATGGTGCATCATCATCTCTTTACTCTAAACATCAGTTTTGCATTTATTCTGCAGATAGGTAATTACTAGTTAATTAAATTCATACAGGTGCTCAGAAATAAAAACCAAAAAGAAAAAGGTACCCTGCTGTCTCTTGTCTAGCCATAGAGGCTTGGCTCCTTCATCCACAGAAAGGTGGGGGGCAGTGGTAGAGTTAGCTCCCCTGACCAGGCAGGCTAACGATTAACAACCCGTCCTGGGGGTCGTAACAGTGCTCCCAAGTGACTTCACTAATGAAAGAACCTACCAGCACTCTTCTGATTAGATGTGGAAGAAAACCGTAGTATCCGGAAAAAACGTACTCAGAATGAGGTAGGTTCAGAAATGTGGAAAAACAATCGCAACATTGGCTGAGCACAAAACATACTCCCTTCTGGGACCTGACTGTGCAGGCTACAACTGTGCCAAGCCGTTTCTGAAGTGCATCTCGAAAACATTCCACATTTGTTTTGCATTTGGTTTTCTAATTTATTAACTACTAGCCAGATTTCATATACAATTCAACTCAAGAGGAGCTCAAACTGTGGCTGCTGCTGCCCATACATCAGAAATATCCATACATAGTTTAAGTGATTTCAGGAAGGCCAGCAGTATGTAAGGAATGTCCATAGTATTTGACAACAAACAATGAGGAAGTTTTCAATGAATGCTCTATATTAGACAATGCATCAGAGAAACTAATAACAAGCTTTCTGTACCACATAATACCAAAAACATCATTATCCAGGAAATTTTCCTAAAATGTCACAGCCACGGTGGCTAAGTTTTTTTTTTTTCTTTTTTAAGTGCATCCTCCTTGACAATAAGAGTTCACTGAGCATCGTTTGATTACTTAAAATCAAAAAGCCTTTGTTGTCATTTGGTGTTCTACCAAAACTCATGCAAGTTGAAAAGAACAATATGGAGGATGTATGATAGGGTTCCCGTGACAACAATGGCTGGACAGAGCCGAGGAAAACCTATAAAAAATATATATACTGGTGCATTTTTTGGTATCTGCAATATAGCACCACCTTCTAGTTTCACTGATGTTATGTCCTCAAACTTGAAAGTGAAGACAGGAGTTTTCGGAAAAAGAACTACCTACCATCTTCTTGACAGGGTGAATAAATCACCAGAGACAGACAGACAGACATTAAACCCATTACCTACCGATGAGAAGTTTTTGTGTGACAATATTCTCCTACAACCTGGCTCCTAACCTGAAAATTTATCAGAATTAAACAGTTACCTTAATTTGGCTGGAAAACCTTGCACCAGTTTGTTCTGCCAGAAGAATTCCACTCTAAGATGCGATATACTACACTGGATATATGGAAGAAGCTGGTACACTTAAGAGTATGTTGATACAGTCTAGAGCCTAGCTTAGAAAGTCTGCAAAGATAATCAGACAACTAAGTTTGGCAGTTAGATAGCTCGCATTTCTTTATGCATCACAAACCTATGGTTTTGATTATGAAAATAGATCATGCACACAGCTTTAAAGATGGCACGGAAACATTGTTTTGATGCTCTGGAAATTAAATTGCCCTTACCGGTAAATGGTTAGGTGATTTAGTTAATAACAGTTCCCTTGAATTTTTTTTTTTTTTTGCATCATGAACGAGCTATAATCCAATAAACATATTATACGACGTTTGTTATTAAGTGTTTATTAATTAAAGAGGATGATAATTCTCTCTCTTCCATGGGTTGGTGGTCCCGGTGTTCAATTTGATCCCCCTAAGCTTCTGTCTACGGTTGGTGGGCCCGTAAACCCAGCAACCTGCCCTGTCCCCCCCAAGCATGTGTGTTATCTATCAACAAAACAAACCAGCGATCAAAATGAAGAATCTTCCCCAAATCACTTAGAGTCATATCGAATACATCAGATAAAACAGAAAACATTAGCCTTTGTAATATTAATAATTTTTACAAACCTGCTGCCTTAGCACATTTTTTTTTTAGGGGCTTTCGCTTGTTTTTTTTTAATTGCTCCCATGAAATGGCAACAGTAATATAATAATTTGAGTTCACCCCTGGCACTAGAATTTTACTTTTAGTTTAGTTCTTATGCAAAGTAAACTCACCTTGGATTGGCATCAATTTATCATCGTTATACACCTTCCACACACATAACATTTTGAGTGGCAGAAAAACTGGGGAAAGAGAGCCAGAACCATATGCACAACAGCGAACTTAAATTCTGATAAACCTATGTTAAGCTTTACATTGAACGTGTCTTGGTAATAGTGGGCTTACTCAACTAAACACTAATAATTAAATGAGACTGAATATTCTACCGTGCAGATATTAAAATCCTCAAGATGAAAAATGAATCTTAGGACAGACAAGAAAAATGTTTCTATTAACAAAACTAAAGATTTTCCTCGAAGTTGGCATTGAAAACCCTCATTTCTGCACAATTATGCATTATTTATGCTTTATAGAGCTATAAGAGGTGACACAATTTTTGCATGTGTAAAAGCATAGTTATGTTTGTTTTATTTTTCAAAAAAAAAAGAAACAAAAACAGACAACAGAAAAAAATCTAACTTCATTACGTGCTGTGGGTGTGTCTGTCAGAGAGAGAGAGATGGAGAGAGGGGGAGAGATATATAAATGACAATAAAGAATGGATTTTCATGAACTGTGAAGGTGTAACTATTTTTGTAAATGGTACTCAAATCACACCTTCAGTGATCACTACCGGGCATCAACAACAGAGAAACAAACGGATTTGGAACAAAACAGCAATTTCCAGTACAACTAATCTTTGCAATCAAAAATAGACAAAGAACAAAAGCTGAGCCATCAGGAAAGGCCAAGAGTTATTTTCTGGAAGATGTGCAGGCCTAGTCCGCTGTGCATCACCTTGAGTATTCCAGCTATGAATCAATCAAAATTTTTGGAGCACAATAAAAACAACAAAATCTTTACCAGGAACAGCACGTATCTGTAACATTCTGAAATGCTCAAACAACAAACATTGAATAGTCTGTCACAGATAAAGCAGCCAGCTCGCAGCAGATAAACCACAAAGGAGTTATTTCTGAAATCACAGATAGTTGCTTGTTTTATCCTAAAGAGGGATGGAGGGAGGCTGGTAGTTTGTATTTAAACAAGCTTATAGTTCCATGGCAGATTTTATGGCATATGGAGATATTACTCAGATATAAGAATCCTATGTGGTGCAACAGATAACCTTTCTACTGCCAGCAGGTTATACAAACCTATGGTGAACATTTTGAAAAAATTATAGTGTTGAGAATAAAAGCAAACTCTCACACCTCATTATAATACAGGTGGCAGGGGCCGGTGAGGCCAAAATGTCATGCACCCAGTCCGCATCACAGAAAACCTCATGGGATCGATGCAATAGCTAAAGCAGACTAAGACGTTATTACTCACATGAGCCCCAACAATGGAAAAGGCCAGCCCTTACAAGGTTATAATGTGTGATAACTCATGTCAGCCAATGACTGCAAGCCAAATGGATCACATATCCATGATCTGATCCTGGTTAATCATCATACGACATCGGAAATCCAGAGGTTCTGCAGAGCATGCAATGGCAACCTGAATGGTCAACAAAACCTGCTCAAAGTCACTCCATCTGAGTCTGTCTTTTCGTACCCAATACCAGAAGCCTGAGTCAGCAGAAAAGATGCACAAGCAAAGACCCCAGTAACAAGTATAATAGCATAAGTTTAGTATGCAGCATCACTACTGATAAGAAAGTGTTATTGTTCGTTTCCACTTCCACAGAACCCATTGTCTTTGATGTGTAGTTCAGCACTGATGACATCCCCTCCTTACCATCGCTGCAATTCCCTTTTGATGGGAAGTCAGATCAGGGCATCTTTTCCAAAATTCACTAGTACACTTAGCAATGGAAATGTGTACTGCCTCCTTAAGATTCCATGCACATCATCCTGCACTATCACCATTATCTTGACCTTCATACATCATCGTAATCAAAGAAATCCAAATGAACTAAAATTAGCAAGGGTCCCCAAAATTTCGACCAAACACTTCCGTGTCACTACCATAACCAAGAATTAAACCGTTTTGTGCTTTAAAAACTAATTTAACAAGCACATAAAAAAAAACTCTGCAGGACTATGAACAGATTTCAACAAAGCAGGAAGCTGGAGGATGGTGGGAAGAGCTGCTGATACCAGCCAGTGGTTTATAGCTTTTCTTCTTCTTCTTTTTTTTAATAACCTACTCCTCATCTGTTAATTACGCATTTTTCAAGATAAGCTTATTGGTTAATGGACGATAAAGTTATTATTTCCTCCCAGGAAATCTCTACCAGGTCTGCAGGCTCCCTGATGGTGAAGACGTAGCAGCCCAAATGCGCATTCTCATCAACAGAATTGCACTTCCTACTGAACATGCACATTTATTTTTAAAGGGGGGGGTCAAAGCTGGAGAAACAACATGCATGCGTGTGTGTGTGTGCGCGCGCACTAACATTGTGAAACTAGTGATTTCATGAAATTCCTGAAATATTCATTAAAAACGTGAAACCACTGGTTTCACTCGGGGACTTCGGGAATTTATCACCTGCACTAATGAGTGAACCACGTTTGGTCTCATGACTAAAACAATGAGATCATGACGACGTCTTTATAGGAATAGAACACAACATGTGTAGTAATTTCACAAAATCCCTAATACTTCAATTCAGGGATTTCAGGAAATCAGTGGTTTCATGATCTTACTGTAACACGGGCAGTTTCTCTCCCCCATTTCCCCCCCCCACCTCTTTTTTTTTTTGAGAACAAATTCAAGAATTCGAGAGTAAACCTGTTGTACGACACCGAAATCTCGAGGTCTGGTGCTCTGGAGAAGCATCTTTATGGATTGGTAATGAACAGCAAGAACAAAAAAAATTTAAAAAGAAAAATCCACATTTGCTTAATTGTTTTATTAACCCCCTTCATTGTATTTGGGGCATTTTCTAACAGTTCTCAGGTGTGTTTAGGATCTTGGTGTGTTAATGATGGGGCTACATCAGGTTAGTGAAGGAAAAAGGATGCTCATCATGGCATACGTTACTGTTAAGTCCCCAATATCCAGTTTTGGTTTGTTACCAAGCCCCCTGACATGGTCACTCTTTATTATTCTTTACCAGCACATTTCCGTGAGGTTTTCTCGGCAGTCAAGGTCTCCTACTACCATTAATCAAAAGACTTCTAGTAAGTCTCTACCCCTGCAGAAGTCAGTACCGTTTGGTAATCTGCTTGTACATGACACCTCAGCCAATAAATATCTCATCTGTACACTTAAATATTAACATCACCTTTACCTGATTCTGTGTAAAAAAATATTCTATTTTGTCAATAACTGCATAAGTTAAAAGAAAATCTTCAATTGTGTGCAAATAAAATATATTGGAATCCACCAATTCTTTCTTTCTTTTTGGCACCAAGAAGGGGTCATAACTCTAACACATCACTCATAACTAAACATTTTTCAGTGAGTTATCTTCTCCTTGTATGATTCAGAGGAAAATGGCTAATAACAAAATAACTACAATAAGATCCTGTTTCATGGAATGCCAGTTTAATGGAATCAAAGTGGCTGATAATATCTGAGTTTGGCACTTTGGTGTTTCATAATTTCTGTGCATGCCTTTGTGCCCACCTTGGCCATGTGAAATCAGTTGAACACATGTTCAGCACGCAACTAGACCACTCCACTTCACACTACTTCATTACCCTTGGCCTCCATTAAAACTCTCCACAGATTCCACTTTCTCATCACCATTGCCTACCACCACCACAAAAACAAAAAGAAATTCACTTGAAATATGCAAGAAAGGGGAAATATTATGGCATTTCGTTGCAGGCGAAGTGGCAAACAAACTCAGAGAACACAGCATCGAATCCACCACACTTTAAAGGCAAAGAAGCAACAGCTGATGAAGGTCTACAGTAAAACTGAGGTTGATGAAGCAGGTTTGAGATGGAAATACATACCAAAAGTGATGAATCCAGAAATGGACGATGTAGAGTTTGAGTGGTTCAGAAAGCAATGTTGCGAAGCCGAGTCAATCTCTCTGGACCTTTGATAACAAGGAAGGCTAAACAGTTTTCTGAACAGATGGGAATCCATGAGCCTTGAATTCTCCGTCTGGTGGCCAAACAAAGTTGTAGATAGACACGGTATTCAGAAACTTAGTAAGCAGAGAAAAGTGTTCAGCTGATGAAGAAAGTGCCAAGCGATGTGCTGAAATATTTCAATAACTTGGTCAGGAACGCAGCTTGACTGCCAAACAAATATTTAAATGCGGAGGAGACTGGCCTCTTCTGGCAGTGCCTGCATAAAACTGTGTTATAGCCACAGGAGATGAAAAATGGGCGGTAGGATCTAAGGTAGCCAAAAATCGTATCACAGTGATGTGTGGAAATTCCGCAGGTTTTAAGCTTGAACTTCTAGTCATAAGTAAATGTGCTCATCCTTGTGCATCTAACCATGTTAAGCATTTACCAGTGACTCATAAACACAGTAATAATGCACGGAAGACTTAAGAAATTGCCAAGGCTGGTTTTTACAGTGATGTGGTTTGCCAAATAAAAATCTGCTTCCGTGAGATTGGTTTACCTGAAAACGGGAAAAGTCATAGTGTTTCTAGACTATTGTAAAGCATGTCCAGATGCAGAAATGCTAGTCAACAGAAATGTATTTGCTGTGTTTCTCCCACCAAATATTACCAGCTCGATTCAACTGATGGACCAAGGAGTGATCAGTACAGTAAATAACTCACATAGGTGAGACTTTGCGGAATGGTTAATTGATGAAGGTGAGACTGGTGACATTGATGCCTTTGATTCCGCTACTGTGTTGGATTGTGTTCACCCCCCAAAACCATACAAGCAGCGCTGGAAGAACTGTGGACAGCAGTTACGTTTGAAGATGATCTCGGCCTAGCAGAGTTTGAAGGTTTTGACATCACAGGGGGGAAAAAAAAAAAAAAAATCAACAAGGGCCATCAAAGAGTTGGTGCAAAGATCTTCATTGATAAAGACTGACTCTGATAAAGCTCTCAGAGAATGGATTAGTGCCGACGATGATGCCCATGTCACACATGTAATGACGGATGAAGAAATAGTTGAATCTGTTCTTAGCCCTATAAAAGTGATGGAAGACTCAGATGAAGACAGTGAAAGTGATGAGCTGTCTGGGAAATCATTTAGTGATGCACTAAATGCTGTGAAAACTAATTTAATTTCGTGGATCACAACCCAAATATTCCCATCAGGAAAATACATCATTGCACCAAAATTTGTGAGAATAGATGTGATTCATTAAAGCAAATAGCTCTGTGCAAGAACTGTTCCTCAGAGCTTCTGAACTGTCCAAGGGTCTTGTCAATCACAATGCAGCACCTACACCACAGATGCTAATGTCATCACATTCTACACCCATACCTACATCCTCGCTCGCAAGTGGCAAGGAGGAAGAACTGCTAGATATAATGGACTCTGGTGCATGTGATGCCAGCCAGTAAAGGTACAGTGATTTTATAACTGCTGTTTGTTGCAGCATTAACCAAAGTGAAGTTTCAGTACAGTACCTGCAAAAATAAAGTTTCACAATCTAACCTAACCTATTACACTAACTTAAGTAAACTACTCTAATACCAAAGATTTTCACAATGATGTATAGTAATTCTAAGAGTAAACTACCAAATACCTGTTTTAAGGAATGAGTTTGGTCCAAGGAGACTTTAATAATAATAACAACTGAATTTTCCCGCTCCAGCGCCACCAAAAAGCAAAAGTTCAAGGAAGCATTGCTTACTCAACCTCTTGGCTCCTAACCCTGCCATCAGCCAATTTTTTAAAGTACGGACATCCCACAGTATTTCCCCTACCCCCCCTCTTCAAAATAAAGTCTGTGTGTAATTAGATGCTGCACAAACAGAGACTCGTCATTTTTCCACCCTAATAATAACCCACTTTAAACTTAAAACTTTTTTATATGTATGTCCTTAGAAAACCATCCGTCACACATGCTGGACCCGCTAATAAAGAGCAACAGGATGTTCTGGCCACGGTTCATCCTTTGATAACTAGGCAAAGTAGCCTGGCTCTGGCAGCACCACTAAATGTCACCAAGGATGTCCATGACATTTACAATCGACAGAACTTCCCCCGTTTCAGCATCAGTTTTGACCAATTTTTTTGCTGTGGAAATCCTTTTCTTCCGCTCCCCCATTTAAATTGTACAAGTTCTTCTACAGTAGCCAACAGAGGGCAGCTATTGGTTTCTAACTTATTGACTTGTCAAGCTAGCATCACCAACGCCAGCCCCCTACTTTTTATGCCACGCTACTAAAACAGAGGGATGTTAACACCTTACTAAATTAGAGAAAAAGCAACGTGTCAGAGTTTTTTTGTTTTTTTTTCACAAATATGCCAGAAATTTTTTTCTAACATACCCAGCTGAAGTTACCATGGTAAATAATTGCTTGCCAGAAATCACCCTGAACAAGTTCCGCTACTTACGGGTTGCTGGTCAGACATGAAACGGATTGAACTACAGCCAGCCTCAAGAAAACTTCAAGCAGAGCCAGAAGCTGCAAGCTTTCGGCACTACACTAATGCATCCCCAAAACCAACACCTAATGCTGCTTCGCCAGAGTTCTTTCACAGGAAGAAAGTGCCATCTCCCCACCTGGGAAAAAAACAGCTGCCTGAAAGAATTGATGACCTGCCACAGAGTTTACCCCTACTGACATTTGCCGGTATCTTCATAACAAAGTGCAGACAAACATCTAACTAGAGACAAGGTGAACAAACTTAAGACTACAGCCCACTCCTCAAAATCTCAAACTGGGCAGATCTACAGAGCCTTATCAGTTTCAAACAAGGTATCAGATCCAGGTGGTAGCTTGGCCAAGAATAGACAACTAAAACAAATTAAACTTCCTATACACCTGACATCAATCTAATCATACATAATAAGTATGCTCCTCTTAAATGGTACTGCTCGAAAATTAAACTTCCTATACACCTGACACTTGTACTGTGTGGGTAATTCTGACAAGCATTTACCACAAAGTTTAAAACACATATCAGATAATAAAACAAAATTTTACTTTCATGTATTCATCTATCTACACATTATAACCTTTTGAAAAGAATATTTCATTCAGAAATGGGCTACAAACAGCAGTCATGCATACAGCGAATTTCTTTGCAAGAGTTTGATTTTTAATTGCTTCTGCCATGTTCATTGTTCTACTTTTGCCTTCAGCTTTTTAAATTTTTTCTCCTCCTTTTCTGTGATCACCATCATCTACAATGGGATTCTGGTGCGTCATGATTACCACTTGCCTGATAGGACTTGGCACTTCCATTAGAAAATGGAAACTCGCTGCCAGTTCAGAACCCATGGCAACAGACTGGTAGAGAAGATCATCAAAGCAACCATGCCACAGAAGGCTGGTAGGCCACACACTAAGCTAATAAGTTGATTAATTGTTATGCTTTACCTTAATTGAATTAGTTAATCAAGAATAAATTAGTACTTTCAGATTCATTGAGTTTAAATGTCAGGTAGTAAATGTTGACTGCTCACTCTATAGCCAGTACTGTTTATTATGGTCTTATCTTTGACCAAGGCATCATTTTCCTTTCAGTTTGACATTGCAAAGCATTGCAGGTAACATACCTTTACAAAATAGACATAAATATAATGAATACACAAAAACTTGGTATCAAATATTTAAACAAAGTATTATTGTATTTCAGCTATCATCCATTATCTAAATATGCCATATTTATTTAAATAATGGTGCCTGGGCAATCAGTTGAGACAAACAAAATTGCAAGAGAAGAGATCAAGCATATTTAAAATATGCTTGAACAATCATGAAGTGCCTTATTCTTTAGTCTATGTAACTTGTCAATATAATTTGAAAATAAAATGTTAAGTAAAATAATGATAAATATCTTTTTTTTTTTTAATCATCTGAGATTGACTCATGTCATTTATTTTTCAATATTTAATGCATATCCATTGTTGTTGTTTTCTTCTGTGCGCAATGCGGCAAAGATTATAACAAATGGCAGTTCCAATCTTGTCAGCTAGTGCACAATGAGCAGAGAATCAAGTTTTTCTACTGTCCACAAATGCGTAAAGCCATTTTCTATTCTACCCACTGCATTTGGAATACACTGTTTTCCTAAAAAAATTCCTAATTTCTAGTACTCGGTTATACGTCCAATTAAGAACATCATTCACACCTGGTTCTCTCACACTCTCACATGATTTCCTTTCTTTCTGCTGTCCACAGCTGGTATAATTACATTATCAGGAATCCAGTTTGGGAAGACAAAAGCCATTTTACATTAACTATACCAGGTTTCAGACTGGTATTAGAAATGTAATGATGCATAGCACTCACTGATAATTTGATTAATTTTTTTTTTTATTCAGATGCAAATATCTGCAAACTTTGGGAATACATCCCCAAGAGACTGCATGTACATTTAACATATATATTACTGTTTTGGAGTTACAAGCTACCAACTAGAGGAGGCACTTTACAGCCATCCGGAATGTTTATATTTTAAGCCTATATCAGTATCAACCTATATTCTGCCAAGAAGGTACATTTTCCTTTATTTAATGAGGGCAATAAAACGACAAACGAGATTAGAAAATTCTTTCTGATTGTAATTTCATGTCAGTCACCAAATTTACACGTTATAAATGATAAGTGGTGCATTTAATCAGATGAGACAATCCAATGCAGTTTCATTTCTGCTCAAAGACAAATTGATCCATTTAATGCACTCATTTCTTTATCACCATTATACTAAATGAATTCTAAAAATCAAAAGAATGGATTGTTAACCCTGCATTATCTTCTTCAAACACTGGAAGTTGGTGTCAGCATATAAAACATCCAGAGAGAGAGAAAGAGAGAGAGTGAGAGAGAGAGAGAAGAAAGGAGAGAAGAAAGGAGAGAGAGAAGAGAAGAAAGGAGAGAGAGAAAAGGAGAGAGAGAAGAGAAGGAGAGAGAGAAGAGAGAAGTCCACTGGTTTGTTTCCTAAAGCAAACAATGGCAGAGATGGTGCAGAAGTCAGCCAGACAGCCAACTGCAGAGTCCCTGCTAAAGCTATTCATTTTTAGATGTGAGAGGAAACCAGCGTGGGGTGGGGTGGGGGGTGGTGAACAAAAAAAACTCCACTAGGGAGGTAAACTTAGATGGTACCGACTGGGATTCGAACCCAGGTCCTCAACCACAGCAGTCTAACAGCCTATCCACTAAGCTGCTAGCAAGCCAAGGTTAAGGCTACAATACAAAAAACATGATATTAATACAGATCAAGTTTTTAACTAATGATAAAATAAGACTTTGACAGCTAGACATAAGCATCCCACATGTGTAATAAAAAAAGAAAACAAACACAATGAACCATCTTGGGATGCAAAAATGCAACTGAAACCAAAAGTTGTTGAAAAATCAAAAAAATAACCAAGCCCTGAAGAACCTTAATTGCAATGATCTCCCAGGTATCTACAAAATCGGCAGAATGTGTGGATGCACTCTTCAAGAACTGGTTTGACGAAAACTGAAACATCTGAAAGAGCAAACTTCCAAAGAAAGGTTTATCACCTTTGAATTAATGCACCTGCCAATCAAGATAACAAAGAGTTGATGTCAAAGAATAACAAGATCACTGGATTGTTCTTTCTTTGCTATGTTACTACCTTCACGCAGCCCATGGACTGAGATGTCTTGGAGAGCCAAAAGAAATTGCAACTTTCCATTCAAAGCAGTTTGCTGAGCTTCTAGAAGCCTTCAACAATCTAAAGATGTACTGTATCAAACCACTGATGCAAGGGAAGATGTTTAAGAACTGGTGAAAGCCCTGGCTAGAAAGATTAGTTAACAAACGGTCCATTGATGCAAGTGGTAAGAGTGATGTGACAGACACTACAGCCTGAGTTTTGAACACACTCTTGGATAAAACAGACTACAAAGCATGTGATGTGAATGAACAACTCGAAGGAAATATTGATAATCTGGGCTGGCAAATTCAAAGAAACGAAGAAACTGTGTCAGATGTAATACTATAGATGAGGATGATGACAGAAGTAGTAATGTGCCTAATCATTCGGGGGGCCATAGGGATGTTTGACAGCTGTTTCAAATAGTTGCTATGGAATGAGAAAACAAAAACAACGCAATTATCGTTGGTCAAGTGACATTTTCAACAGTTTCAAATGACCAATAAGCATGTTTATGAATATATATATAGAGAGAAAAGTATTACTCTGTTTCTAAATCAGTATTTTAATATAATTTCCCCAAGTACCACAGGATGTACTATTCGTTAACTCTGTCCTTTTGTTATTCCCTTTAAAGACAAAATCTCAATCATCCAAACACCTGGTCCTTATTACTCGGGACCACAACGGTTCCAACCACTGCATACAAAGTAAATAAAATGGAATGTCTTACTTTATATCAATACCAAGATTCGAACAATTTCTGGTGACTTACTCGGTTCTCTGTTCCCATGATATCGGGGGCCAGAGTCTTATTTTTAATAATTTATTAAAAAGTAAAGTATTTTTCACCCCCCCCTTTTTTTAAAGTAAACCATCACCAGAGGGAGAGAGGGGTCCCCGTGTACAGACGGAAGCAGGAGCAGCTGTAACGGTACTTTAGCCGAATGGGCGGCGAGAGAACGGTCGGCCTGGCCTGGCAGGTGCCCTGGGGTCGGTCGGAGATGGCCGACGTCCTGGTGTCTCCTCTCCGCTCACTCGGGTGAAGGTTAGCCAGCGGCTGGGGCAAAACCCCGACTTGGTTGGGGGGGGGGGCCGGACCTAACCCCCTCGCACAACATCTACTACACCCCTAAACCAACCGCAGGTAAACAAACACCGGGGCCTCGGCGGTGGTGAGGGAGTGTCAGAAAATGACAGTTTTAACATTCTTCCAGCTGAAAGTAAACTCCCGGTCTCCCTCCCTACCTACACACACGCACTTACCTTCGTCGTGGAACGGATCGGGGATCCTAGCGGGTACGGCGAGGGTCCCGCCACATCTCATTCGGACGGTGGCAAAACTTTGGCCTGCCTGCCTGCTACTTTCTGCCCGCGAGTTCGGCCTGTTCAAACCTCCGGAGCTCCTCGCTCGCCGCTCGGCAGTTCTCGGTCGCCTTCGGGAGTTTCGCCCGACTTCTCCGCTTCAGCGGATTTCCGCGTGCCAGAGGCTAAATTCCGATCCTCGGCGAGCACGGACCGACCCCCCCCCCCCCCAAGACGAGTTCAGATGCTGTTTCCGAGTATGGTCCATACTGGGGGCAGCTTTGCGACTTTCAACGAAAACCAAGTAGTAGTAGTAATAATAATAATAATAATAAAGAAAATAATAATAATAATAATAATAATATAATAATATAAAATTACTTAAACTAAAACATTACTTGTCCATTTATCTCATCTCTTAAAAGAAAGAAAATATCCACGGAGGAGAGTGTGAGGGGAGAGATGATTTTCTGGGTATATTTCGTTTGCGTAGAAACTTTTATTCCATTAGATTTTAAAGTTTACCTCGGCTAAGGGAATTAAAGTTTAGCTGAACTAAGAGAATTAAAGTTTACCTCAACTAAGGGAAGTAAAGTTTACCTCGACTAAGGGAAGTAAAGTTAGCTGAACTAAGAGAATTAAAGTTTACCTCGACTAAGGAAGAAGTGATTTACTTCAACTTAGGGAAGTAAAGTTTAGCTGACTAAGAGAATTAAATTTACCTCGACTAAGGGAAGTAAGTTTACTTCACTTAGGGAAGTAAAGTTTAGCTGAACTAAGAGAATTAAAGTTTACCTCGACTAAGGGAAGTAAGTTTACTTCAACTTAGGGAAGTAAAGTTTAGCTGAACTAGAGAATTAAAGTTTACCTCAACTAGAGAATTAAGTTTACCTCGACTAAGGGAAGTAAAGTTTACTTCAACTTAGGGAAGTAAAGTTTAGCTGAACTAAGAGAATTAAAGTTTACCTCGACTAAGGGAAATAAAGTTTACCTCGACTAAGGGAAGTGAAGTTTACTTCAACTTAGGGAAGTAAAGTTTAGCTGAACTAAGAGAATTAAAGTTTACCTCAACTAAGGGAAGTAAAGTTTACCTCGACTAAGGGAAGTGAAGTTTACTTCAACTTAGGGAAGTAAAGTTTAGCTGAACTAAGAGAATTAAAGTTTACCTCGACTAAGGGAAGTAAAGTTTACTTCAACTTAGGGAAGTAAAGTTTAGCTGAACTAAGAGAATTAAAGTTTACCTCGACTAAGGGAAGTAAAGTTTACCTCGACTATGGGAAGTAAAGTTTACCTCGACTATGGGAAGTAAAGTTTACTTCAACTTAGGGAAGTAAAGTTTAGCTGAACTAAGAGAATTAAAGTTTACCTCGACTAAGGGAAGTAAAGTTTACTTCAACTTAGGGAAGTAAAGTTTAGCTGAACTAAGAGAATTAAAGTTTACCTCAACTAAGAGAATTAAAGTTTACCTCGACTAAGGGAAGTAAAGTTTACCTCGACTAAGGGAAGTAAAGTTTACTTCAACTTAGGGAAGTAAAGTTTAGCTGAACTAAGAGAATTAAAGTTTACCTCGACTAAGGGAAGTAAAGTTTACTTCAACTAAGGGAAATAATTCGGGATTTGTAAATTAAAAAAAAAAATCGGCCAATGGCCTCCAACAATTCTCGTCTGGGTTAGTGAAGACAGCAGCTCTCTCTCTCTCTCTTAAACATACACACTCACGCACACGCACGCACGCACGTGACATAAATAGATAAGCACCCGAGTTTGAAAACACTTTTAATCTGGGACCACACATAGCGTTGGCAGAGAGAGAGAGAGAGAGAGAGAGAGAGAGAGAGAGAGAGAGAGCTTTTCCGTTTTAAGAAAATGCTGCCTTCTTTTGACAGGTGGCCTTTAGGTCAGGCAGAAGCCCAGAAGTTCCTCTTGTAGAATGTTGGCGTGTCGGCATCGGACAAGAAGTTACTTACGGTTCTTCTCCCACAGACCACCAGCTCTGGCCATACGGCGGTACAGAGTCGCACGGGCATCATGGCCGACAGACCTCTGTATCTTTTGTGTGGCCCGCGCCTTTGGTTCAGTAAGAATTCCTCTACTGTGTACTGAACGGCGCCGCGCCCATACAAGACCGCCGGCTGGGAACTGTAGGGTAGCCTGGACACTTGGGGAGCACCTGCGTTGCCCTTCAGCTGTACCCCATGCTGCAGGGATGTCTCGAGAACACTTGCTCATGCTTTATCCGATTGTGCTGTTTTAAAATTTCTTTACTGGGATTTGGTTTCCACGCTCATCCTCCTCGGAACTCGAAGTTTCCGCTTTACTGGCCTTGGGTGTCCAAGACGCGCGTGAATGGTTGGTTTAGCAGAATATCCGGTTTCTTGGAGATTTCCCGATGTCTTCTGTTAACGCCTCATTGCCCAACCACATGGCCCCCTTTCCAAAGTTCACCGGTTGCCGTAAGCTGCTGCTGGTGGGATTGCCGCCACCATCACCAGGCTGAGATTTCCTTTGGCCCCGCACCTGTTCTTACAACTCGCTCGACTAGAAATATCCACTTTAAGTGGTATCTGTTTATCCATGCTAATTTATTCCAGTCAGTCCGACGTCTGCGCTAAACAGAAGAGTTAATTTTAGAACCTCAATTGTGCACAACCTTTAGCGAGTGCCCTGCTAAACTCTCTGAGCAGAGGGCTGATATTGGTTTCGATCAATATATTTTAGTCACGCGTTTGTTATCGACGGCTTACAGAGGAAATGGGAAAAGTTGGTTTTAGGCTGTAACCAATTTAGAACTTAGTTATTTGGTATCATTTTAAAAAGAAAAGAAAACATCCTAGGGGGTGCTGCAGGGCTTTATACTTAGACCCTTTCTATTCTCCATCTATGTCAGTGACAGTTTTCAGAGACGATGCTGCTTTGCGTCAGGGCTGACGAGTTCTGCGTGAATTTCAGAACCTTTCATTCCCTTGTTTCCCAGTTTCAGTTCGTCGTAGATAACAGGGCAATGCTAATTCCTTGTATTTGTTACCACGAGTTCGAACGGTGCTAAGATTTAATAACAAAACTTTTTTTTTCAAAGTAAACAAGTTTATAGAAGTAACAACATGAGTTACTACAGCTGTATTCACGACATACACGAATATTCCTCCATGTTGGGTTTCTTAACGTGAAGAAATTCGAAACATCGTGAAAGGGACGTAACTCTGATTAAACACATTCCAAACATTTCTTTTTAAATTCCTACAGAAGGGCAAAATTGTCTTAATTTTTTTTTTCCCAATCTAGAAATTAAAATCTTTTAAAATACTTTAATTTATATATTTAAAAAAAAATTGAATTCTACTAATGATCTGTTTTAAGATTTACAATAGCGATTAACCATTTTCAGCTTTTTTAAAGGGCACAAGAAATAGGCTGGATATAGATACCACGTTGACAATCGAATTATTAAATTATCAAGTATGTGACCCCAACAAAACTCGTCTTTAAGATGCTATCTGTATGGGTGCATGAAAGAGACTGTATATATATATATATATACTTCTCTCTCTCTGTAATGCTATACGTGGAGTAATTCGGCCGTAAGACTATCATTTAAAACTTCATGAAAGCTTATTCAAATTTTTTTTTAAGTTAATGAATCTAAATAATAGCAGGACACATCCTATTTAAAGCTGACGTATCAGAAAGAGAGAGAAAAAGTGTGTCTGCATGTGTGTGGGCAGGTGCGTGTGAGAAAGAAAAAAAAAGAGATCTTATGGTTATATACAAAGTTTTTTTTTTCAGTTTTAATTGAATGTGAAAAAATCCTCAAAGTCAATTATCACAGTGAGTTTGATTTTTTTGCATTTAATTTTCATATATTTAAATAGTATATATTATAACAAACAAACATGTTTTTTTTTTAAAAAACCTACAGTAATCTAGGGGAAATAACTCATCTTTTTTTTAAAAAAGTACATAAGAGTTATTTCTATTTTTTTAATTCAATATATTTTTGTTATTCTGTTGATTTAATATCATTGTCGTTCTGTCTGCTTTTAATTTTGCATTGATTACTCATTATGCGTAGGAAGGAGAGCAGCTCTACTCTCCTCATTTTATTAATTTTTATTTTAACTATTACCTCTGGCAAATATTCCGGTCATCAAGGAAAAATCACCCGATTACTTACCCTGTTCATTTATCTCCCCCTCCCCATCTCCTCTCCATCCATCTCCATCTCTCTCTCTCTCTCGTCTACACCATAGCGTTACTAACAGAAACAAGGGCCTGCCTTAAAATTGGCCCCGTTTGGTTTTCATCTTTTATAATTAAACAACAACAAACAACAACAAAAAATTCCCCATTCGAGTTTGGACGAAAATAGTATTAAAGATGAATCGCCCACTCCCTTTTGGGGGGGTGGTCGTAATTTCTCTGAAAATATTCATAAACTGGATATTATAATTATTCTATTGAACTAGTGGCCACATGCCGAATATTTACTTTTTAAAGTCGCTGGGAGGGAGAGGGGGGAGAAAAAGATTCCAAATGTAAAGAATTCGGTCTGAGAGAAAATATGAATCTATGGAAAACTAAAGCCAGAGTTGACGTCAGAAGCGCGCGTAGTATTATTTCGTTTGTAACCCGATAGATGTCGTTGGTATAGCTAATGTAAAGCGTTACAATCGTAGACGTTATCTCAACACCCTATTTTAGCTTCAATTTCAAAATGTATAGTCAATTTACTAACACAGTAGGGGAGATCAGAACTGGATGTTACAGGCGTATTATGTGGATGCAAGGCCAAAGCACTTGACCTCGGTTACAGCCTCATCTACACGTAAACATATGACGTCGGTTACAGCCTCCTCTACACGTTAACATATGACCTCGGTTACAGCCTCATCTACAGGTAAACACATGACGTCGATTACAGCCTCATCAACAGGTAAACACATGACGTCGGTTACAGCCTCCTCTACACGTCAACATGTGACGTCTTTTACAGCCTCCTCTACACGTCAACATATGACGTCGATTACAGCCTCCTCTACACGTCAACATATGACCTCGGTTACAGCCTCCTCTACACGTTAACATGTGACGTCGGTTACAGCCTCCTCTACACGTTAACATGTGACGTCGGTTACAGCCTCCTCTACACGTCAACATATGACGTCGATTACAGCCTCATCTACAGGTAAACATATGACGTCGATTACAGCCTCATCTACAGGTAAACAGATGACGTCGATTACAGCCTCCTCTACACGTAAACAGATGACGTCGATTACAGCCTCCTCTACACGTTAACATGTGACGTCGGTTACAGCCTCCTCTACACGTTAACATATGACGTCGGTTACAGCCTCATCTACAGGTAAACATGTGACGTCGATTACAGCCTCCTCTACACGTTAACATGTGACGTCGGTTACAGCCTCATCTACAGGTAAACACATGACGTCGATTACAGCCTCATCAACAGGTAAACACATGACGTCGGTTACAGCCTCCTCTACACGTCAACATGTGACGTCTTTTACAGCCTCCTCTACACGTCAACATATGACGTCGATTACAGCCTCCTCTACACGTCAACATATGACCTCGGTTACAGCCTCCTCTACACGTTAACATGTGACGTCGTTACAGCCTACAGCCTCCTCTACACGTTAACATGTGACGTCGGTTACAGCCTCCTCTACACGTCAACATATGACGTCGATTACAGCCTCATCTACAGGTAAACATATGACGTCGATTACAGCCTCATCTACAGGTAAACAGATGACGTCGATTACAGCCTCCTCTACACGTAAACAGATGACGTCGATTACAGCCTCCTCTACACGTTAACATGTGACGTCGGTTACAGCCTCCTCTACACGTTAACATATGACGTCGGTTACAGCCTCATCTACAGGTAAACATGTGACGTCGATTACAGCCTCCTCTACACGTTAACATGTGACGTCGGTTACAGCCTCCTCTACACGTCAACATATGACGTCGATTACAGCCTCATCTACAGGTAAACATATGACGTCGATTACAGCCTCCTCTACACGTTAACATGTGACGTCGGTTACAGCCTCCTCTACACGTCAACATATGACGTCGATTACAGCCTCCTCTACACGTTAACATATGACGTCGGTTACAGCCTCATCTACAGGTAAACATATGACGTCGATTACAGCCTCATCTACAGGTAAACAGATGACGTCGATTACAGCCTCCTCTACACGTCAACATATGACGTCGATTACAGCCTCATCTACAGGTAAACATATGACGTCGATTACAGCCTCATCTACAGGTAAACAGATGACGTCGATTACAGCCCCCTCTACACGTTAACATGTGACGTCGGTTACAGCCTCCTCTACACGTCAACATATGACGTCGATTACAGCCTCCTCTACACGTTAACATATGACGTCGGTTACAGCCTCCTCTACACGTTAACATATGACGTCGGTTACAGCCTCATCTACACGTTAACATATGACGTCGGTTACCGCCTCCTCTACACGTTAACATATGACGTCGGTTACAGCCTCCTCTACACGTTAACATATGACCTCGGTTACAGCCTCCTCTACACGTCAACATATGACGTCGATTACAGCCTCCTCTACAGGTAAACATATGACGTCGATTACAGCCTCATCTACAGGTAAACAGATGACGTCGATTACAGCCTCCTCTACACGTCAACATATGACGTTGATTACAGCCTCCTCTACACGTCAACATATGACGTCGATTACAGCCTCATCTACAGGTAAACATATGACGTCGATTACAGCCTCCTCTACACGTCAACATATGACGTCGATTACAGCCTCATCTACAGGTAAACATATGACGTCGATTACAGCCTCATCTACAGGTAAACAGATGACGTCGATTACAGCCCCCTCTACACGTTAACATGTGACGTCGGTTACAGCCTCCTCTACACGTCAAACATATGACGTCGGTTACAGCCTCCTCTACACGTCAACATATGACGTCGATTACAGCCTCCTCTACCACGTTAACATATGACGTCGGTTACAGCCTCCTCTACACGTTAACATATGACGTCGGTTACAGCCTCATCTACACGTTAACATATGACGTCGGTTACCGCCTCCTCTACACGTTAACATATGACGTCGGTTACAGCCTCCTCTACACGTTAACATATGACCTCGGTTACAGCCTCCTCTACACGTCAACATATGACGTCGATTACAGCCTCCTCTACAGGTAAAACATATGACGTCGATTACAGCCTCATCTACAGGTAAACAGATGACGTCGATTACAGCCTCCTCTACACGTCAACATATGACGTTGATTACAGCCTCCTCTACACGTCAACATATGACGTCGATTACAGCCTCATCTACAGGTAAACATATGACGTCGATTACAGCCTCCTCTACACGTCAACATATGACGTCGATTACAGCCTCCTCTACACGTTAACATATGACGTCGGTTACAGCCTCTCATCTACAGGTAAACATATGACGTCGATTACAGCCTCATCTACAGGTAAACAGATGACGTCGATTACAGCCTCCTCTACAGTCCACATATGACGTCGATTACAGCCTCCTCTACACGTTAACATGTGACGTCGGTTACAGCCTCCTCTACACGTCAACATATGACGTCGATTACAGCCTCCTCTACACGTTAACATATGACGTCGGTTACAGCCTCATCTACAGGTAAACATATGACGTCGATTACAGCCTCATCTACAGGTAAACATATGACGTCGATTACAGCCTCATCTACAGGTAAACAGATGACGTCGATTACAGTCTCCTCTACACGTCAACATATGACGTTGATTACAGCCTCCTCTACACGTCAACATATGACGTCGATTACAGCCTCATCTACAGGTAAACATATGACGTCGATTACAGCCTCCTCTACACGTCAACATATGACGTCGATTACAGCCTCCTCTACACGTTAACATATGACGTCGGTTACAGCCTCATCTACAGGTAAACATATGACGTCGATTACAGCCTCATCTACAGGTAAACAGATGACGTCGATTACAGCCTCCTCTACAGTCAACATATGACGTCGATTACAGCCTCCTCTACACGTCAACATATGACGTCGATTACAGCCTCATCTACAGGTAAACATATGACGTCGATTACAGCCTCATCTACAGGTAAACAGATGACGTCGATTACAGCCTCCTCTACACGTTAACATGTGACGTCGGTTACCGCCTCCTCTACACGTTAACATATGACGTCGGTTACAGCCTCATCTACACGTCAAGATATGACCTCGGTTACAGCCTCCTCTACACGTCAACATATGACGTCGATTACAGCCTCATCTACAGGTAAACAGATGACGTCGATTACAGCCTCCTCTACACGTTAACATGTGACGTCGGTTACAGCCTCATCTACAGGTAAACATATGACGTCGATTACAGCCTCATCTACAGGTAAACAGATGACGTCGATTACAGCCTCCTCTACACGTTAACATGTGACGTCGGTTACAGCCTCCTCTACACGTCAACATATGACGTCGATTACAGCCTCCTCTACACGTTAACATATGACGTCGGTTACAGCCTCATCTACAGGTAAACAGATGACGTCGATTACAGCCTCCTCTACACGTTAACATGTGACGTCGGTTACAGCCTCCTCTACACGTCAACATATGACGTCGATTACAGCCTCCTCTACACGTTAACATATGACGTCGGTTACAGCCTCATCTACACGTTAACATATGACGTCGGTTACCGCCTCCTCTACACGTTAACATATGACGTCGGTTACAGCCTCCTCTACACGTTAACATATGACGTCGGTTACAGCCTCATCTACAGGTAAACATATGACGTCGATTACAGCCTCATCTACAGGTAAACAGATGACGTCGATTACAGCCTCCTCTACACGTCAACATATGACGTCGATTACAGCCTCATCTACAGGTAAACATATGACGTCGATTACAGCCTCATCTACAGGTAAACAGATGACGTCGATTACAGCCCCCTCTACACGTTAACATGTGACGTCGGTTACAGCCTCCTCTACACGTCAACATATGACGTCGATTACAGCCTCCTCTACACGTTAACATATGACGTCGGTTACAGCCTCCTCTACACGTTAACATATGACGTCGGTTACAGCCTCATCTACACGTTAACATATGACGTCGGTTACCGCCTCCTCTACACGTTTAACATATGACGTCGGTTACAGCCTCCTCTACACGTTAACATATGACCTCGGTTACAGCCTCCTCTACACGTCAACATATGACGTCGATTACAGCCTCCTCTACAGGTAAACATATGACGTCGATTACAGCCTCATCTACAGGTAAACAGATGACGTCGATTACAGCCTCCTCTACACGTCAACATATGACGTTGATTACAGCCTCCTCTACACGTCAACATATGACGTCGATTACAGCCTCATCTACAGGTAAACATATGACGTCGATTACAGCCTCCTCTACACGTCAACATATGACGTCGATTACAGCCTCATCTACAGGTAAACATATGACGTCGATTACAGCCTCATCTACAGGTAAACAGATGACGTCGATTACAGCCCCCTCTACACGTTAACATGTGACGTCGGTTACAGCCTCCTCTACACGTCAACATATGACGTCGGTTACAGCCTCCTCTACACGTCAACATATGACGTCGATTACAGCCTCCTCTACACGTTAACATATGACGTCGGTTACAGCCTCCTCTACACGTTAACATATGACGTCGGTTACAGCCTCATCTACACGTTAACATATGACGTCGGTTACCGCCTCCTCTACACGTTAACATATGACGTCGGTTACAGCCTCCTCTACACGTTAACATATGACCTCGGTTACAGCCTCCTCTACACGTCAACATATGACGTCGATTACAGCCTCCTCTACAGGTAAACATATGACGTCGATTACAGCCTCATCTACAGGTAAACAGATGACGTCGATTACAGCCTCCTCTACACGTCAACATATGACGTTGATTACAGCCTCCTCTACACGTCAACATATGACGTCGATTACAGCCTCATCTACAGGTAAACATATGACGTCGATTACAGCCTCCTCTACACGTCAACATATGACGTCGATTACAGCCTCCTCTACACGTTAACATATGACGTCGGTTACAGCCTCATCTACAGGTAAACATATGACGTCGATTACAGCCTCATCTACAGGTAAACAGATGACGTCGATTACAGCCTCCTCTACAGTCAACATATGACGTCGATTACAGCCTCCTCTACACGTTAACATGTGACGTCGGTTACAGCCTCCTCTACACGTCAACATATGACGTCGATTACAGCCTCCTCTACACGTTAACATATGACGTCGGTTACAGCCTCATCTACAGGTAAACATATGACGTCGATTACAGCCTCATCTACAGGTAAACATATGACGTCGATTACAGCCTCATCTACAGGTAAACAGATGACGTCGATTACAGTCTCCTCTACACGTCAACATATGACGTTGATTACAGCCTCCTCTACACGTCAACATATGACGTCGATTACAGCCTCATCTACAGGTAAACATATGACGTCGATTACAGCCTCCTCTACACGTCAACATATGACGTCGATTACAGCCTCCTCTACACGTTAACATATGACGTCGGTTACAGCCTCATCTACAGGTAAACATATGACGTCGATTACAGCCTCATTACAGGTAAACAGATGACGTCGATTACAGCCTCCTCTACAGTCAACATATGACGTCGATTACAGCCTCCTCTACACGTCAACATATGACGTCGATTACAGCCTCATCTACAGGTAAACATATGACGTCGATTACAGCTCCTCATCTACAGGTAAAACAGATGACGTCGATTACAGCCTCCTCTACACGTTAACATGTGACGTCGGTTACCGCCTCCTCTACACGTTAACATATGACGTCGGTTACAGCCTCATCTACACGTCAAGATATGACCTCGGTTACAGCCTCCTCTACACGTCAACATATGACGTCGATTACAGCCTCCTCTACACGTTAACATGTGACGTCGGTTACAGCCTCATCTACAGGTAAACATATGACGTCGATTACAGCCTCATCTACAGGTAAACAGATGACGTCGATTACAGCCTCCTCTACACGTTAACATGTGACGTCGGTTACAGCCTCCTCTACACGTCAACATATGACGTCGATTACAGCCTCCTCTACACGTTAACATATGACGTCGGTTACAGCCTCATCTACAGGTAACAGATGACGTCGATTACAGCCTTCCTACACGTTAACATGTGACGTCGGTTACAGCCTCCTCTACACGTCAACATATGACGTCGATTACAGCCTCCTCTAACGTTAACATATGACGTCGGTTACAGCCTCATCTACACGTTAACATATGACGTCGGTTACCGCCTCCTCTACACGTTAACATATGACGTCGGTTACAGCCTCCTCTACACGTTAACATATGACCTCGGTTACAGCCTCCTCTACACGTAAACATATGACGTCGGTTACAGCCTCCTCTACACGTAAACATATGACGTCGGTTACAGCCTCCTCTACACGTTTAGGTAAGAATTACTGGTACTGAAACAGTTTACCTGCATAAAAAATAAGCCGATGCTTTTCTATATGCATTAAAAATCAAGAAAATGTTCTCATTATCACTTTTTACACCATAGAAGGAATTTATTGTTCGACGATGGACTTTGGATTTGTTTGTTTCACTTTTTAACCTTCTATTAATTCCATTGCAATGTGTCTTCTGTATCAAATTCTTAACTAATACATATGGGTACATATCTCTCTCTCTCTCTCTCCAGAATCCCGTGACATATTCCATGAACAATTACTGATAAAAGAAATACAGTAATCGTCTATTAAAAGTAATTTGACACTGTGGAAAATTTCCTTGCTGGTAATTTATTTCATTTATTTACAATTTTATTACTTACAAATAGGATTTATGTTATGGAGCAAAAATGTAATTTTAGCCAACATAATTAAGTGTATAGTCGCGGGCGACTGGTTATGATAACATTAGACTGTTGAATTGTGGGAAGGTGAAAGTCACGATTTGGGTCTCTGGAACATCAGGGAGGGGTGGTACTTCCATATTATATACGGAGATGGCGAATGCCGCTAAATACGAGACTGTGCTTCAAGCGAAAATGTTACAGGATGTTTCCGGACGTGAACGTTCTATTTCAGGACGATGGTTTTTGCCCTACTACCAGAGGAATCACGTGATCGGTGCTAGTTTGCATTTTGCAGCCAGGAACGAACGGCCTGCCCAGTCTTCTGATTCAAGCCTCACCGAAATTTTACGGAAGCAAATTACTGAAAGAGGGACACCCACCAACAAAGTAGGGGCCTTAGCCAGAGCTTGGCACCGTGCCGATGGCGTGACGTAACTTCAGAGATTCGTTCTCAGAAAGTTATGAATTTATATTTATGAGCTTCATCTCCATCCTCTCCACGACTTCTGAGTCCTCCGTCCTCAGTCCGTTTGGCGCGACATTCTCATCTGTGTTAACCCTAACCCTCATATTTCCACCACAGCGTTTACAGTATACAAAAAGTATACTTTCAGTTTGAATGTCCAGTTCGACCTGTTAAGGGTTCCAGGATGTATATGCAAACAACATGAACAAATACTCGATGAGTATCTAAACGAGTCAATAATTTTCACCTGTGTTTTTCCTTTGTTGTTTTTTTTTAACGAACAAACGTGGATGAAGGCTAAGATCAATATAAGGCGGTTTTAAAAAAAAAAAAAGCTCCCAGGATGAATACCTTTACCTAAGAAACCGAGACAAAAGTCAGGAAATAACAGTTAATTAAACGTGTAGCGTGTACCTGGAGTTCTCTGTCAAAACAGATACTAGGTGCAAGACAAGAAAGTTTGAATATCTGAAGAAAAAAGTAACTATACGAGGGCTATTTTTGGGGGGGTGGGGGAAAGGATCATATATAAGTTTTAACTACTCGCCCCTGTAACAGTTAAGTAGGTAATTTCTAACCTACTGGTTAACAAATCTTTCCAATGACACTATAAATGGTATTATTGTTTTAAGAAAGCAAGCAGAGAGAGAGAGAGAGAGATGGAGAGGAGAGAGGAGAGATGAGAGAGAGAGAGAGAGACGGGAGAGGGAGAGAGGAGAGAGAGAGAGAGAGAGCGAGGAGAGGCGAGGGAGAGAGAGGAGGAGAGAGGAGAGACGATGAGAGAGAGACGGATGAGAGAGGAGAGTGAAGAGAGAGAGAAGAGAGAGAGCAGAGGAGAGAGAGAGAGAGAGAGAGATGTGGAAGTCGGATAGATCGGATGATGAGAGAGAGAGGGAGAGGAAGAGAGTCGAGGACGAGAGAGAGAGAGAGAGAGATGAGAGAGAGAGATGACGAGCTGGAGAGAAGAGGATTGAGAGAGAGAGATGATCCGTTTCAATACAGAGAGAGATTGAGAGGGAGATCGAGAGATGAGATAGATGGAGAGAGAGAGAGACGAGATGAAGCAGAGGAGGGAGATAGAGAGAGATGAGAGAGATGTTTGAGAGAGAGAGGGAGAGAGAGAGAAGAGAGAGAGAGAGAGAGAGATGGAGAGAGGGAGAGAGAGCGACTTGACGCTACAGAGAGAGAGCGAGAGAGAGATAGAGATTGAGAGAGGAGTAGGAGAGAGGAGAGAGAGAGAGAGAGACTGAAGAGATAGAGAGAGAGAGAGGACGGAGAGAGAGAGAGCGAGAGAGAGAGAGGAGAGAGAGAGAGAGAGAGGAGAGAGAAATGCATTTTTAAATTAGTTTTCTTCTTTTATCTGAACAAACGATGATTAAAAACTGTTTGTTGTGTTTTTGCATCTACGTTATCCCCCATCGTTCACTTGTTTTCTTCATAAAGTAATGCCGAGGAAGCAGGTAAATAAATTCTTTCTTTCTTTCTTTTTTTCATTCCACAGGTGTGCACGGATCGTAGTCAGGTGTGTATTTGTTCACGGGGTCTTTGGCTGGACTGCTTAGCTACGGGTGTCGAGGATGTACAGGTGTTGGCGGTAGCTGAGGTGCCAGTGCAAGAACCCTGTGTTGTCGGAGACCACCTTTTTTTATTAGCGGGGAGAGTCTACCAGAACCGACTGTGTTAGAAAAACCCACGCCGAGGAACCGGCACAGCCCTGCAACTGGGAGTTCGGTCTCTGAGAGCGACCGGAACTAAGCTGCAGCCGGTAGGCTGTGCTCGAGCTGAAAAACAAAATTATTGTTTGTTTAAAAAAGATTTAAAAGAAAGATGTTCTTTAATATAAAAGGATATTTATAGTAATTGTAACATAAAGACAAGAAATCGATCGTTGAAGTTCTCTCCATCTCCATCTCTCTCCTCTCTCCATCTCCATTCTCTCTCTCTCTCTCTCCATCTCTCTCCTCTCTCTCTCTCTCTCTCCATCTCTCTCTCTCCATCTCTCTCTCTCTCTCTCTCTCTTCTTATCCTGTCCAAAATTAAGTTGCTTTTCTACTGTTATGTCTCCCAGCTCTGAGTCAATTACTAATCCTCTCTGTTGTGGCACCTACCGATATGCAACGGAGCTCTCGCCTTAAATCCGTGGCAGTATTCTACACTGAGTTTCTTGTGCCCCGCCATAAAAATAGTCTGCAAGTGTAGTTTTGCCCTCTCTCTCTAATACATCCAAAAGTTGTCACTTGTTTTAATATTTCCCGCCAATTTCCCAACTGTTCGGCCCTTTGGTGCATAACTCACGCCGTTCAATTCAAGGAGAACCCTAGATTACAGTTTGTCGGTGGCACGACAGAGACAATCTCTACCTCTTGGCCTGGATAGACGCTGAATCCACCTTGTAACCTAGCTGATGGTGGACTATTAATGCAGTTTTCATTGCCTACGTTTCGAAAATATGTTCTCTTGCTTGCCGTCTTCAGTAACCGTTGAGTACACTATTCGTCTACGTCACTGGTGGAATTCGAATTAAATAACAGCTTTAAGTAGCTCAGTCGATAACACACCGGATTTACAACCAAGAAGTTCCTGGTCGGGCCGTCGGACTGAGGCTTATCTTACACCCGTGGAGATATTGTTAGGTTGCGAGGTAGCATCCGTTACAGACAGGGGAGAGCAGATTTACCCGGCGATCGCCTCAGAGGTAGAGTTTACTCTTCGTGTTTTCCCTATGAGGTGTCAGTGGGTCTCTTCCTTTCCTTCCGTGGAGTCTACTTGGCAACTAGTTCAGAGTTATCCGCTTGACTGTTTTCATAAGTTACCGATGATAAAAGGTCGCGAATGCTTTCAGAACTGCGACTAAAGGAAGGAAGGGAGTTTATTTGGGGACAGGTCCGAAACAGCCTCCACGCCCCGCCGGTATCGTAGTACGATGCCATTGTTTTTATTGCACTATTTTAGCCTCTAAACTATCAGTTATCGGAATCAGTACAATTTTCTCCTTTTACCCGAATCGTTCGGGACAAGCGTCTCCGCTACCAGTACGTAAAGTACGGCGACTAGATGGCAGCCCTGTCGCATTCCCCTGTCGCGTGGAAAGTCAGCCTACGCAAAGCTGTTCTGAGTCATTTTTTTGTTTGGTTCCCCGAAGTTATATCTTATTTATGTCCTGAACCCTGCCTGCTAGCATGGCTTCTTCAGAGTATTCTGCGCAGCATTTCTCCGATCCGATCAGTTGGAGGGAGTCTAAAATAGATAGCGAGTTTGATCTTCCTCGCGCCTTTAGCTATTTTGTAATCGTAATTCAGAAGACTAATAGGTCCCCGGTTATCCAAACGTCCCCCATCACCTTTCTTATGCTGTAGGGTGGTCGCGTGGCACTGCGCTGGCTAAGGGGAAGGACCCCTTGTTTTAACTCAGTATTGTTTATTACCGTCCTCAGTTTGCCGGCTAGGAGGTATCCAAATAAAACTCTGGCGTAAAACCGCCGCTCCTAAGGGGGCTAATCGTTATTTAGTTCCCTTTTAGCGCCTTTTATTTCGTCGATATCTAGTGGTTCTAACCCTAGCCCACTAAGGAGCCCCGAGTGTGAGAACAAGTCTCCTACACTGACGAATACATTGTTATAATACTAAGCTTCTGATCTAATGATGTCTTCTGTGTTGGTGAACAGCGCGGCCATCTTTAAGTTTTAGATTAGCCATTAATTTACCTGGCCGAGCTAGCTCTCTCCACATCCTCTCTGATGGCCTGTGTCTCGCTTAATTCTGGTACCATCCGCTTGCTGTTTAACGGTATAAATTCTATCTGAATTATGGAAGCCCAAAGCTGCCCAGTTAAACTCTATGGCAGATTCCTTAAGTTGCCCAAACGCGCTTCTGGCCTGACAGCACATCAGACCTGCGTAGATCGAGGCCACAGGTGCCATCTTTCGGTCCGCTACCTTTACGCTGGCGAGGATTACCCTCCCAAGGTCACCGCTGCCGTCGTCCAGCGGCGTCTGGGCCGAAGAACTCCTTCCCTTCCCACCAGGTGGATTAAGGGCCCCCTACTTCCGAGTGACTTTTCAGGTGCGCTTTCCGTAAGCAAGAAATACGTAATCCGGGGGGTTCTCAAACTCTGCGATACCGCGACTCCCTTAAATAATAAATGCATCTTTGCGAACCCCCAATCCCAACCCGTGAATAGACCTGATGGTTTCATAGGGTTAGGGTTCGGCAAGAAATGGATATACAGACAGCAGCATTAATTAAAAAAAAATAATAAACTTCTTAAAGACTAATTCAGTTACAGCTCATGGACATTTGGGCAAATTGCCTGTGTTCAGTATTTGTCTCTGCTGTTGTAATAACAGCATAGAAAACAAACTAAAACCAAATCTATATACAAAGGGCCATGTCTGAATATACCACTACCTTTTCAATGGGAAGGATCAGCTTGATTGCTTTTGCATAATTTCTGAAATCTAGGTGTTATTTCTGAGACAGCCACTCTCATTTCTCGTTCCACATTTATTTTTTTATCGGTATTTGTTTCTTCCTTTTTTATTGCAACAAATGTAGAAAGCACAGACTCGCACCAAAATACGGGATCAGTATTCTCGTAGCCTTCTAGCTTAACTCTTTGTACTCTATTTCGCACACCCTGATCCAGAGACATGGTCGGGGATCTTATCTTCGAAGTGGCGTCAGCGGAGACATCAATGAATGGCTCCTCCTCGGTAGTAGTGAGTATCCCAGCTATCAGTTTAGCATCGAACGGGTTCCTTATCCAGTCAAATGTTTCCAGTTCCGCATCTGGGATATAGTTCTGAAAGTGACATTTTAGAGAAGAAAAGGTGACCAAATTTTCACATCTTCCACTAATTCGTGCGGTATTGCTGCTCTCAATAATTTTTTTAAAGTAGGAAACATGTCTGAATTTGCAGTTTCCATCTTACTCTGCCACAGTTCAACTTTCCTAATAAACGATTTTAATTTGTCATTGAGTTGAGAAATATCATCGCCACCTTGCAGTGAGGTATTAGGAGTGTTCAGCTTATGGAATACATCACTTAGATATGCTAATCGCGCATTGAAATCACAATCAATAAGCATGCGTGCGCTTCTACGCCTTTTCTCAGTTAAATACCGGGTAAAGTTCATGTCTCAGTTCGAAAACACGGGTCAAACGTCCCCCCCCCCCGAGACAGCCATCTTGACTCACAGTAAAACAGTAAAGAAGGGTGTTCAGCACCCATCTCTTCACAAAACCTTGCAAACAGCCTCGCCTTTACAGGTCTGGTTTTTAAATAGTTCACAACATTTATAGTTGTTTGTATAACCTTCTCCAATGCTGGGCTAAAATCTTTCGAAGGAAGAGCTTGCCTAAGAATCATACAGTGTGTCCAAACAGCGCTAGGAGATTTTCGGCGTATCTCTGTGACAGCCGGACATAGGGCGCGCTCATATTCCCCCCACGCAGTTTGACCACTAAGAGATTTCCAGTAATATAGCTATCAATAACACCGAGAAGGGCCTCAGCTTTATTCGTCCCTGTAATTTCTTTACAAAAGAATGAATTCTCATTTATTTTGCCCTCATCAACGAATCTAACGTACGTTATTAATTGAGCATCCTTAGCGCTATCTGTGGCCTCATCTATCTGAATGGCAAATGGTTTGTTTCTTATATTTTCAATTAGTTTCTCGTTTAGATCCTCTGCTATATCTGCGATTCGGCAGGAAACAATGCCATTAGACAAAGGGATACTTAAAAGATGTTTGTCACTAGATCCCCCCTCCCATATCAACAGCTGCTGGAAGAATTAAATTTCCTCTAATTGTGTGGTGCTTTTGCGCTGGGAGATTCTGTATGCAACTCGATAAGAAACTGAAAGTGATTTCGAAAAAAAAAACACAAACAGTTATATATTTAACTAGACACACGTTTCGTTGCTTCATTTCATCTCTTCTTCGAATGTAAAAATCTCGAGGTTTGTCGGCTCGGTCTGCATGACTTGTTTCCAGCTGTCGTTCTGGTTTGCTTGGCTCCATACTCTCAGCAGACAGCACTTTATGGCAGATAAGACGCTGAGGCCGTTCTTCTCCAGTAACAGATAATAACAGATGAAGACATTGAACTATACTAACAAGTACACGGAGACACGGGTATTTCCGAGAGAAGTCGAACCCGACTATCGGAGTTCAGATCGCGAATATCCGATCAGAATCAATAGGTGCCAGTTGTTATACTCTGCAGAAATGGGTTTTTGTCCGTTTTAACCGCGTTAAGAACCCCAGTCCACAACACACACTAGGCTTATACTAACCCTTTTCAGCGTTTTTTTTGACATGACGACGGATCATAAAGGGATAAATTTAGCCCCGACCCATGACTGGGACGAAGGGGAAATCAGAAAACTACCTGACACCGCCCGCTGGCGACGTTGGAAAATGAAACTAATTTAAAAAGTGAAAGAAATAAACTGAAAGTAACATGTTCATATTTCCAGAAAAGTCGGTACAGACATTCTGTTATTAAACAACACGGGTTTACGCCGCGTATGCTTGGAATCTGGAAGTTATGCCCCCGCTTTCCTATCCTCCAGTTTGCTGGACGGTGCTGAGAGGCCGGGCTCTACAGATGTATGGAAGTAAGTTTTCGGGATGCGGCTCGGATCTTCACCGGAATTCGGCCGGATACGACTTTCTCAAGTCCTCTCGAGTTTTTCCACTAATTTCACTTTCCTACGTCAAGGAGGACCTTTGGGGAAGGAGGGGGAGTTGCGACTATAATACCAAAAGGGGGAAGAACCTCCCCCCCCCCGTTATAGGTACCTACGGAATATGTGTGGTGTCACCATTCGGTCCGGATATTATTTAGTGGAGACACGTTTCCCATCGTCACCGTGCACTCCGGTGGCGGAGGAGGAGGGGGGGGGAGAGAGGGCTGCAGCCATTGGTCAATGTCTCTCACCCTCCCCGCAGCCGACGCCATGTTGTTCTAATTCGTCTGTCCGTTTCTAGACTGTCCCGCTTGGTTTCCCTCTACCAGCATCTTCCGGGTTCAACCGAGCCGCTTTCCAGACCGAATGTTCCTGCTGGCGACGGGGCGTAGGATGAACGTGCACGCGCGGACCGGCTGAACGCGGGTGCGCGAGAAGGTACACGTCCCTACCGAGTAAGTTGTGTGCATGTACGTACGTACGTAATGAATCCACTCCCCCATGGAGGGGGGGGCTGGGGGGGTCCTTGTGTCGGTCTGGCCAGACGACGACTACCTACGGCCGCGAGCGGAGGCAACACGCCCCACACACACCCCTCTTCGGTGGGGGGGAGTTCACCTCTCCCCCCCAACTCCCTTCCACAAACTCGACCTTTCCTAATCCTATTACCCCCCCCTTCGGCTCCTCCCCCTTCCCGTGTTAACATCGATCATTGTAGACTTACAGCCAGGACTCGGGTCACCACCATACAACGATCTCTTTCTCTCTCTCAACCTGTAATATGAACATGCCCCCCCCCCCCCGCCCGCCCTTGTTGGTCTTTTCCTCTCTTATCTGATGGCCAGACCGATAGTGTCTCTCCCCACCCCACCACCACCACCACCCCTTGCTACTTTGTATTGCCGATTCCGCTTCCCCGCTGAGCAAACTTATCTGAATCGACGACCACTGGCTAGGTTAGCTACCTTCTTCCTGGGTGATCTACTTTGCGCCTCTTCGACGTCTACGCCTTAAGTAGGAAACCAGTTTAATTATGTTGCCAACGAACTGGGTGAAATTCTAAAATGTTAAGTTAGTATTTTTCATTGTTGTCTTCCATCGCTGTTTATCTAAACGGAACAGGATTGCTACTGTTTTCTTAACCTACTCTAATTGGAGTCTGTCACATGATTCTGATCATGGCTACTACTATTGACGCTCTAGTACCTGGTGACCATGTGACCATAAAGCTACTTTCTCGGTTGCCTGTAACTCCCTGGGGGCGCCCACCTTTAATTTTGTTTGTTTTTTTTTTCTTTCTTCTGAAGTGTATAAGCCTACAGAACTATTCCTGTCAGTTTGCCTGCAGGCAAATTCTCTCCACGATTGCATAGTTTCTGTAGGAATGAATGTAATGTAAGGGGGGGGGAGACTTTAGGTGCTCTTCATCCTGGAGGCCCATGTAGCCCAAGAGTCTTACGTAATTCCATCCATTAATTTGAGGAAACAAGATCTGTGGTTAATGTACCACAGTCAGAATTCCTACCTGTGAAAGTTGCTACATGAATTCAACAAGTGTCATCAGAAATCAGGCAAGAAAATCTCCATAAAGATTGTAGCACCCATTAAGTTGCCAGGTTTAGGTGTCTATCCCATCAAACTCTGGAAGTTGATGAACAAGACACTAATGCTGTTTCCATATAAGATATGAAAATGTGGATCCAGGTTGAACTTTGTGAATATGTGACATATATTAAAGTGGGTGATAATTGGTTTATATATGTATAAAATGACTGATAAAGCCCACTGCCACCTAACTATTGACAAGTGAACACCCACAATTGCATTATCTAGGGGGAGACCAATCCATGTGCATTTGTTGAACAGTCCCTTTGTGACCTAAAGTGACCCTGCAGTTAGGCTTTACTTGCAGCAGCAGCATTGTTGGACCTTCTTTTTTTAGGAGTACAGACTATGATTTACAAATGATGTACATTATCAGTATGTTAGCTAACATGGTATTACATGCCTTGCATAAAAGGGGCATTCAGCAGCACATGCTTATGCAAGAGGGTGCATGCCACATGTTAACAATACTGTGAAGAACCACTTGTGCGTGACTGAATCATCAGTAAGCTATTTCTGCATGTTTGGCCCCTATGATTATCAATTTTACACCTGTGGATTTTTGCTTTAAGGAGCTGTCTGAAAACATTGGTGTAGCATGACTGTCTACCAACAACTTTTTGTCTTAAGACCCAGCATTTAGTAACATTACCTTTCACAGTATTCAGTTGCATGCAGCTATGTATATATATACTATACATATATATATACACCAATGTTATGTTGTTTGGAAGCTGTTGAGAATGAAAGTGAACATTGTAAATGCATTGTAACAAGTTAAGCTAGTTCAGCAAAATGTTAAGAAAATTGTTTTGATGAATTGATGTTGGTAACTTAATTTTTTACTTGTTTGCTTTTAATAGTTAAACATTGAATTTAGAAGAAACTTATTTTTAACATTGACATGGTTGTTTCAATATGGAAGTCACACAGCATTTGTGAACTCTGGACAGAAAGGTAGAAAAGTTATCAAGATTCTTAGCAGGAAATTTGCTTTCAATCAATGGAAGAAAGAATATGTGGTGTTAGATAGCAGTAGGGAAAAGACATCTACAGGGACCTTGGCAGTAGGCAAACTTTTCTGCAGCTCTGGCTCTGGGAATACATTCTCCAGAAAGTATCTTTATGCTCATTTGGTCTATAATAATATGATATATTTCTTTTGAAAATATAATGGTTTACTTAGTAAATTTGTCTGTTTAGTTAGTATATTTGGTACATAACATGTGGGAACTTTGCAGTTTAGATGCCAATCAGCAACATACTTGTAATTTTCTAATTATTTTGTTTTTTCTCTAGTATTACATATGGCAGGCTCAAATCATATAGTGAAGAGAATGTACCAAAACTCAATGAGTCATTTTGTATTCTCTTCTATTCTTTTTTTGGTTTTTAAAGTATTTAAATATTCTACCTGGAAGGTGGAATTGCTTCTGTAATACTGGCTGTTGCTGTTACATTTAAAAAGTGTGCAAACCTTAACTGTGCACTGTGCTAGTCAATAGCTGGCCATTTTACAACTGACATAACCATTGTAATTAAATATAGTATAGTTTTCTTGAATCTTTTTATCAAATACTACAGAATTTTTTTTTTTTTCTTTACTCAGGTCAATATTTCATGTGTTATTCCAATAATATAGTCAGTATTAAACAACATTTGTGAAAACTTTGTTTCATTTTTTTGAAACTATAACTGACAACATCTGAACTAATATGAGAGCAGCAATGTTTAAAAAACGAATCACACCTTTCTGCTAGATGGTTGTCTTGGCTTGAATAAATGTATCTGATAAGCTAGTGCTAATAGCTTCTTCAGAAACATTTCCCTGGCCAAAATTTTAAGCAAACTGCTTGCTAAATCAGTTTCTTTATTCATATTAAGGTCCAAACTCTGGCTGTACAAGAGGAAGCTAAGTCTCATCGCATAAAAGATTTGGTTTGTAAGTCCTATATCCTGCTGTTAGAAGTAATCAGATTTTAAAATTGAAATCTGTGTTGTAACAACACAAAGATTACTAAGCAAAAGAAAAATTCCAGTCTTTATAGGTGTAAACTTGTGAACTGAACCTCAAATCAGGAAGTCCGACAGTTGCTGGGCAAATACAGCCAGTTCACAGAAATGTTGTATGATTGGGAAAAGCTAAGAAGCCAACCATTAAATATACTGGTGGACTATTTTAACTATAAAGGAATATGGATGGTTCACACTTTTGCAAAATATTTATTGCCAAATGTGATGACTTTCATTTAGCATATGGACCAGAGTTTGATAGCTTGTTTGAAGAAAGATTATTGCAAAAAAAAGCATGTGGATGAAGGAAAAGATGAAATCATTCTTAAAGATGCTAACAGTTCTGGATGCAATTTAAGAGGTGACTAGAGCATTCACTCTAGGGAAGCCAGTTATGATGATAAGATCATGATGAAAAATTATTCTGGGCAATGACAGGTATTTTGAAGGATTTGATTAGGTAGAAAACTCAGCAGAAATTTTGTAGCAGTCAGAAGGCTGTGAAAATGTTGATGCCAAAATTTTGGAAGAATGGCTTTAGATCAGTTGCTGATAACATGGCGAGCTAAAGGACAAACATCTGATTTGAGCAAAAGTGAGAGTTGGTTCCAGAGCATCGTTTCGGTCATAAATGCCATGCTAAAAATCTGTTTGACTACTTAAGCAGCAAGAGGACTGTTAGTGGTTTTGTGTAAGCTACATGTGAATATATAAACCAAAAACAACAGAACTATTTGTTTTAGTGTAATAGTTTTTTTTCCTGTGTGTATGGCTTCATTCTACCTTTCAACATAAGATGTTCTTATAATCAAAATCTGTTTTGTATTATCCATGTTTTTTCTCTACCCAGGATTATCCACCTCACTATTATCCCAGATAATCAAAATTAAACATTAATTAGTGCACTAAAATTTGTGCTGCTTTTCTCAAATCCTAAATTATTGACAATCTAAATCCTGATTTTATGCTTCATTTCTTAAATACTGAATCACTGTTAGTTGGATAGAATTTTCCTGAATTTCTCCATTGGGTTTTATCATCGGTTCTTTTTTCTCTTCTCTAAGTGTGTCGATCTGCTAAGATTTACCTTATTATTTCTGTCAAGGTATGCACATATTAGTGCTAAAACTAACTCTGTTTGCAGCTGATTGATTTCTCTGTATAAAGGCATTAGTTCACTGGCTAAAAACTGGGGGGAATAAGGAAGAAAAAGGCAGCACCTTCCAAACTGTCATCTGACATATTATTATTATTATTATTATTATTATATTATTATTATTATTATTATTATTATTATTATTATTATTATTAATAATAATGGAACTTTATCTTTGTTGTCATTTCTGTTTATTCTATTTTATTTCTTTGGCTTTACACCACAAAATTCGACAACAGCTCAATGATTCACCTTTTGAAATCTGTATGTGATAACTCATTCCCTGTTTAAAGGTAATCAAAATGATTTCTTTTTTGTTGAGAGTATTATGCATATCACAGGTGGCAGGGGGTCATAACAAATAACATTATTTTTATCTTGCTAATCTCGAGGTGACAGGAAGCCTTCTTGGATCGTTCAAAGGCCTTCAGGGTTAAGAAATATCTATCAGGATGTTTAAAAAAAAAAAAAAAACAATTGGTTGTCACTATCGCCACTGCACTAATCGGATACTGTTTCACTTCCATGTACAAGTCCATTACTCAATCAACATTCTAAATTTGGTTTAGCTAATTTATAGTTATCTCCCCTTATAATTGTTGGCTCTTGGGAAAAAATGTTTGTACCAGTGTTGTTAGTGTCTCAAATAATACCCTTGAATTGCATGAGAAAATTCTAGGTTATGCATTTGGAGTTTCCAATATCTTAACACCCCTTTTAAAATATATACGTTACTCCTGCACAGTCACATTAGCCCCATTTTTTATTTTATTGGAAGTTGTAGTATATCACATGTCCGACTTTAGTAGAAGCATCCAGTTATGCTTCCGTCCTTATACTAAATCATCAGTCTCCCACAGTGTTTCTTACACTGCAGTGCCTTGAGCTTTGAATAATCATGCTAGTGTTCAATTTGTATTTTTTTTAAGCATCTAATCTTTAAAAAATTCTTGATTAGATTTAACTCCCTGTTGTTTTCTTTTTCCATTTGTAATTTCAGCATAAATTTGCGTAGCGCTGTCACCTTACATTTGGTGTATGACATCCTGAAGTAGATGTTTATGTACGGTTAATGAGAAGGATGCTTATTAAATTAGAAAAGGGCAATTATGCTGCTAAACATGTGGATGTGATGTGAGCAGTTTATTACTGGAAATTAGGCCCTGCAGATGCTGTGACATAACCATGCATGCTGGAGCAGTTATAAGATCATTGTTAGTTTACTAAGAGAGCACAAGAGGAAAAAAAAAAACTACTTAATGGGTTTTATTCTGTAAGCAAATGGTAGAGAAATAACGAATATTGAAACTGAATAACGTTGACTTTCTTCTTATTGAACAAATTAGTCTCAACTTTGTAGTTATGGCAGATGTTTAAGTAAGGATTGCGATGATTTTGGTAGACTACAGGACTCCATGGTTAAGGTCCTGGGTTTAATTCCTGTTCGGGACTGGTATGGCCTGCTGTGTCTTCCTGACAGTGTCTCCTTGCTGCTCTTCACCAGCCAGTTGCATGAGTTTTCTCCCACATCAGAAAAATGAAGTTCTAGTAGGGATTTTCTGGGGACCCCAAAACCTAATAGAAAGGTTAAAACTACTTTTTTTGCTTTTATCCATTTAAAAAAAAAAAAACAGGTTTTTGCTAATTTTGGAAATTTTCTGTCAGTACAAAGCTACTGAGCTGGATCTCTTTCGTCTCATCAGAGATCAAGATCCTTTATTTTGGATTTTAAATGTTAAGTAACTAGATTTAGTGTCTGTGATCCGTATCATCAACACTCTTCTTTGTCTTTTAGTTTTCTTTTCTTTTTAGCTTTTATCCGATGTTATACTGGAGTGAGGCTGATTTGTCATCTTTTGCACTTTGCATTGTGAGATGGTTGTCTTGATCATTGGCAAATAGAAGGTTTGTTTCAGAGTCCCGATTGACTTTTCAATGAAAGTTGATAGCTGGGGCCTTGCAGAAGTGAAATGTGTGCACAGGGCAGACAGGGGTTAAATCAAGCTGCTGTTAGAAGCCTTTTGCAGCTAAGAAATGTAATATTTCACCTGAAAAATAAAATAGATCATAGGTAAATAAAGCATAATCTGAAGGTTGTTGCTTGGTTTAAACCCTGATTTGGCCCTTTAATGGTTAGACAGACTGAGAGGAAAATGATTGGCATTACCTGTAGTCGTCAAATTGCATTGAATGAATGCATCTGCAGAGTTTGCCCATTCCAGATAAAATTAGGACCATTCTACTTCAGTTATAAGGTGTAATCCTAACTCTGTCTGACAATACTGGCAGGGCAACAGTTTAGACTTTAAGTACTTGCTTGCTCACTGGTTCTTCAGACATTTCAGCATATTACTCTCATGGTCCTTCCAAGAGACAGCATTTTAACCTTTAATTTACCTACTGTTTAAAAAAAACACTTCCAAAATAGATGATGGAGTATGTATGCAAATTTTTTTTTTAAGGCAAGAATGATATAAAGATTCAGGCAGAGATCATGTTACGAATTATAAAATCTGTATTAAACATTTTGGATCTTTTCTTGATCAAATCTCTCCTATTCCTTTATTTATTTTAATTTTTTTAACATAATTGCTTACTTAGTTTTTCTTTGTTTATTGTACAAACCTGGTGCATTGGGGCCTCCTTTTCCTTTGTTATATTGAAGGTTGGTTTATTATTATTATTGTAGTTGAAAATGAACTTGAGTTATGTTCGAAATATCCATTGCAGTGTTGGCTGCCACCTTGATATTTGTGTTTTTTTTTCCTTACAGTTTAAAATATAGCAGTTGGTGACATTGCAGTTAATGCATGTGGGGGAAAGGTCACCAAACTAATAAAAGGGTTAAATTAGTAATAATGCAGTTTCTTCATCTCTACAGATCTGTTTGCTTTCACATTTAGAAAACAGATTGGGCGTTGATATTTGTATTTAAAGGATGAAAGAAGGTAGCTATTTTCTGTCACCTGAACAGGTGGGCGAGCTCTATTTAGTTCCTTTAACGTCTTGGAAAATTGTCATTGAAGCAAGATTAAGATTTTAGTAGAAAGATTTTTTTTTTTATACTTCTTGCCTGTTTGCACATTTTAAGATAATACAGAAGAGTTGGTTGGCTTAAATTTGTGAAATTATTGAGATCAAGTCATTTGTAAAATTATACATATACAGTGGCGGCATACAAGCTGGAATGCAATTAAATAGCTAATAAAATCCTGCCCCTCGATGATTCTTTAAAGAAAGTCTTACTGGAAATGGTTCCTTTATTTTTTTTTTCATGCTGCATCTGTTAAATGGGATTTAATATTTTGCTTTTTCTTATCAACTTGAGTTTGTTATGCAAGTCTTGGCTTGGTGGTTTGCTGCCATGGAGCACCCAGGTCTAAATCTCAGTTACTGCCAGGTTATTGGCTTGGCATTTTTCCCTGGCAGCGTTCCTCCTCCTCGCTTTTTTCCACTGGCTGCTTACATTGGTTTCTTCCTACATCTAAGAATGAAGAGTTCTGGTAAGGATTTTTCGGGGGTTTTTTGGTATGTACAGATAGTAGAGTTATGTGGCTTTCTTAGATGCTCCACTCGGGCACCTAAGCGTTACCTGTACTCTGTTTAATCATCTTTGATGACGAGGGTCAGCCATTCATTATAGTGCAAATCTACTTTTTACGTCTTATGTATACACGCAGTTTCACCACATGCCGGACTGTCAGATTTTTATATGGACATGAGGTCTGTTTTCTTTATTTTAGAATTTCAGGTACCCCCCCCCCAACCAATACTAACATGCTGTAGTACTTTCCTGCTAGAAGTTCAGATTTCTTAAATGAACTGAGCTTTGTTCACCGGGTTTTGTCTTCACTCGAATCTCTGTTTTGGTTTCAACAAATCTTAACCTCAAGCTTAATGGGGCAAGTGTGTGGCAGGGTTTCTGTATCATGTTGCTTTACTTGCTCCCTGAATTATCACGTCTCCATTTTACCACCCTCAAATACAGATACAACTGGAATTTTACCAGCGGTTCTAGCATCTGTGAAAAACATCTTAACACTTGAAAAAAAGAAATAATTAACTTGAAAGGACAGCGAGTAGTGGTTGTGTTATAGGAAATGCCCCCTTCACAACCAGTAGTGGTTTTTTTGGTTGAATTTTGGGCGAGATAGCCAGCTGGTCGTGGGTGCACTGCACATCAACATTCATATTACCTTACTTGCCCAGCAGCTGGACATGGAAAACAGGAAGTTGTTATAGAACAGGTGATTATTCAAATAACTTGGTCCTTTGTGTATTTTAAAAGTCGTGTTTATCCTCTGTACCATGTTATCTGACTTGCATTTTGTTGTTGTTGCTGCTGCTGTTGTTAATAAGTGGGGGGTAATGAATGATTTGATAGTTTTCCTTGTGGTTTTTATTGTATTAGGCACTAAATCATCAGCCTTGCAGAAAGCTGGTAGCCATCTGCATTATTGGGGAAATAAAGTGAGAGGTGAAGGTTTGTTGTTGTTTTTTTTTTTTCATTTTTGTTTCAGTGATTTTGTTAGGATACAGTAAGTAAGTTATTCAGATGATACAACCAGTTAATTTCTGTTCATTTACATTTTCTTGTTGTTTTTGGTGATTGTCTTGATAGCTAGACCACCTGTAAAATAATTTGAAAAACACCTTTTTGCTTTATGCCACCTTTATATCACCTTTAAGTGTTATCTGTAAGTATAGCACATCTAATGAAGGCTGTATGGTGCCATGGCTACTACCAAGAAGTATTGTCATTCTTTTGTCATGTTGGGGCCTGGCATTTCCATCTTCAGCTAGAAGTGCAGAGTCCCTATTAGAACCGTTTAACTAAGAGGAGACCTATGCCAATGGGCTAGTAAGGAAAAGCAAAAGGCAACCATGCTGTGGGGAGTTAGTTAAACCAAGTCAGTCTTTGACTGGGATCAAAACTCTGACTCTACCCTCGGCCATCCATCACTAATGCATTTTTGTTAATGCTTCAGATTGTTGTCATTAGTTAGCATTAAACTAGGCGACTTGTGTATTATCTAACAGCTCTTGAAAATAATAGTAAGAATCAAAAGTAAATTAGATCTGCAGTTGGGAAATCTCCCTAATGACGTTCACTTGTTTTTTCTTTCATTTATCCTGGATTATACAAGAGTAAGTCAGCATGGGAATTTTTGTTGTGAGGCTACGCATGACGACGACAAGGTCTGGTTAGCAGTATATTATCATATTGAAAACGCAGGTGTATGTATCGTTTCTGGAGACAGCTACGTGTGGAGCTGGTGACAGGCAGTTGGTCGTGCAGCATGGTTCAGAGCAGGCTGTTATTGGACAAAGTGTGATGCAGGCATCAGACCATCTGAAGCTTGTTGGAGGTTTGCACAGCATAACGGCAACTGCTTGTCTTTGAAAAAAGTGCAGGTGTGCTGTGAATGATTTTAAAGTGGATGCACTATTGTTGATGGAACCAGCTGGTCTTCTCCATGGAAACATCGTAATAGCTCTGCGGAATGGGTGAGGGGGTATAGTTGGTCAGTATTAGTTGTGGCACAGAACATGCAGGGGTCCACAACCTCTTGGACTTCCCTCTCCCTAGAGTGTCAGCAGTTTATAGATGAGACAAAATTTTTTCTTGTATATTTATGTTCATTGAAAAACCCTAGGTGCACGACTACAAACCACAAGGCAAAGCAAACAGCAGAAACACATTATCAGCGCCATCTAAGGAGTTTGAAAGAGGTTGATCCTGCCAGAGTACTCATGACTATATACTGGATTATGGAGGACCTGTAGTGCTTAAGTCTTTGCTGTGGAACAGATAGCTGAGCAAATGAGTATTGTTGGAATATCACAATGCCTGCTAGCGTGATCCATTCGACAGTTGAAAGTATTCAGCTGAAATTTGAATTTGCCACCTTAATGTGTTTTTCTGACTTCTGGATTAACCGAGGTGGCTCTTATTTATGTGGTGGTGGGGCAGATCTATCATTCATGCAGCAATGAAAAATAGATAACACCAGCAACTGAAAAGGCTTTTTATCTTACTCATTTTACAAGCCTGGCCACCTACCGATTGCCAGAGAACTTTGGTGACTAAGAACTTTCCTGTGGAAAAGTGATGACTGTTTTCCTATAATACCATGGAAACTGATTCTATTTGCTGGATTTTAATTTATGAATTTGCTACTGATCCTATTTCCAAAAGCTGTAAGTTTCACAAATGAATACGGGTGAGCTGCTTTAGTGTGACAAGCATTCTGTCTTTGTCAGGTAAACATTTTAGGTTCAGGAAAATAAATCCCTTGCATAATAGGCCCAACTTTGTGTGTTTTGTGACGTACAAATTCATTCTCTTACTCTCATATCGTAAGTGGCTCAACATCTTGCATTCATGTTCAGCTGAATGTTCCACTAATAGATAGTGTTTGATGCCACTGATGCGTGGGTCTCCCTTCTAGACTGGCAACTCCTTTATTACGATACTTTGTTATTATCTGATTAAAATGAAACAAGTGTACTTTGTCTACATCGGACTGACAACTTTGATATTGGATATACTTTCTTATGGCTTATACTGCCATGTTTTTATGTTTGCCAGCTGACACCCACATTTCTCCACGCCCTGTTAGAAGTAATTTCACACAGAGTTTTCTGGTGTAGCATATTCTCCATTACACATGTAAATTTGTGAAGAGTCGGGTAAAACAGGAAATCCCAGAAACGTTATGGTTTTGCTCTTCCTTTTTTTTTTTTTTTTCCAGCTTTAGAAGCGAAACAACAACAAAAACTGTTGGCTCATTGCCCTCAAAATTTTGGGTTGTTTGACCCTTTTCACCTCTAGTTTTTTTATGCAAAACAAAAAAAAAAAATTGGGGAAACTTAATGCAAATTGGCTTAGTAAAATTCTAATATATGTTATAAATTATCAGCCTAGTAAATATCTATTAAGAGTAGTATTAAATGTCTTTACGTTCTTCATTCTACTCTGTAGTATTCATGTTGTCTGACCTGTGCCCCTTGTTCTTGTTTTATTCCCTTTCCAACTAGCATTTGCTTCAACCCTTTTAAAGCTTTGATGGATGTAACGCCTAGGTTTCTGTTGTGTTACGTTCTGGCACTGGTTTGTGTGACAAACAGAAATCCTAAACCATGCGGAACTGGTGCCTTTCTCTCTCTTGGGGTGGCGCAAGCGAACGTTTATTCATCTCAGCTATTTGCATTTCCATGACTCACCCGCCCACTCTACTAATGCTATATTTCCCCCCTGCTTGAAACTATAACAAGCAACTGACAGGCTATTGTAAATGTCAGAGAAACATTATGCGCAATCATCGTGGCTTTGATGAATGTTCACTGTTTTTGTTGGAAGAAATTTGGTTTTTAGTGTCTGGATATCCTGACCCCCACCCCTCCTCACCCAGAAGATGTCTTGTTTGTCTGTTTTCTCTGCTAGCTTTTGAGATTTGACATTGATACAGCACATATACTGCCTGATTATATTTTCAGAGTTTTTGTAACTTTTAATTGACTGAAAGAGGAGTGATTTAATTTTCCCTACAAAATTTGTCCCCACCACCTGGATAAATGGTTTTCTGTTAATAAAGAAGTAAGTACCAAGTTTTCTAATTTGTCGGCTAGACCGGACATGCTACAAATTGCAGTTTATGGCTGCTGGTTCAGACTGGTATGTTACTAGCTGATTCTAGTTAAGTTAGTTAGTTTTTATTTTGATTTCTTACCAGGTGTGATATTTTCATTCCTGCTATGCCTTTGAATATGTGTGTACAACAGCTACAGTAGAGCATGGGGGTGGGTCGGTACAAGTGTGATGCTCCAAGGTTGTCAGTGATTTGCATAAAATCAAAAGCATATTGACTGCCAACAGATATAGCAGGTTGTCATTCATCGTGCCATTCCCTAAGGTAGACATCTCATTGGGTGGGGATTTATCTTCCAACATGACAGTGACCCCAAGCAAAATTTGGTGAATAACTATCTGGAACATTAAGAGGCTGATGGAACACTAGACAAAGTCCTGATGTGAGCATTATTGAGGTTATATGAGGTTGTGTGTCTAGTCAAACAGCAGCAAACACCTTGGATGAATTGTGGGATATTTCAGAACATTAGTCACACACTGATAACCTGTATGGGACCAGAGAAATATTGTCATGCTCTGTACAAAGCTAGGGACCCACATAACAGAAACTAATGCACTATAAAACATATTCATTTTGTTTGTGTATATTTTCTATAATAATGCATTGAGTGCATATCATACACAACTCTTGGTTGCAATTAATCATTAGTTGTTTGTATTCTGTGTTTCCATAATTATTTCCAATGCTATGTGTGTTTGTGTACACTCTAGTTTATTTTGTGTACTGTAATTATAGCAATGAAGTAAACTAACTTCACTATATCACATTGATTTAGCTAGGAATGGCTGGAAGAATGATGTAGTCTGAATGGTAAAAGAGTAGCAGCTGTAAGTTTTTGGAACAAAAGTATTTCTGACTCAGTGTTAGTCTTGATATATTGTGACAATATTTTTCTGCTAATGACAAGTGGATGTAATTAAATGATGTTTCAGTATTTTGGTTAACCCAACACCAGTGTTAGTTTCTCAGAGTGGCTGTTTGAGATTTCCCAGGACTTCCCTGTTCCTGGATAGCATAGTAGTGATATTATTACCTTAGGTATTTTATCAGCACTCAGCACAGCTATTAGTTGGTTGATTGTGTGCTTGTGAATTTATGACTTAATGGTATTACTATAGAAGTTGTAGGCTCTGTAGCTGCCATATAGTAAACTATAGTGGAGTTGAGTGTATGATGTGTGATTAGCCTTTGAGTAAACATCTATTTCTGATTGTTTTCTATTTTCTCTTGCTAGTCATGTTTAGAAGAAGAACAACAAAATGATGTTGGTGTTTGTGTTTATGCTATTGAATTTGTGAAGAGAAGTTATGATGTTCTGCACCAGAGAGCATTGTTTTGATTCATCATGCTGAATGATAGATAATTCTAGCAGTAACTGAACTGTGAATTATTCAGAATGGATATGTCAAATAAGAAGGGTTGCTTATGTTACAGTGGTAACTTCAATTCTACATCTCAGGCAGACTTTAGCTTAATGAATATTTGATCCACATGTGCCAAGCTGTTGAATCTCTATGCCAGTGATTCTCAACCAGAGGTAAAAATTTACATGGCAGGGGGGTAAATTATATATCATACCTGCAAATTAAGTATTAATTCTGTAATACACTATACCTGGTCAGCCTGTATTAGAAAAATTATGGCTGGCATGGGCGTAGATCCTTGGGGGATGCATTCCCCTTTGATGTAGGATGTACTATCAGCCAAACCCCCTAAAATGCCTTTGTTTTTGATAATAAAATCATATACATTCATTCATATATTTTATCCCAAAAAAATTTGTTCTGAAAGAAAAAAACTCCTTTTATTGTTAAGATACTATGTTGTGTTTTGATTGTAAATAGATTTCCTCCTCCTCTTAATAATAGAGTTGTTCCATCATCTTTTATTTCTGTGGTCCTCTATGCCGGCTTTAAAAGAAAAGAAGAGGGTAGATGGCGGAATGCATCAGGCCGAGAGGGGCAAATGACAGAGGAAGGGCTGAGAATCACTGCTCCATACTAAAAAGGAGAAATGAACCTTATGGTTAATTAGCGATGAATATGTTAACTATACAACAGACTGACTCAGGAAATACGAGCAAGCAGTGCATCAATGACATTCGACGAATCTTTTAAAACACAATAGTTCCCCAAAACTAGTTTGTGATTCTTACGTGTGAACTCAGTAGGGACTAAAATGAACGTGGGTTAGCTTAAATTTATTAATGCTCGAGATGGTGATGTCTAGCCAGGTACCAGTGGATGATGCATGTAGACAGTGAAGAATCGTGGTAATAGTTTTATCACAAGGGGTCAACAAGAGACGGATGCAGGAATCTTCAGCTTCAACTTTGTTGATGTTAGGCTGCTGAATGACTGGACAGTGATTGGTTCTCACTGGTTAGGTTAACTTTCTTCCTGGGGATGAACTGGTCTCCTGAAGTAGAACGAGTCTTCTTGAGACTTCTGATGTCCTGTTACTGCACAAGAACACCCAAGCTGCTCTGTTCTTCAGACTTTTGGTCTTCCCTTGGTGTGGGGTATAGCACAAGGCTACAGTCGAGGAAATTATGCTTGAGCACAGTAAATGAATGGCCAACAGGGAATCTTTTGAAGTCATCAAAGCTGAGCTTACCATAATGGTGAGAGAGAGTACCTTTCTGATATGGTTCTCTCTCTCTCTCTCTCTCCAGCTGGCTGCATGGGTTTCTTCCCACATCTAAAAAAAAAATGAAGAGTTTTGGTGGTTTGGACTTTTTTGTGGTAGACATGTGGGTGAACTTTGCACCAGAGGACAGACACCTTGAGTACCTATGTCAGCATGGAGGTTTAAAGCAGGCGAATGTTAGTCCCTGCATTTCACGAAAACCCTAATCTTCCTGTGCAAAGTCTTGCTGTCCTGCGGTGAATTTGGTGTCAGGGAGGGGCTGTTCCAGGCCAAACATTCTACCAAGAGACTTGCATCTTCCCATTTACCTGGGAAACAGCTGTGGAGAGAGAACCACCATTTAAAGTGCAGTGGCCACCGGGTCCTAACCTGGCAGATTGCGGGCTGTGGGATCACTTGAAGATTCCAGCGAACCCCCTGCCAATGCTGAAGGAAGCAATCTGATGCAGAGCTGCTTGCATTCTTCAGGACATCTTCTGATTGGCTGTTGTCTTTTCTATTGGATGCTATAGGCAAGAATGTGGGAGGACATTGGTCATGCACACACGATAGAAAATAAAGATGCCTGTGTGTGACGATTTTCACCAACTAAGCCAAAAGTATAGACAGCTGGCAATTTGATGGCAAGCACTAACTGTAACAGTCATTAATTGTTTGTTTGTTTTTTTTTTCTACCATTAAAATTTTAAAATTATATTTAACCTGCCGCCTCGCGAGCCAGGTGGTTGCTCTTCACTATGGAGTTATTGACGTTCCCTTGGTCGTCATTGCAGAAGCATCCAGAATGGTGATATCTGAATGTATCGCATCACACTGATTTCAAAACATCTTTCAGAACAAAAATTGAAGAAAAAACAAAAAGATGAAGGTTAAAGACATTTGAGTTTTCAGTACTGCGCAGTACAAATGTACATACTTAAGTGTGCAGGTACAGTTTCAAGGCGATACAACCTGGGAAGCAGGCAGTGCTGCTGCTGTGCGCCGCCTCCTGGGCTTCTGCTTCATCGAACTGATGAAGCTTTTGACTTTATCATCGGTAGGAAAGCTGCCCATCTGACTCTCCCTTGAACATCACTAGCGCTGCTGCAGGACTACACGCGGAGTAATTCGAGGTACTAACTTTTGTTTTACTAGACATTGTTAACACTTCCTTCACTAGAGTTTCTACCTACGAAGTCTTTTTTGGGGGGGGGAGATTCATCTACCGTTTTGATTTTTAACTGACAAGAAAAAAAAAAACAGTTCCCATTCAGTGACTGTTTACTGTTTCAGCTGAGGCTGGCAATTTCTTGAGCATTTGATTGTTTTTCTGTTTCCTGTCCAAGTTATTTATGGTGGACCTGTAACCCATGAAAACTCTCGTAACTCTGTGTCACCCCAAAGAGAGAAGATTCATGTGAAATCATCATCGTCGTCGTCATTAACAGGAGGCAGGGTGGGGAGGCAGAAGTGTTTTTGTTATCTTTTGTCTTGGCTGTTTAATTTCACACTTGGTAGTCTTTCAAATCTGGTGAATTACTACTTGCTTTCATACGGGGGAAATTACAGCAGGAGAATGATGGAGCATCAACACGGGAGAGGCAGAAGTTTGACTACCCGCGGGTTTTCGCAGCCCTTGTTCGCAATTTCGAGTTTGATTCCAAGCAGGGGCCAGCATGTTTAGGTGTGCCCTCCCTACAACGGCTGCTTTCCGACTTCACCAGCCAGCTGTGAGGGTCTCTCGTCTGAGAATGAAAAGTTCTGGTAGGGCCGAGTCTCTCATGGTGCGGGACATGCAGTGCTTTCCACCTCGGTTGTCTCCCTTGTGGAGAGGTTATCAGTTGTTGATGAGACTGGTTTGTAGCAACCAACAAGGTTGACAAGTATGTAATTCTCGTGTGAAACGCCTTGTAAGGGATGTGATGATGGCTAGTTCAATCTTAGATAGTCACACACACACACGCATGCGCTTAGTTTTTAACTAATTGCCATCGGTTTCCTTTCGCTTTTGTAGTTGAGGCCGAATGGAGCGCACAACTCGTTTGGTGTGCTTCTGCAAAACGCTTCTCGGGCCTTGCTTTCGTGATATTCTTGTCGTTGTAAAGGGCATCCTCCTTGCCCAGCTGTTACTGCTGGACCATCGAGATGACAGACAATGTGAAATCTACAGGAACTAACTAAATCAGTCCTGATTCATCTGTCACTTGAAGAGGTAGGATCTGGTACTGTGATTCGTTGTGCTACTTCCTGCTAGATAGATGTTGCAGTCAGTATAGGTGGGACTCCACACGTGCGCTGTCTGGTACCAGATGCGCAATTTGGAGCTCTTCCATTTTCACTTGGCCCGGATCTGTGTTATTCTGCGGGAGCTTCTGGGGGTTTTTTTTTAAAATAAATTATATATTTTCATCTAGCAGAAACGCAGGACTTAATTCGTTTTGTGCTGTTTGCTTTTTTGCAGAATCGCTACTTGTTAAGGAAGTAATAAAAAGTAGAATTGAAGAAAGATGCCACCACCGCCGCCGCCACCTCCGCCTCCACCGTCAGCCCCTTCGGCTCCCTCCAGTGCCTCAAAATCAACCGCTCCATCCAAGCCGCCGTCTATGAATGGTGACAGGTCGATGCTGTTGAATCAGATCAGGAAGGGTAAGGCACTAAAGCCCAGTGAGACTAATGACAGGAGTAAGCCCATGTTAGGAGGTGAGTCTGCCAGTTTCTTTTATTGGCCAAAGCAGCCTTGTTGGTGCATTTAGGGGCTAACGGATTGTTTTGGTTTTGTTTTCTTAAAAGAAGGGAATAGAAAATTTGATCCCATTTATTTGCTTAATTAATTTTACTGCATAGTAAACCAAAAGTCGTCTTGGCCAAATTGTGATCCCTAATGATTGAACATAATGTAAGTAAATCTCAGGTCTTACTTTTGAAAAAGAAATGTACAGTATAGATGCTTGTAGCAATCCTGACAGTAAATGAGAGCATGGTTTTACTAGCTCCATTCTTTCAGTGACTGTTAAATTCTTTATATTAAGTGCTGTTCCATGTTTGCTGTGAAATCAAGTGGATTTATTTATTTATTTTGCCCTAAAACAGTAAAACCCACTTTTTGGGAGCTGGCAGCTGTAGTTAACCATTTGTTCTTTCCGCTGAGTGGATTTCACTGGATCTTGAGTTTTCTTAGTGATGATTGCATATATATCTATATTTACGCTAATGTGTTGGTATTTAGCACATTAACCATAGCAATTCCTGTTCAGCAATTCCTAATCAAATGCTTGCTTGTAACATTGTTGTATTTTCCAGCACCTGTGTTTTGTTTCATTACTGCCCTATATTTCTATTTATAAAGTGCACACTACTGAGCTTCCCATCCTCCAGAAGAAAAAAGAAAAAGAAAAACCTAAAACGAAAATCTGGACTTGTTTAGAATCTACTATCCTAGATCAGTCAGGCACGAACTTTCTTCTCATTACCCCTATTTGTAATTATATCTTTCCTTGATGGATTCAGTTTTACTTTCTGTGGGTCTCTTGGTGACCTGTAATTAACATACATTCTTTTTGTAATGTTGAGAAAATGTTACTATGCTACCTCTGCCAAAGCGTTTAAATGTGATGCAATTTGAATATGGTCCCAGTGTGGTTTGTGTTTTCTTTTTTCTCAAAAACTTTGACAAACAAGGGAACGCACTCATTGTGTACCAAGGGAAATGCGATAATATTTGTCTGTGTGTCTGTCTTTTTCTTTACTACTATTGCCTGAATAAGAGAGTTTCACAGTCCCCATGTTGTGTCTCGTTACTTGCACACCTTAAAAACATTTACCGCTGCATCTGTGGATGTCACAGTTTTTAAACTTGATCGGAAGTTTTGAATGCTGAGATATTATTCCCACTTTTGTGGATCTTTCTTGATCTTGAGAAATCTACTTTGTACATCTGTGATGTTTCAGCTTTATATGTGATGGGCTAAAAATGTGAAGAGTCACGTTTGTGTTAAAGCTTTGGTGACTGCTTCAGGAGCAAGAATTCGTTACTTGTGAGGGTCCCTGTAGAGAATCATGGGATATCTAAATTCTTTTGTGTAAAGTGCTACTTAGCTCTCACATTAGCATTAAAAAAAAAAAAATCACCAATAACTTTGGTTTAAAAATGCTTAGGGAGTGCTGAAAGAGTTCTTGTTTGCGTGTGTCCAATTGTGGCTTACACTTTGGAGCATGGTTGTGGGCCGGCCACTTTCTGTTTTAATATTGACTGCGTATTCTGTTTTCTGTATATGTAACTTGTGAAGACACTAACACATTTCACTCACCCCAGGGAGCAAGCCATTGGCGAACAAATTCAACACTGTGGCAGCACATTCCAATCGAAGTATCAATCGGCCAATTCCTAATCTCTGGAGACAAGGAAGCATAAAGGATGGTAGTTACACTATTGTTATCATGCTTGTTTTGTGTTTTGTATTTGTTTTGCACATGCTTCACTAACATTGGTTTTAATCAGCCTTTTATGTCACACACTAATGGTGTAAATGTTATGCTTGCATATTTTAAAATACTGCTTTACCTTTTGATTTTTCACTTCTGGCCTCCCACTGAACAACAGGGGCTGCATCTGCAGCATTTCTGAAAAGATTGTACTTCTTTAGCACGCTAGTTAGATGTGTGTCATGAACTATTACATCCCTGCACTCACAGAGTAGCTCAGAGGCTGAGTAGTCCTTCATGACAATCTTGTATTTAAAAAAGAAGTCAACTTTCTGCCAATGTGAAGAGAGAATTTAAAATTTGTGCTCAAAATGTTTTCAACCAAGTTATCTCCCTTTTGCTATGCAGAGAAAAGGTTGAAATGTTTACTAGGAGAAATAAGATTTATCATCTTAAAGTACTTTTCGGAAACAGTTTTAATCCATGCTTATTAGCCGTTTTGAAATGATCTGTAACACTGGAAATACCAAAAGTATCTATGTACTTAGAACTACCAGAGCGATTGTTTTGACTGCTATATTAAAAGCTATATAAAGCTACTATTCTGTAACATTGTATTTAACCAAGTGTTTGTGTAATCAACCCAGACTTGAGGCTTTTGCATGAGGCACACCTGCCAGGTTCTCTCCCATCCTTGAGTTGGAAGTGCAGAAATTTGAGCTTGAGCAGGAAACAGAGGTGGTTTCTCCGCATCCCTAAATTTCTTCACCGGAAATGTCACCGTAGTCCCTGTTTGTTTGTTTTTTTTTTTTTAGTTTTCTTCCAGCGGATATCCATTGTGATCAGAGTAATTTCCATCGTTGTTAAGTTCCCGCTCCATTTTCAAATCTTCTGACAGGTCCTGTGGTAACTGCATGCACTACACTGCAGTTGGATGTTTTGTGTTGTGTTGTACTTTTCTCTCTTTTTTTTCTTTTTTTTTCGGTCTCTCCACTTTCATGAACAATAAATCTCTCACAGGTGCCCAAAAGAGTTGTAGAGTGAATAGACGTCAACAAGTCTGAAGTTGTCTCCAGTTGTAGCGCAAACAAACCACATGGAGTCCAGTTTTTCACAGCAGGTCTGCCTGCTCGCCGTGGATTTCTCTGTGGCAGTCAAAATGACCACTTTGGTAGTTCGAGGTCGTAGCACACTATGATGCCGTTAGGTTTGCAACCTTGGATCTTCTGCTGTTTCGGGGTGTTTAAAACGTAGATAAAGGAAAAGTCTGGGTATGGGTACATTTAAAAATAGCAAGTGGTCAAGATGGCCTTCGGGGAGTTCTAGTATCAAGTACGCGTGTGAAGAGCGGTGGGAATATGGTAGATGACATCTTTTATAACTTGAATAATTTTAATGAGTTTAATATAAAATGGCAGCGCTGTTCTATAATTCATCAACAGGAAAAGTTAAATCAAATAAACACACACATTTATAAAATCCGAATGCATGTCTAGTTTCCACGCATGTGAAAATTGGCTTTACCAGTTGTGTGTCGTTACTGTTTAATACTTCTGGATTTTTAACATTTGGAGATATTTTAAAATATAGGGGATTGAGATTCTTAAAGATTTATATTTTTCATGTATACGAAAAAGTATCCGACCTTAGACTTGGAAAAAAAAATTACATACTTGGTGGGGTTCAATTGTTAATCCCCTTTGAAGTAGGCCCCTTATGCCTCCACACACTTAGTCCAGCGATCCTTCCACTGTTCGAAGCACGTCTGGAATGATTCTTCCGGAATGGCTCTCAACTCTGCCGTCACATTCCGCATGATGTCCTCTCAGCTCTCAAAGTGGGAACCTTTCAGTGGCATCTTCATTTTTGGGAACACCCGGAAGTCAGAAGGAGCCATGTCGGGAGAGTAGGGAGCCTGGTGAATGAGTGAAATGCCTTTCTTTGCCAAGAAACCTTGGATCAGCTGCGACCAATGAACCGGGGCGTTGTCATGATGCAGCTGCCAGTTTTGTGAGGCCCACAGATCTGGTCTCTTGCACCATACTGCATCACGAAGACGTCGGAGGACTTCCTGATAGTACTCCTTTGTAACTGTTTGTCCTTCTGGTGCGTATTCGTGATGCACAACACCTTGATAGTCGAAGAAAACAGTCAGCATCACATTGGGTGCTTCCACTGTGATGGCTGAGCTTTGATTTTCTTGTCGTATCCGTACACCCACATCTCATCTCCAGTTATCATGGTATTCTGGAACTCAGGATCCCCGTTGGCAGTATCCAGCAGGTCCTGCGCAATCTCAAGACGAAGTTGTTGTTCCTGAGAAAGCAGCTTGGGCACAAATTTCGCTGCCACTCTTGCAAGCCCAAATCCTCCTTTAAAATTGCATGTGCAGAATCTTTACTGATTGCAACCTCGTCACCAATTTCCTGCACCATCAAACAATGATCCTCCATCATCAAGGTCCGCACTTTCTCGATAACAACTGCATTGTGGCTTGTTGACGGCCTCCCAAAACGCTGATCACTCTCCGCCGATGTGCGGCCATCTTTGAACCTGTTGTATCATTCTTTTATTTGGGTAACACCCATGACATTGTCACCAAAAGCCTGTTGTAGTTTGTGAATTGTTTCCGCTTGGGTATCTCCCAGCTTCTGGCAAAACTTGATGCAAGACTGTTGCTCCACACGTTCCGTCATCACGGGCGAAATGAAAACACAACGAGTAAGTAGTACAGCACCTCACACTGGCTGCCTGACAGCGACTGACGCATCCAGCGAGCCCGCTAAAAACCACGCATGCACATGAAGGCATGTGGCTCCACTATGCACACTTTTTCCTCCCTGTCATTACTTCCCACGGGAAAAAATAAGGTCGGATACTTTTTCGACAGACCTCGTAGATCACTACTTCTGCAACAACAACAAAAAAGAAAACTGTGTGTGTGTGTGTGTGTGTGTAAGGTGAGGAAAAAGTTCTGCCTTCATAGATTATGGATTTTTTTTAACATTTACTAATTCTTTAAAATCTAATAACCTAGAATTAATAGCATGGAATAATTTCTACATCTTGATTTGCTTTTCTACATTGACACTGCAGAATTACGAGGCAGCTAAATCGGGTCGGATCATTTGGTTCTGAGCTTTTCGACTCACTGACGGACAAAACAGAATGACTTCATCAGAAATCATCTCTTGATGACAAAAACCATCCTAACCCCAAGCACCTTAACCAAACGGGTCTCTCATGTACGCGTCCCTTAAATGGTTAGCGTAATCAGAAAGTTTGGTGTTTTTGTCAGTTGCTTATATCCGTTAACATTGATGCGTACGCTGTGGGGTAGAGGAGAGCCATGCTGGAAATTCTCAAGGTGCCCACTATAAAACAAAAGGATATTTTCACCACCTGATCATTTGGTATCAGCCTGGCTTCTTCACCCCTTTTTTTTTTTTTTTTCAAATTATTTTATTGTAAGGATTTTTTAAAACTTTTGGGGGGGTTGTTGGTGGGGTTATGTGATCTGTTTAAAGGGCTACATTGTTGTCATCGCGCAGTGAATAGCCTCGCCATCTTTTGAGGGGAAAATGTCTGTCTGGCTTGTCTCTGACTCGGAGCCTACAAAACTAGTTACCTTTCAATGCTTTTTTCTCTCTCTCTCTCCCCGGTAGACTAGACGTAACTGCTTCCTTTCTCCAAACTGATTTTGGTAAATTTCCAGATGATGTCGACTCGTGCGGCACTGGCTTGTTGTTGTTGCCAAAATAGCTGTGAGAGGACTTGCGCTTCTCTTAAAATTGTTTTATTTCTGGACCCGGTCGACCCTTCTGTATCGGGGAGAGCTGCTGGTGTCTGGTACCAACACGTGACGGTAGATACCGGTCATGTTACTCTGGAAATGACAAACCAGTAACAAGTCTCGACGGCGTCGTGCACACCTGTATGTCCTGTGGCAGAATTCTATTGCACCTGTAGACAGGAAGTGCAAGAGATTTTTTTTTGAGGGGGCTAAAGGGGGGAACAAGAAATTAAATTAATCATCAACCTAGAAATGCATTTTTAGTGGAAGGATTATAGATATGTTTTAAAAAAATCCCCTCAAGTAATATGCATTAACTCATTCTCTTTATTCTGATTTAATATGGTATTAAAAAAAAAAGAAAAAATGGACAGACGTGACATCCGTGTTGCCTTTATGAAACCTGTCACTATTTGCATAAGTTGTTTATTTCACCTATAAAGCAGCTGTGATTGGTGGTATTGGGCCCTGGAATCACCTACTGCAGAGTTTAGACTTATCAGCTGTAGTGCTTAAAATAGACCATCACTATTCTGGTGGGGGGGCTATGTTTAGCATTCAAATCCAGACACCTTTCTCGAGTCATCGGTCACCTGGACAGCACGTGCTCCCAACTATTCCTCCTCTCATTAGAGCTGCTGTTCTATTATGGGAATGATGTTCAAAATTTAAAAAAAAAAATACGTATCTCATCTAAGATTGAATGGGTTCCTTTTCTTAGCAACATTGGACCTCCTATGAGGAAAGAAAGACTGGCGTTTGAAATAAAGTTTATGATGATGGAAAACCTTCGCAGGGTTATGTTAATTTGGAGGTGTGCATCTTTGGCCTAGCGTTCTGTTTTTTTTTCTTTTTTTTAAATAAGATTAATACGTATTTCTATAGATACCTTTTAAGTTGTGAAATGTCGTGAAAAAGCACTCTTTAGGCATCTCCAAACAGATCTCCGTCGTTTACGGTTTGCTACTCGAGCTGACAGCTGATCCGATTCTCATGGACCTGAGAATCTCACATCGGAAACTAATGAAGCTTGAGGTCCCCTCCCCCAACTCCCTCCTACAGGTTTGTCATCCCTCAGGCTGGAGATGACTAAGCTGTGCACACCCGAGACTTGTGGCTGTGGAGTTTGTTTTTATAGTCTCCCACAAAAGTGGACTTTGAATGTGTGGGGTATTTTGCTTTAACTGTAGATAACAAGAACCGTTACACGGCGGGTTGGTGTATTTTGGAGGTGAGAACTTGTCAGACAGACGAAGACGAATGTGGCTTGAGGAAAATGTTAAATGTATACCAAACTAGTCATCTGGGTTTGTTATTTTGTTCCTATACTCGTGAATGCTGGGTAGTAATAGATTATAATGAGAAAAAAGAAGCGGACAGATCGGTTAAATACTATATTATAGGCGAAGCGTGACACGAACAATGGCCTAAATGTGTGTGTCTGGTCTTTACTTTCCTTTCGTTTGGGACTATTAGCATTATTTGTTTTTCCAGCAGCCATGTTGAACTAATACGCAATTAAAGCAACCTTTCCTGGCCTGGTTTTTAATTTCATGAGGTAACCTCGATGTCTTCATGGAGATTTTACCTGAAGATTACAGCCCTCCAAGTATATCTCAGTTGGTTACGACTCAGTAAAGCCACGGGGATGGCCAGAATTACTGCCTCGCCGTAAGGGCTTTAAACAGAACATTGTTGTATTTTATAACAGAGCTGATAAATTATTGTTGTTACATTCATACGGTTTCTGTACCAAAACGTTTTTAATGGAATGGAAAGTTCCTGGAAGGTAAATCAGAAACAAAAGAAAAACGTTTAGACGTTGCACAGAATCACCCTTACAAAGGTAGGCTGGGAGGATTTCTTTATTTCGGCCATCGTGTTCTCTAATAATGGAGTAATGAGCTGTTGCCGCTATTTCTTTTATAAACATCTGATGAAAGGGTGTGTGTGGGGGGGGGTGATTCTTGTCTTTTGGGTGGATGGCTGTGTACCATCTAGAATTGCTCAGTGTTTATGCCTGACTAGGAAGCCCGAGCCGTGTGCCGTTATGGCTGTGTTATTCCAAGTTCCGTTTGAGCTTTTCTGGTGGTGTGGTGTGTTGTTGCTGCTGCTGTTGTTTTTTTTTTTTTTTTTTTAAAAAATAAATATATTTCTGTACTTTGCCCTTGTCCTTCACTGTTACTGCTGCGTTTGCTATCAGTATTGTTGACATCTTGTGTAAAGAAGAAAAAAAAAATTTTGTGCCACCTGTTCATACACTTTTGACTTGTTTTTGGTATAAATTAGCTCCCCTCCTTCAGTACCAGCAAATGAACTGTAGTGGGAGGGAGAACAGATTTACTAACTGACTAATGCTGGGTGTCAGTACCACCTTAACAACTGTGTGATGTGACTTGGTGTTAAAGCATGCTCTGGTGACCTAACAAGCCAACTGTCAAACATTTGCCTGTTCGCAGAGCCTGCCAGCTTAAACTGATCTACCTGTCCTTGAAGCCAGGGACACCGGCTCGCTTGATGGTGTATGTTTTGCCGTACTTTCTTGTGTTTTTTTTTATGTACATATTTAAAGGGGGGGGATTTTGTTTTAAACTTTCTATGAAACTGCTTTGACTAATGACCATTTCCAACTTTCAGCTGATTCTATCAACCAGGTAAATTCGATTAAAAAAGCAGCAGCGAGATCATTGGTCCAGAGCCGTATCCAGTGGGCGATAAGTACCAAGGACCAGGGTATACAACTGTCTTGGCCACCACCTGTTGTTGTCTGTTACACTTATGTTGCTCCACCATCAGTTTGTTTGTTTTTTTTCTGAAAGCCTTGTCTGTCTTTTGTTTTGATTCGTGATTCCAGCTTTTGCACAGCCTCAGGTTTCTAGCTATCGATGCCTCTTCATTGAACTTGACTGTCTTCAGAGTAATAAAAACACCTGCCCATCAACCCTGACATTTGACCAGGAACACGCTGCCAAAGTCAAACTAGATGGTTAAATGTGAAAAGTTATGATGGATATACTGCGATGTGCATTGTCATCGTCGTAGCAGTCTCAGCATACTTTCAATTTTGTCTATAATTTTTTTAGGTGCCTTAGCTAGAATCCTAAATACTGTTGTTTTATTTATTTCAGATCTTTGCATGTACTGTATTTTTATTGTTGTTTGTTTTGTTTTTCTTTACAATTGGTATTGTCTTTTTTTATTGTCTGTCTACATATATTTCTGCTAACTGGATTTGGGCAAAAATCTTAGGATAACTAAATGAGAGCTCACAGAAAACATCAACAGAGGGCATTTAAGGTTTATAAGGGTTGGGGATTGATTTGTTATTGTTAGGAATTATTTGAATGCTAATATAGAAATTAAGCTTAAAATTCACAAATATTCGTTAGTTTTTAATTCTGCTAATAATATCACCATCTGCAAGCATTTGTCACTACTTACATGATCTTGTTTGCAATTTTTCCTCTTGTCGTCTTCACGATTGATCTCATGGAGTTTTGGGGCTAATTATCCACACTTGCGGGACAAGGAGAAAGGTTTTAATTGTTCCAACAGAATGGACACTCAGCATCCTATGTTAAGAGGAATAATTAAAAAGTAGAACTGAAGAACGCAATAAGAACATTGTGGCACCATGCATTTGCAGGAACATCAGAGTGCCTCGTCTGTCTGTTACAGAATGCATTCTGCACATTTAAATGTAGTTGGGGAAACAGTTCATTGGATGAATAAAAAAAGAAAAGCAAAAATTGGTGCCAAAGAATTTGGGAGAGCTGCATGACTTGGACACTTAAAGAAAACAGCTGTAGCAGACAGTGAATGGTCCTGTAGTCGTGCAAGCAATGGAGTATCTGTGAGATTATAGATTGAGGAAAATAATTTTTAAAGGGGGGGTGTAAAGGGGGCCTTCTGTTTTGTTTGTCCTTGTAGGTCAGCGAGTTCTCTATAGCATAGAAAGCTGACTGTTATAAGAAAGCAGTTTATATAATTAATTTTCAGTTTGTATTTGTCAGTTGAAGTTGAAATAGTGCATTGTGATTGGTTGTCACGCAAGCGGTCTGAAAGTGCTAACCTGTGTAAGGACTATACAAGTATAGGCAGGGATGATATTGTAGTATGATGAATACTATGGCCACTGGGAAGGAAATATCACATGACAAGCATATAGAAATGAAGGCTACTTCATGTTTCAGAAGGAACTGTAAACAAGACTGAGGTGGATGTGTAAAACTGGTTCTGTTGACAATAGATGTGGTTTGGGAAGAAAGTCCAAACTCTTCAAAAGTGATGTTAAGTACCTCAAAGTACACACTCTATGTGACAGATGACAGGTCAGTAGAGATCTTGCAAATGAGCTGGCTGCAAGTATGAGAGTTAACATTTTTCCAAGAATGATGAGATATGTATTAGCTTGAAGTGATCTCAGTGGATATGTTATAGCTAATCAAAAACCTTTGCTGGTGAGGAGTAAGCAAATGGTGTAGCTAAAATTGGTGGCAGAAATGAAACAGTAGGATGACCAGACCTGGAAAGTGTTCTTTACAGATTAGCAATAGTTAGCAACAGTCTGTATATAGACAGTAATCAGTGTACAACAGTTACAGTGAAGTATAGGGGTGGATCAGTACAGGTGTGAGGCTGCATATCATCCAAGGATTTTGGACATTTGCATAAAATGGAAAGTATACTGACTGTCATGGTAAAGGCAGGTTCTTATCCATCATGCCATTCCCTTAGGATGACATCTCATTGAGCGGGGATTCATCTGCCAACATGACACTGACCCCGAGTTATAGCCAATGTGGTGAAAAACTATCTGAAGTGTGAAGAAGCTGATGGAAAACACCACGCGCATGCACACGCACAATCAGACGGATGCCTTGGCCTGCATAAGGTTCTGATATGAACAACGTTGTGGCTACATGGAGTTTTATGGCTATTTAAAAAGACAAACAGCAACCAAACAATTGGTTAAATTGTGGGAAGGGTATAGGATATTTGGAACGGCATTCCACGGTCATGCATTGATAACCATGACACTGAACACAAACCAAAGGTCTCACCAACCAAACACTAATGCACTATACAATGTATTCATTGTGTTTGTGTGCAGTCTCTCGGTTGTCGTTTCCATAATTACTTCCAGTACCGTAGACCATCCTAGAGTTCACCTGGTGCCACACCAGAGTTACCTTAAAGGCGTTCTTCAGTAAAACATAAGCAAGCAAGCAATTTACTCTTGCGTCTGTCACAAAAATGCCACTTTAGGTGCCAGGCTGTGGGGTGTTTGCCAATACCGAGCTGGATCTCTGGTTACTTGCTGGCCGAGTAAGTCCCTGCAAACAAACAAACAAAACAGTCCCAACTGTCAGGACTCTCCTGAAAATGACAAAAGGGAAATGCTTCCAAAACGCAGATAAACAAAAGATCATCTATGTGGGGGATAAAAGATGAAAAATTATGTTAAGTGTTCGCCTCTTGTCCTAAATTAAATTGTGTTGTCTGTTCCCTTTAAGGAGCTCTGTCTTTGATAACTTTTTGTGTTTTTCATTTGTTAACGAGATGGAAAAAGAGAGAAAAAAACCTCTTGGTTTGGAAGGGAGAATGCTTTTTGCCAATTTTGTAACTTTAATCGTTCTGTTTTGTTGTCTCAGGTAAGATTGGACAGGGTAGAGGTGATGGAGAATCGTCGCATGCTGTGCAGGGTGTTGGAAACTTTTTTCCTGGAGGCATTCCAAAATTACCCAGCAAGGGCCCTAAGCAGCGATTAACAGGTGAGAATTAATTATTAGTACCATAGGAATACTGAGCATAAACGCGCTCACACACACACACACACACCACACACATATTGTTGATTCTAAAGAATTTTCATTCAATTAATTTTTTGTTTTCATTCGTGTATGGGCAGCACTATAGCTCTCCTGTTAAGAAGACCGCAGACTGACTTTGCCTGCATCATAGTTTGTAGTGCTGCATGACCATTGGTTTGGGCTCAGATATGTTACTTTTTCTGCTCTCACTTTTTAGAAGAGCTCAAAAACATGGTGTTGCCTGCTTCCTAACTATCAGTATGAGATTAGTGGATTATTTATTGTATATGTTTGATAATTTTAGCTTTGTAACTGAGGTAGGGGTGCAAGTTCAAACCGGTGATGACTTCAGCGACGATGGTTCAATTGAAAATAATACTTTTTTGTTGTTTTTTATGCTGCTTTTGATACAGATTTTTAATATATTTATCTAAGCTCCAGGGAAAATGTCATTACTAACTTCTTTTACATAAATTGTTGGATGCAAAATGAGTAGAAAGTTGAGATTGGAAACTAAGCATGTGCGTTTAGCAGTGGAGGATTTGCCAAGGCAGCAGTTATCGCATCCTTAATCTGTGTGAAAGCTGCACCACATCAGAAAATCTTAGTTTACTTAGAAAAAATGAAAATGATGGGACAAGCTTTCAGCACCAAGATCTTTGAAATAGAAGCAGCGAAGGTGCTGTCAGTTAGCATGTGTAGCTGACATCAGACCACCCCGGAAAGGTACCTTGCTTTTGACAAAGGCGACTCCTGCGATAAATTCTAGAGATATGAGGTCTGCTTAGCGGCCAACTTGAAATTGGCATACTTGTAGAAGCACAGGAGCAAGAAGATTGCGGCTGTTAGCAGTGGAGAAAGATGATTCATGTTGATGCAGCAAAGATTGATGTTAGTTAATTGCATCTAGTGAGCCAAATGAGAGAGAGAGAGAGAGCCCTGAGGAAATTGAATAAGCACTGGGACAAACAGACTCATGAACTGTCCCAAATGTGGAAGAACTTTCCTTATAAAGATTGGATTGTATAGCCAGATGAGGACTGGTAGCCACAGCCAACATTGAATACTATTACCACCAATGGCGGACACCACCATTGGCCATCCAATGCTATCTCACATCAGTTGGCAAATGATTATCATCAGAATTACCTTTGTCCACTCTATCAAACATTTTAATGCATACGCTGCTTTCCAAAATTGTTTGGCATCACTTCTCTAGCAAAAAGTACAGTAGTAAACTCTGGATGTAGCGGCTCTCTATCTGGCGACAGACACAGCAACCAACTTGAGCTTGTTTCCAGTCACCATCCTGGAAGTGCACGCGGCTCGTTTCTCTCGTCTTTTGTCACACGACAACTTCTGCTCCCCCTCAACAGTGGCTCCTAAATTTGACAAAGCAAGTACTGGAGAAAAACAGAGGAGGGGGGGGGCTACACCTAACACTGCCGATAAAATTGAAATAGTCGAGGAATTAGAAAAATGGTGTTCCACCAACTTCATCACTCGATCGTTCTCCTGATGCAGCAGGTAACAGAAGAGAAGCAAACGGGTTGTGTAGTGTATAATTGTGCTTTTTTACGTGTATGTAACACGTTGAGCATACATTTAAAAAATATAGTTATGTTTTATTCACACGTATTTTCTGTATGTGACTTGATGCAAATGCGATTTTTTGAATATTTTTATTAAACTGTCAGCACGTACGGGTCCTTTTTATATTCTACTCATTTACACTTCCCTTACACGGATGCTCGATATAACGACATCTCCCATTTCCCTGAGGGTGAAGGTTATTCTCTAAATGGGCGATAGTGTGTGTGTGTGTGTGCTTGGCCTCCCTCTTCCAGGAAGCTAATGCACGGGTGACTCTGGTTTCTTCATCAGTGGTGCGAAGGTGTCAAGTTTTTGCTGGCCATGTATTTGCCGCTGCCACCATTATTGTCGGAAAGACCTCGTGGGTGATCAAGGCGGCTTGTTGCCGCTTCTAACTTCGGATCTCAAATTACAAAAAAAAAACAGGGGGGTTGGGATAAATCAAACAGCTGATTTTACTTGTGGGGGGGGGGGCACTTTGTTTTGAAATTTGGTTTCATAAATTTGTTTGCTCATCACCATGGCAGTTCCCATGGAACAGAATTGAAGCCAAAGACATTATGGGACATTCCAGCCGTTCTAAGTTTTTTTTTCGAAGATTTTCTCTTTGGGGCAAGTGTGAAAAACTGTGAATATTGCACCTGATAGCCACAGTAGCTCAACTGGGATGTGCGTGTTTTTATCAGTAGTTGGTGTCTTATCTCTACCTCATCTCTTTCCTCTAATTGGCTTTCTTTCTTAGCATCAGATTGGATTTTTCTAAACACCCTCCCCCCCTCACCTGCAAAAAAATTAATTTTTTGTAAATTTTAAACTGGCCAGGCTAGAGAGAGAGATGGAGATGATGAGAGAGAGAGAGAGATGGAGATGATGAGAGAGAGAGAGAGATGGAGATGATGAGAGAGAGAGAGAGATGGAGATGATGAGAGAGAGAGAGAGATGGAGATGATGAGAGAGAGAGAGAGATGGAGATGATGAGAGAGAGAGATGGAGATGATGAGAGAGAGAGATGAGAGAGAGAGATGGAGATGATGAGAGAGAGAGATGGAGATGATGAGAGAGAGAGAGAGAGATGGAGATGATGAGAGAGAGAGAGAGAGATGGGATGATGAGAGAGAGAGATGGAGATGATGAGAGAGAGAGAGAGATGGAGATGATGAGAGAGAGAGAGAGAGAGCACAGGCAACTCATTAAATCTGCCAGTAGACGTTTTCTTAAATTCTTAGTAGGTTGTGGTCTGGTTTCATTTTATGGCTGTGTGAAGCACTTGACACCGCTCAGGATCTGAACCTTGGAAACTGTTCTTTGTGGGGGTCTCTCTTAATGAGAGAGAAGAATGGGGGGGCCCCCTGTACTGTGGTCATCTGCTCCAGAAGGAAGGCAGCAGGAGGCATAAGAGGTTAGAAGTGCTTGCAGGAACTTATCGAATATAGCGGATGTCTTTCTCCTCTCAGATTCTAGCAGAAAAGCGACTGACTGCTGTTTAAGTCAGCTGTTCTCAGTTCTAGGATCCTGCTGTTTTAGACTTTTGCGGGATGATCTGATCAGAAGCTTTACCTGTATGTTTTTTTTTTTTCAGCCTTAGTGCTTGACAAAAAAGAAAAGTCTGATATTTTGTGTAGGGTTAGTAAAATTCTGTTTAGAAGAAATGAACAATGCATTTATAAGTTGTGACACTAACAAAGAAAGTACGGATTTCTGAATCTAGTAGTAGACCATCCAAGTAGAGGGGTGCTGCACACCTACAATGGGCTTTAATTATGCTGGACCATGTGTTTTCAAGATCTCTCTTCTTTTTTCTTTTTCAGCAGGTTCCTCTCCCAAACCTTTGAGGCCTCCAGACAGGGTGGCCAATGGACCAGTGTCACATTACGATAAGTTCCCGAGTAACAAGAACTTTTCCAATGGTTCCGTGTATTCTGAGAACTCCGGGCCAGCAGTTCCGCGGGTACCTCCCACAAACTTCAAACCCAAATTTCCCATGCCCCAGGTAGCGGCCGCTCCATCACATAACAAACCAGGTCTGGCACAGGGCTCGGGGAGGAGGATGTTAGGCAACCAGCCTCCACCTCCACCTCCAGCAAGACCGCCACCGGCGACGGGTCCTCCGCCCAAAAACCGGCCGTCAAGCATGATTGGACGGCCGCTGCCTCCGCCACCGGCGGCATCGTCGTCCAGCAAGGCTCTGCCCCCGCCACCTCCGCCATCACGGTCACACCAGGCCCCACCACCACCGCCGCCACCCCCAGAAAGGATAGCCTCTGCAGCCAGCATTGATGGAGGAACCCTGTCACGTTCACGTCACCCTCAACAACGGCCGCCTCAGCAAAGGCCTCCCCCACCTCCTCCATTTCGACCACCCACTGGTCCACTGCCACCCATGTCACGAAATTTGTCGCAGTATGGCTCCGTACAGATGAAGGTGAGTGGCTTAGCGCCGAGTTATCTTCCCTTATAGGAAACCAGAGGGGCAATAACTCTAATTATCCCAACTGCATGTATCGTCTTTTTCGCAGCAGTTCTTGTGGATGAATTATTAAAGTTATATTAATTCGCTCATGGATGCAGCAATAACTGCTAATGAAGAACGAATTCTCTGGTTCTCTGTTGTCTCTCCCATTACCTGTTTCAAGATGGACCCATCGTGAGGTTTTGTGTTTACTAGTTATCTCCTCCCCTGCTGACTGACAGACAGAAAGTCTGGTCCGAGGGCAGGACGGGTCAGCATTAAAGTGAGTTAAAGTTTAATCTATATAATAACTGCAATGTCTCAATGCTGGTTAAGCATTTCGACTGTATAATCACAAGAGGAGGTAGCTACGGTATATCTTGGTTTACGATATTTTAGGAGTATTACTTCAATGATTTTTTTCAGCAAAATATTCAGGTGTCTAGAACTGGAGAGCAAAGATACATCTGGGCTCGGGAATTATCAGTACATTATTTCATAATGCACCTACCTAGCACCAGAATAAAAGATTATCTATTTATGTATAAATCACAAATATAAATACATTAAAAGGAAATTTTAAAATCTCTATTACATCAGTTGCTTGTTTCTAATCACAGCATAATTTTTCTTTTTGATTGGATTAATAGTAAGACACGGACCAATCAGATTCAAGCTTAGTTTGTGCATTTGCCTTGTTGTTTTTTTTCCAAAATTGTTCATGGAAATGCAGCTGAAGACGACGATCTCTTTTTCTTCCTAGTTGGAAATGTTTCTGTAACCACACATTTCTTGTGTGTGTTGTTTTTTTGGCTTGTTTTTAACACCATGCTGTCAGTCAAGCCAGCCTAACTGGTAATGGGTATCTGTATGGAGCACAACCCGCGTGGTACAAACAAGCTGGCTGGATGGATGCAGAGAGAGAGAGAGACTCCAGCATATGATAAATACAACTTCTAATTATTCTACATGTATAAAAAAAAAATACAAACTGCATGGCAGCAAGTGTATCTTATTAGAAAGCCGCTAGATCCTCATTTTATGTCGTGGAGACATGATGGTAAAGTTATTGGTTTTAGATGCATCCCTGACACAGATTGTTCATTTGGAAATATCCTTGAGCGATTTCCATTGTCTATAGTAGTGGTTCCCAACCTTTTTGGACTCACCGACCTTTTTCTAATACTCAAAAAAGACCTGCGACCACCCCCCCCCCCCCCCCCACCCCCCCCCCCCGTTACACTTCCATAATTGAAAAGAAAATCAAAGGATAAATTTAGCAAAAAAAATCCCACAAATACGAGTTTTATTTGAACATATTGACAGTTTTGAGAGAAATTCACCAGAAAAAAACATTTTACACTCATCCTTCAACACATCTTTCTTTCTCAAAATTTAGTGACCTAATGTGATGCTTGTTGTTGCGTCTGGGCAGCCGGCTTGGAAATTTGCGGCCGCGTATTGTCCGTGTTTCTATGAGGGTGGCAGAGCGACAGGAAGCCGTGGGTGGGTGGGTGGTGGTGATGCAAGTGCTTTACCGCATGGGCCTGTGATGCAACCAGGTGTCCCTGCTGTAGGAGACAAGCCTTACACCTTCCGCGCTTGGCCTCCTGTCGGTGATACCGGCGTATTGGATGCAGGGTAATTTTTGTATACTTTTTTCTGAACAGTTTCTTGACTCAGTCATACGACAAAAATTGAAACTTCCAGGGCGCCGTGACCCCTGGTTGGGAACCACTGGTATATAGAGTTAAGATCACCCCTTTTTTTTTTTGTTATTCATTGAAGTATTTTGGGGGCTCGCACACACACACAACACACACACAGTGCGCATTTCTGTAGATCTCTTTTATCAATTACTACTTTGTTCTTTTGGTATTTAATGGCTGGAACTTTCACTTTCATTTAATTCTCTGTGTTTAAAAGGTAAGTTAAGTATTTAGCTCGATTTAGCATTAGAAACAAAGTCATAGATTTTAGTAATAGAGTGGACCAGCTTCTTCGCCAGACAGAGAAGTTCCCCCGTCGATCGCCTTAACAGAGGTGTCCGGCCAAATGCTCCTGGCCTGATTCCTTTTCAATCAATTATTTTATCAAAACGTATATTTAATTTTACCAATTTAAATTTTATTAGGAAATAAAAGCAGCCACAAGCTTAACCTTAACTCTGGAACATTGCAGTTTGTTCTTAAAATCTATTGATTTCTTTCGTCGCTTGTTAGGCAGAAGTCTTTACAGTTGATGACGACTAAATGCTGTTAGAAAACCATTTTCTCTTGTCGTGGTGGCACAGGAAGAGAAGATTGCTGTTGCAGGCTTGCGTTAGTCATCACTGAAGACTGACAGAATGCTTGTGTAAAACCTTTTTTTTTTTTTTTTTTTTGAATTAAAAAGGATTTTATTTTCAAGAAACGGGGTTTTGCCGGGTATTAAATACTGGCAGGACTGACTGACATTTTTCTCTTCATGTTGTCTGTTTCCATCAAAGCAGTTGATAGTATTTCTGCCCTGTAACTCAACATCATAACCAAGAACCCGCACCTTATTCGTTCATCCATTTGAGATTAAGCAGTTGTAAGAATTTTAGTTCGAAATTTTAAAAGCAGCTTACATTTTTCTAACACGTTAAAACATCCCTTTTGTCCATTCTTTGTAAGCGGGGAACACCGGTACTGTCAGCGACACATTCGCTATTATCCTGGTGATCGACTGTAGCCTTAATTTTTTGCGTAAGCTTAGAACTGACACTGATGCAAGATGGATGTGGCACAATAATCCTGCAATTTACAATATGCTGAATATGTTTACCTTCCTTCAGAAAACCCTGCATTTGCTAACTAACAGAGGATTATAACTAATCTGCACATTTGAGTAACAATGTCTAAAGTCTAGGTTAAAAGTTATTCAAGGCTTTGTCGGTAAGAGGTATAGAAGGTATTTCGGGTGGTGGTATGTATTGCTGTGAATACAGAGTTGTCATTGCATGTAATGCAATGAATGGCACCTTATAGCCTTGTGAACAATTTTTGAAAATAATATGTAATAACATCTCCCTTATTGTTTTGAGTCTGTGACAATATTCAGTTTTTGGAAATGTCATTAGCATTTGAGCCATTGTGACTGTTGCTGTTTAAATTCTAAACACATGATCACACAGCAACTGTTTATTGTTGGTTTGAACCTGATCTGTAGCACATTTGGTCAACCATCCCAGCACAAGTTCTATAAGGTCAATTTTCCTCTGTTCTTGTGTGCATAGATTATCCAGAGAGCACATGAAAGTTTGGGGGGATGATGAGTTTCTGTAAACTCAACGTTGGGTGACTCGGCCAAGTTAAGGACATGCTGGCTGATGTAGACTAGAGAATAGATGATGTGGTCTCTTGATCAACAGAATAGTCTCATCCCAGTCCTTTCATAGTCTCCAATCTGTTTGCTTTCAGAGTTAGACAGAAGATTCAAATTTCACAGTCTTCATGAGCTTTCTCCTCCAGAACCTTTCCTCCTATGTGCAAAAAGCTATCCTAGCAAGATTACCAGAAATCCAGGTAAGACCATACTCTGTGCCCCGTCCAGCTAACACGTCATGCTACGCTGGCTTGTACAATTATAAGCGATTTCTCAGGTCTTGGTTCCTAGATAGCAAACTGAAAACAATTTTACAGCTTACAAATCAGCTGTGCATGCGAGTTAAGAAAGAAAGAAAAGTTGCTTTACATCTGTTTTTTTAAATAAGGAAAATTGAAACGTTAAATTTCAAATGCTTAAGGGGGGAAATCTATCAAATTTCTTTTAAAATGATTTGAACGAGCAAGATTGCCACACTTTATTCTGGGACATTAACGTTGTACCAAATGTCAATCTTATTCAGTGAATTAAAGGGAAACCATTTTTGGAGCTAAGTTCTTAAAGAAAATATTTTTGCTGAGAAACTAAAATGAAGTGCATGCGTATGCCATTAAATATATATACTAAACTTTTTTTTAAAATATTGACACCTATGTACCGTGTTAACTATGGTCTACAGCCTGGCTTGCTTACAGAATACGGTGTGCTGTTGTTGATCTTTAGACTTTGCCATAGCGGTTGAGGTGATTGTTGCAATAACTACAGTAGATTAAGGAATCTGGAGAAGGGAAACTACAAAGGAATGCTTCGAACAGATCAGTCAGGGTGAGCTGCTGGACAGATAAAACGTCACCATGATACCACCACCGTTATTTGGCTGTGGGATGACAGGTTTGCGACATCTGGGGAACATCCCCCGCCTGCTAGCTAGAGTGGACTATACCTAGTATGTGCTAACTGCTTCTGTAAGATGTCTGTGTGTTGGATGCGATCTTTTGCCAAACCTCATGCCTGGCAGATTTAAAGCAATGGCACGTGACACCCACTAATCATGCAGGGGAAGAGCTTGGGTGTTGGCTTTATCGTCAAGGCCTCGATCATGCCCTTCACCAGCAGTTCGCACTGATACCACAGCCAAGCATGGCCTTCTTCACACTACTTATGGATATCACGTAACGTGGTCGTTCTGCTGTCAGGCAAATCATCAGCAAAAAATACACTCAATATTGATGCTCGCCAAGACAGAGACTTCAATCAGGAAACGAAATAGTTTCACTTGTTTATTTGATATCATTTTTAAACAAGTACTTGTCAATCAAATTCTCTATTAATTATATAGTGCATTTAAGCTGGACTTAATGTAATTTGATACATAATTTATTGAGAGTGTACAGTTGAGGAATGTTATTTGGCAGCCTCTCTGTGTGTAGTTGGATATAGGTGGCGCCACTACAATGAAGCAGCAGCCCCTTTTTTCCTGTTTTCACTGAAACTATAAGGGTCCCGGGAACGACTTTCTCTCACCCTAATAGTGGCAGTGACGGTTTGGCAGACTTTGTTGACGTAGTACAGGACTTCTCTGGAGTTGGATGCCCGTGGGAGGGGTGGACAGGGTTAATGTAGCTTGTTGGCTATCTGTGACGTTTTGTGTTTTTTTTTTCCTCTTCAGGGAGCCAGCGGAGGGCCCCCCCTCCCCCACCTCCATCAAAATGAGCTGCTGGGACGGGGGCCGGCAGCCCCCCCAATGCCGCATGTTCCTAATGGTCTGGATGGATACAGGGGATGAACAAACGTGACTGCTGTTCTCTGGTGATTATGTACATAGAAACTTGGAGACGCATATTTTTTAAAACGGCTGGATGTAATGTTGCCAACAAAACCCCAAAAAACAACGGAACAAAAGATTGTTTTTGTTCCCCTGACATCGGACAGTTGTCTGCAAGAAAAATAATTTATTTTGTAAGATGAAGCAGGAGAAGTTCGAGTGGCTTACGATCGGAAAGGACACGAGGTTCTATGCAAGCATGGATGTAATTACCAGTTTGCTGCTGTGTATGGCATAATTGATGACATGAAACAGATGATGGAAAGAATATATTCCACTTGTACACACACACACACACACACACACACCCTGCAGCGTGTCCATCTATGTAAAATGATAAGTTTGGATTCTCCTGTTGCTTAATCAATTAATGGTTTTGTTACTTTCTGCTAAATCCACTACCAGGGAAAGTATTGAGACCTCTGCTGTTTATATTGGCATCCTTCCTATCTCTCGTGTACATAAGAAAAAGCTTGATAAATTAACAAGTTTTAGATACTCTATATTTTGGTATTTGGAATAGGGCTGGGTGGTGGAACCATCCAGCGGAGTTCTGAGAAGTACCTCAGGTATTTCTGTTGTCATAGGGATGTAGTATTAATGCTTGAGGTAGCCCTTTACCTCACTTCAACCAGTTTTAATCAGACACAAGTGACAATAATATATTTAACATTTTTAATTAAAATTAAAGTTTTTTTTTTTTCAAATTTATCTGTGATACAAGTTCTTTATAACTTTCCACGGTCACCTGTACTTTGTTTTCTTTCTATATATATATATATATATACACACACACACACACACACATGGGAATAAGTTCAATAAATAAAGATCAGTTGGAGCAGAACCTTTTGCAAAATTATACTCTTGAGGTGGCGATATAAAAGTTGTATTTGTCACCACCAATCTAACACCTTTCTGTTTGATGTTCCTGTGATAGAGAAGAAAATCTCTTACTATTTGCTTAAAATGGCCTGCATGTGTTTTAATTTGGGATACAGTGAGAAAATGGGTAAATAGGTAGATAATGGTATAGTTGGCGGTTAGTCGTCGTCTTGGTTCTCCCAGTAAGAAACTGGATCACACTTGTCATTCAGAACAATTTTTTTTTAAGCTTTCAGGTAACTTGGAAGTTAATTTGCTCATCCCTTCAAAAAGCTTCGTGTTGGAGTTGGGTTTTCTTTCATCGGTGAGAAAGTCTGAGTACTGAAATTTGTCAGGATGTAGAGGTGGTCCTGCTGGCGTAGTCTTTTATCTTAAATACTAGAAAACTGACAGGTTTAAGTTTGAAATGGTACCGTTTTGTATGGTTGGTTGGTTGCCTTAAAGCTGGTCTGTGCTGGGTAAATAAGTAAGGTAGAGTCTGATCCTACCCACCTACCTGTAACATCGCAGAGACAGCTCTACATAAACGGAAAAAAATCAGCTTATAGAAAGAATACCCGATAATGCGGTTGGAATTTTTCTGTGTAGGGCTTGTTTAGCCTCGGACTATTCTTTGATTGTGTGGAATAGTTTTTGTTTTTTCTTGTGTGTGTACTACAGATTTCCCATCAGCAACTACTGCATTGTAACCAGAGAGCTGGGCTGTATTAGCTGCTCTTTGTTGAAGAAAGCTGAATTATGGTTCATACTTTGTGTTTATCAAAATAAAGAGAAGCACCAACTCATTTGAATTTCATTGGTATTTTGTTTGCTCAAAAGGCCCCCGGAGGTGGGGGGGGGGGAGAGAATAGAATTAATCTCCTCTGTCTGGAAGCCTAAAAATATTAAGTGGCATTGTGAAATAACCTGGGGTAGATAAGACTAATCTCCAGCATTAAAGATGCTGATGTTAGAGAAACATTTTCATTGAATTACTAATGACACTAGGGAAGTAAATATATATATATATATTTTGAGGATGTAATTGAAGCATCATCCAGCTATAAACGTGGGCCGTGGAAGCTCTTAGTTTTTGGATCACAATCCAACCCTCGTTTTAAATCTCAATATTACAAGAACACTATATTCAAAACCGCGCAGTGAAATAAGGTTGTTGTTGTTGTTTTTTTAAGGCTGGCTTCAATCTCTTTCTCAGCATTTTTACTGATGGGAAATATTTAGTATTATTTCCTTGACCGATGTATGTATGCTAAAAAGTGTAAACAACAATTTTCTGTGGCTGACCACATAAACAAATACCTGAAATATTAGTTATATCTTTGAAGGGAATCTTGGGTGGGGTGGGATGAAGCTGCATACCCTTGGGGTTCTATTCCATCGCCCCTTCTATTATGAGAGTGAAGTTTTTTCTGGTTTTCAGGTCTTTTGACGATTATCCCCCTCTAGCTGATCAACGCTGTCCCAAAAGAACGAGATATCTAAACTCACTCGCTTCTGGCACTGCAGTAACGGATGGCATAGCGTCCCACCATTACAGGGATGGTAGTGGAAAAGAAAATTAAATGCTAAGGATCAGTGGATTACTGGCACAAAAAAAAAAAATGTAGAAATTCTGATTTTAAAATCTCCAGCTGAAGCAGTGTATGCTTTCTACTCACAGTTTTGATGATTATAGCAGATCCTTGTGATGGTGATTGATTTGTCTGCATCGTATAGAATATTCTGCTCAGAGACATCTGCTTTTGGAAATACTTTTTCTTTTTTAAAATTGCCTGCAATGCTGCATTATGAAGTTAATACATTTGTATATAAATCAATCAATTACAGACCCCCCTGTATTTCTTTTCTGGTAACAGGTTTTCTCACATGGTTGTGTTAGGGGTAGAGGCTACCTGCTACAAAACAATCTTCACATCCCCAGGTGACAGTTATCATGTCAATTAGATAATTAACGTTCTTTTCTCTCTCTCTTTGTAAAGACTCGCCCTTTTCTGCGAGTGAATTTGAGGGAAATAAAATAAGGATTTAACATGTGATCGCCTTGTTTTTAAATCTGAGCCGCTCTTCTCACTTAGCGGAAACAATTCAGAGTTTAATCAGTCTTTTTTCTTTCCAGTGCAAGGATCACTAGACAAACTGTTCACTGCTGATTTTAAGTGGGCAGGGGCTGTCATTACTAGTGCCAAATATGTCTGTGTCAGAAACAACCATTCCAACCATAAGACAGACTTGTTTGTTTTTCTTTGTTACATACAAAGAGAGGAAAGACTTTGCTTTTTAAAGCAAACAAATACAACTTCAAGTACATTTGGAGAGAGAGAGAGCGAGCCAGAAATACTTTGTAGAATAAAATGTTTTTTATTAAAACTATCAAGTGGCACACTGATGTGAAAACCTAGCTTGCTTTCAGTCATCACCTGTCTACAGGTTTGTCTCTCTCAAGCCCAGAGACTGAATGACATGAAGTCAGCTACTGTATATACTGTGCACACCTGTAAAATGTGTGTTCATTATGTTTTAATTCATGGGAAAAGGGGCGGTTGTAATTTGACTTATATCACAGTTACGTTCCTCGCTCCATCTCTCTATTTGTTTAATTAAATTCATTTTCTCTTTGGGATGTACTCCTCATGTTCATCAGTCTCCCGAGGTCAAGGGAATTATTCTAAGTGTTTACGAATTTACAGACTTCCCCTCCAAATCAGCAAAGGTTAGACAAATGATGAGTCTGGGTACATTCTGTGCCTATCATTTGCTAAGTCACACCCCTCCAAACAATTTTGAGACTAGAGATTTGAAAACAGAATTTGTGAGATCTTGAGGTGGGCTTGTTTGTTGCCTCTGTCTCTCTGAGAGAGAGAGACTGTTACTGAGAACTGTTTACCAAGAACCTGTAAAAGTAGGTGTGATCGTGGAAGTTGTGTTCCTTCTTCACATGCTCAATCACTTCACCCAGCAAGAGGTTCTGTCCGTACTTGATGGCCTCTCCGCGGTCGCTGGCCAGCCCAGCCTCTATGAGCCAGTCACACAGAGACTCGCCCATGAACACGTTATGGTAGACTCGCAACCGACACCTGCAGATAAAACGAAACAGTACTAAGATCCTGAGGAGAAAAGCTACAGAACCTTTTCACTACCACATAACTGTAATTCAGACAATGAAAGACCTAAATGTGGAGTTCTTCTCCTTCCACTCTTAACTTGTCGATCACTGATCATATTTCACATTTCTACTGTGCTCTGTTCCTCTTTCCACCAAAACGTAATGGGTCATTAGGGTTGGTGATTTTAATTATCCATAAACTGAGCATGTCAGCTTACTAATACTGTGCACGATAAGAGGGCTGTCAATAAAGAACAACATACTCTGAGAAATTCTGTTTTGCTGAGTCTGCAGTTGTAGCAGGGTGCTGAAGTCGAAAGAAACTTGCTCTCTTTTAAAAGTGTAACTTGACCAAAGAAACCAAGTTTTGTCTTGTGTTTGAGCTTGATGACCAAGTCTGTAGTTTGCCAGTGTTTCCAGCAGTTTGGAGATGATCCTAAAAAGGAAGCTTCTGCTGCAAAAATAACTCTGGTCACATTTCAAGCCAGGTACTCCTCATGCTTCACCTGTAGGAAGCAGAGATGAGGTCCAGGAGTTCATCTGATCCCTTGTCTGCCCCATTTCCAGTAAACACCCTGCAGGCAGAATGGGCAGCCAGAAGACGAACGAACTGTGTGAGACAGAGCACCAGCGAGGCTTTACACTTGAGAATGGTAATCTAACAGTGGGGCTTTGTCTCTCCACTCAGATTTAGTCATGTCCGCACAAGCTACGTTTTCTATGGTTTGAGCTGGGTACAGTGGCATCATTTCTGTTGTCTTGTGCAAGTGCAATCTGGAATTTCTGACAAAGCTGCCTAGACCTGCCATTAAATGTGTACCTGAGCAATTCTGCCACCACTAATAATATCCTTGATGATGTTTTTACTCAAGAAAGTGAAGTTGCCAAATGCTACTCCAATAATTAGAAAAGGGGAAAATGCGAAACAATTAGATCTTTTAGCTCATTGTTGATTGGAAATCACGTTTTGAAAGTATTATTAAGGTTGAGATTATTCATTTAAATGAAAACAACCTGAATAATTTGTGTTCTGAAAATTCTTGCCTAGTTAATCTGCTGGTAACAATATCAGTATCCTTGATCTTGCCTTTTGGTAAGGCTTGTGCCAAAACATTTACATTTTGCCAGACAGTTAAGTGTTAACCTTTTGTCAGGGATCAACAACTATTCGTACAAGAGTTCTTTACAAACTACTATATTCGATGTTCCAAATTTCTCCAGAAGAATTCTGTCCTTGAGCCAAGGTTATGGATGGTAGCACTAATAATAGTGATGTAAAAAGTATCATGGAATGCTTTTCCAAGAAGGATAGTTGCAGCAGAGAACCAGTAGGTAACTCATATTAACGTGTGGTGCCATGACCAGACTTTCTCCACACCATTATGGTCCATCCAAAAAGCAACTATCTAGGCAATGTTTTAGCTGGTTGTAGGCTTGTCGTCTCCAGACAATCATCAATAATGTATTACAGGAACCAGCTTTCCAGAGACCAGTCAACCTTTTATGTCCTCAGGTTCCACCCAGTGTGCGCATTGGACAATAGCCATCCGCCAAGTGCTGATCATTGACAGCTCCTGGACAGCCCAGGTGTATCTGAGGTCACTTGTTTTACCTTAAGAATTGCAATGCAGTTATCTCAATAGGACATTGTCATCCCGTTGATTGGTCTTCCTAGGCCATTAACAACAGCAGTGGTTTTTGGCATAGATTGTTGATACCAAAGTGACAACCAATATTTTGGTTAAGGCATTAGGTCCTTTCAGGGCTGATCTACCATTTCTGTGCTTCATTAAAATGTCTTGGACAATACGATAATATGTTGATCAAATTCTTCACTTTTTTTTTGTATTCTGGCTGAAGAATACACATTAAAATCCTTGCTAAGATACTTGGAACAAAGACGACTTCTGTACCACTCGTTAAACTTAATGCATGAATGTGCACCTAAAAAAGGATACAACTTTACAATGGAATAATTTACTCCTGTCAATAATTTTACAGGTGCTTACAGTTTTTTTTTTTTTTTTATGGATATATATTTGATAAAGACTTTATGCTCCAAATGCTTGAGAATATTAAGTGGAAGCAAATGTGGTCCTGATCACATGCTTCACAAAAAAAACAATTCCCTTAGCAAATTTATGTGTGATTCAGCTTCTGTCCACCTACCTATGGTTTGCCACAATTTCCTTCACACAGTTCTCCATGTGGTATTTGACGAACTGCTCACAGGTATGGCTCGTCTCCTCACTTATTTCTGATCTGCCTGGTATCTGTGTCACCTCCACACCATAGACACACCTCCGCCACCTGTACAAAATAGGTTTCCAGCAATCAGAGACACACCAGAAAACTGCTCATATTTGTTCTCTGCTATGAAGTACTAACCACACACACTACTCTAAATGGGCCATTTTTTGGTGTCTAAACAAATGCCTTTCCAGCTTATTAGGTTTGGAATTCTCGTAACAGAATAAAAATATTACCCAAAAAACCTAATAATAATTCATATTTGTTTTGTGAATGTAAAGTTCCTTACCTGCCCTCTCAATAGAAATGAAATTAAAGCTTTTACATTCACGTTGTAAAGTATTAAGGGGAGATAACCGTTACTGTTATTTGAGTAGAACCACCTTAGAAAATTCACAGAATCATCTGTCGGCCTTGAGCTTGTTGGTGATAATGGTTCCAATGCTGGCTGCTAACTGAACACACCATCCACTGAAGACGGCTGCGCCAAAAATTTTTTTTAAAAAAAATCAGGATTTCTCAATAGCATCAAGGCCGTTATCATCAACAAAATTGAGGATAATGAAAGCTATCCTCTCAAAAAACCCAAACAGTTCTACTCAGGAATTTCCTAAGGATGGCAACAGGAAAAGTTCTCGTAAAAATGGATAATTTTATAAGAGGTGTTGATAAAAGCTCCAAAAAAAGTCTACTGAGTACCTTAGAAAGTTAGACTTTTTTTGTTTAAAGATATAGAAGTTATCTCCCTTTGAACTATCTTTGTAATTTAACCTCTGGAATAGTAGTAGTAGCCCCATATACTGAGTATTGACCCTGAAAACTTACCCCTGTAAATATACTACGTTTCCAAAGTTTCAGGTAGGGAGATCATATGTGATTTAAAAGTGAGGAAATGTCTCAAAATGATTTCTGAATTTTCTTTTTCAAAAAACTCTTCGTATAAAAAGAAATTGGATTTCTCAAAAGACCAACAGATTAACGAAGAGAAGGGAATGATAAGGAAAACAGACTTACTAATAACAGCTTAAAATATAAGAAGGTGTCACACAACGCACCAAAATAGAACATTATTGTATTCTTTTCTGTATCACCATTAGCAGCAGTAATTGTAAACATTCAGGTCACAACTAAAGGCCAACAAAGCAAAGCAAAGACAATTTCTCAAAACTGTTCAGACTCGGAAAAGTCCACAGTAAATCAGCGCTAATTAAAGCTATGCAGCTATCACGCAGACAGTAAAACAAGATCCTTCAACTTTTCCATCTTTTTGTTTTGATTTTTTTCCTCAAATAAGGGCTTTGTTGTGTATCAGCGGCTGCTTGAGCATGTGATGTGATCAGGCTGCGGCTGCTCTTAATCAAGAAGCTGTAACTATTGCTGTTGGGTTACCTTTCCCTGACTCAAAAAAAAACAAGATGGTCAGCTCAGTTTTAGTTCTGTGGACAGCTAAACAGAAAAAAGCAACAGCTAAGTGGGGAGAGGACCAGGTCCTTGAAGTAACAGAAATCCACTAAAAAACGGGACACAACATCAAAACAAAGAAAAGATCTTTACCAATAGTATCCGCTGCTGAACCACTTAAACCTAAGACAGTATGGCCTAAATCAAAACAAAACAAAGCATTCTGTTAGCCTGTTTGGGGATGGAAACTTCTCAAAGGTAAATCTTTTTTTGAGATGCTCTCTATACCAAACAAAGAAATTTTCGCTACATTAATTTCAAAATAATTTCAGTACATCTGATACTTTTCAACAATGCATGGGTGATGTCATAGCTCTCCAGACATGAAAACCACAAACTCCATGCATTCAGGTAAGAATATGGGGTCGTGGGTTCAGAGATCACTGTTACTTAGGGAGAGGCAGTTGTTAAAGTATAAGAATATTTAGTAAATGATTTCTTGCGAGTGTTGATAACTGTAGCATAGATAGTACAGCAATGAGCTCATTTCAGAGATCCCTGGAAAAAAAATATATATTTAGTTAAACTGGGCATAGCCACAATCAAAATCTGGTTAAAGGAAAAAAAAAAACAGAAACAACAAATAATAAATAAAACAGTAAAATGAAAGTATCCTAGTTACTGAAGAACTAACTTTGGTGAACACGAGGATGGAAGTAACATCGCCAAAACGGTACCTGGCCAGATTTCGTTTGGGTGCCCCATATATCACGGAAAAAGTTGAATACAGAAAAGAACGGAAGTGAGCGTTAGAGCTGACACAGCCTAATGCCAACACTAGAATAGTTTTTGCATCTCTCTCTCTCTGTCTCTCTCAAGACACCCGCCAGTTAAACAAGAGCAGGCAGCGGAGGCCTGAACAGAAAACGCACTATTCCGAGAATGTCCGGCGAAGACCTGCCAAGGTGATTCGGCGGCTTCTAACCCATGAGTCGCTTCCTTACCATCAGTTCAGGGGGTTAACGCTAAGTTGAGTCTGATAAGAAGATAATCATCAGTGTGTTCTCTTGGTTTTTTTTTTTAATTCTGTCTAATAAAATAGCATTTTCCAATGACTAACTCTTAAAAAAGACCTGTAAATGAACGTGAAACGACAAGTCAGGTACCGACTGCACTTAATGACACACACACACACACACACACACACACACACTCACACACAGGTGAAAGGGTTAACGAACAAAACCAGTGAAGACTTCAAAAAAAAAAAGAAACAAAAACTCCTCTTACCATTTCACAAATGGATTAATAACAAATTTGATGTCCAATCCAAACACAAGGAAAGTAATGAATCCCTGAAAGAATAAGAGAAGTGAGCTGTGAGAAATTTTTCGCACAGGTAAAAAAATGGATCATGTGGTCACTGTCAAAGATTCTTGTAATTAGGGGACCAGTCCAGTCCAGGCCAGGCCATCTACCCGTCGTCAGGGTAGTTTTACAGCCCAGAATACAAAGACTTTCGGGATGAAGTCTGAAAAATAACTGTCACTGGCAGTCTACGGGGACTGCTATGACAACCAAGTGTACCGGGATTGTCGTCTCAGTTCCAGTGCCAGAATGTACCTGAGGCACTGACCAACAACAAAGGCATCAGCAAAATCCTCAGCTTGAGTGAAACCGTATGCGGATGCGTGAAATTACCAAACATTCTAAAGACAGGCGTGTTTGTTGTAACGCCATCTAAATGTTGGATAAAGAGAAGACCAAAAGAAATCATCCGAGATAAGGCGGGGGTGCTGGGATATTATCCTACCTGGCCGTATGTTAAGATGCAGTCCAGCAGCACAATTTCTATGTAGACTCCTGAAAATGAGTGAGCAAACAGTCGCCATATATTCAGTGAGAAAGTCTGAAAAGAAAAAAATAAAGAAAAACTTCACAGTAAAAATGGTTGGTCTACGCAGTGTTAACTATAGTCAAAACCAAATAACCAGCTAAATAATTTTAAAAAAATGTTGGTTAACAAACAAGTAGCAAAAGGAAGATTCTGGCTACCACAGCCAACTGCAATCTGCCTTTGAGAATCACAGAAAAAAACTGTTTGTATGAACAGATCTGCCAAGACAGACGGGTACTTGCTCTAGTTCTGAACAGATTTGACTTCCAGACATTTAAGAAAAATGCACTTGAGATATCAAATATAGTTTATGGCATTCAGAAGAACTCGATTATGTCGTTACTGAGGGCTGACAGCCAGTTACTTAATAAGCTTGTAATTCCACCATGTTGTGTACCAGCAAGATTAATTTTTATTTATCACATTGGACTCCCCACAGACACCAGTGGGTAAAGTCTGCGTCAAGACTATGGGGGGTTGGTCACACCATCAAAGTACCTGAGCTAAAGGATTAATATCTCCAGTCTTATAAACCTTTCCCAACAGCCTTAATTATCTTCCCTTCTATGTAACAGAGTGAATAAATATGGCAGTGGTTCCTCGTTCCTAAAGACTTTCGCCTTTCATATGTACAGTAGGCTCCAAAGTTATTAAGACGACAACATTTTTGTAGTATGCCCTCACAAAATCATAAATAGAGGCATGTCAAGTTCAGCTAAGGGAAAATTATGGTGTATAGTTATTATAATTTAAAACCTGGAGCAAATGGCATTAAAGTTTTAAGTTAATAGCTCATTACAGTTGTTAGATATTTATCTATCTTCAGTGTTTCATCCAGGCAGCTGGTGTTTCCAGATTACGTGCTGATTCACACCATTTAGCATTCATGAATGCATCAAGCCATAGTCAGCCCAAATGTAAAGATCACCGGACTGGTGGGTAGTGTACACCCTAAATTCCTCTTTACATATACAAAAAAAAAAAAAAAAAAAGGCTCCAGACGAGAAGAAATAAATCAGTCTGAGCTGTTGTAATAGCACTGAAAAATAAGGGCTGGACCATCAGGAATGTCATCAGGAAACTGAAGATGCACACCCAGCTTCTGTGGTGTGAAAGTCATGTCACCAACAAGATGCTGGTATTAATGGTTGTGTAGCAGTTCAGAAACCACTCCTCCATTGGGAAAACAAGCAGAAACATAAGGCAGGGGCAAAGGAGCACATCTGGAGAACCCAAACAAAGAATCAAAGTTTGATGTTTTTGGTAATAGGTGCCATGTCTGTGTCTTTTGCTGATCACGCACCAATTCCTTGATGATCGTGCCAACAGTGAAGTATGAGAGATTCAGCTGTTGGTGAACTTGGTTCAGGTCAAAGATGCAAAAGAGGAATATCACAGGTGTGATGCTGTCTGGTGAATGTATGCTTAGATGTAGATTCATTTTCCAACAAGATAATCCTGAGCACACATCCATGCTCTGCAACACCCTCACCCTGGCCAGCCCAGTTCCCAGACTTCTCCACAACTGAACTGCTGTGAGATTAACTGAATAGGAAGATTAAACCTGACACTACACAGCTATGGAAGTATTTTCAAGGAGGGAGAAGCATTTCAACTGATTATTTACAAAAATGAATTGTATGCTCAAAACATGGAAATCAATTATTAAAGCAAGAGGTAGTATTATTATAATGAAAGTTGGGTATAACTCTCAGCAGCATCCAGAATGTTATTCTAACACATGTTGAGGCACATGATTCCTCAGGATATTGTCAATGTCATAGTTACTTTTGTGTCTCTCCCTCTCACCCGACTCTTTATATCAAACCCTTCTGAATAATTTGATCATTTCAAGCACTGTGGCAAGCTTTTGACTACAATCTCTTTAATGTCCCTTTATTCTAACTACAAGTTCCCTATCTGACACTTGATTATAGGCCAAGAAAGTTCCCTCCCCTTTCAGAAACTGCACCCAGATGTGTGCGCACCACAGAGACACCAGTGGATCATCTTAGATGCAGGAAGTTGTTCCAGAGCCTTACCGGATTATGGCAGTAAAAAGGTGGAGATGGGTGCTGCTTCATCAATTAACAGTGCCCACAGTCATGAATTCAAATCACAGATTACACAAGTTCTATATAAGGAAATTAGTTTCCATATTTTTTCATAACAAAAATAAAATCCTAAACTTTTAGGGATAAAATTCATGATATTAAGCACATCTGATAGAACGTTCAAAGTGCTACAGTAAGGTTAATGTGAGTCCTAGCAATGTTCAGAATAAAAGCTTTCATCGGGCTGCCTCCCTTACTGGCCAGCCATTTAGTTTATACTCACAACAAACATGGGCAGCAGGAAGATGATGAGTAAAACCACGTGTCTGGACATCTGCTGGATTTCTTCTGGGTCTCTCTCTGCTCCAGTGACGCTAACATCCAGCTCCTCATCCAGAAAGGTGCTTGACACAAATGCGTGAACCAGTGCAGCACAGCGACGATGCTGCTTCTTGCTGCATTCCAGACTGGTGCATGGCCTCCTGGCTCTGTCGTGGAATCAGTGTCTGTCCCACTTGATTCCTCCAGCAGCAAGCTATGGGTCGCAGGGTAAGGCACAAGGTCTTCAATATCATTACTCACGGCTCCTGAAAGGCAGTGAAGAGCGAGTTCAAAGACGTTTCTCTTGGCCAGCTGTATTCAAAAGGCCCCTAGGACCAGTCAACCGACCAACACAACAGAAAGAGCTAACTGCTGGAATGTCAAGGAAAGATAAACTATTTTGTGGGCAGGTGCCTGTGATTGTGGACTCATCAACTGGATATTTTGATGCAAACCCATCTGTGATCAAACTTTTTGAACACATTTTGTTATCTATACATTTTCAAACATTCACCTGTTACCACACACACACACACATAACTATACACATTAAAAGATCAATTCATATAAAATATAATGGGCTATGTCAATGACAAGTCCTCGGTTTTAAGAAGCAGTCTGTATATAATTTTAAATGCTGTAAAGTTCTACACACACTGTGAAGAATTAATCTGTTCCTCAGTTTCTAACCCTGTCAAAAGATTCTCAAATTTACCTTTAAAAAAAATAAATAATAATAGTTGAAAGAAAATTTTTTTCCTGTATTTATCTGTAGTAGATATCATTTATATAAAAAAACAATAATAAAGTTATGCTGTTTTTGGAAAATTCAAGACAGGTGTCCAAGTGGTGAGATCATATAAAGACAGAGAGCAGAGACCACTTTCTGTAAATAATACATCAGCAACAGGTTTCCATTCTCGTCCCGACAGGTTGACATTGACTTATAAAGCTTAAAGTGAAAAGTCATCTCGCTTTTGATGATTAATTCAGCACATAGTTATTCAGATAACATCGATGACAACTTATTAACATGGAATCCATAAAGTTTTTATTTTTTTAGTTTTTAGTAGATGCTTCAGTGATACAAATAACAATCAAGTAAAGGGGAATGACAACACAAACTTTGCGTCGGGTCGACACTTTAAACCTCTCTTCTTCTGCCAGTTTCTTGACACTTCAGTACTCTTTGTGGCTCCAGTCTGATCATCTAGCAGCCAGCTGTGGGTGAGATCTATTTCCTCCCTAGCCAACTTGCACCAGGTCAAGAGTATGACTAACAACTATCCCATGAGTGCGAGATGTCTCCTCCACTGGCATTTAAACTTAGGGGCAGTGTTTGCCTTTCAAACGAAAATCTTGTGCACGTTGGAGGGGATTCTGGGTTTCACTTGACTAAGGTGTACATACGGCCAGCACAGCATAGCAAAAACTCACTCAATGACCAACTTTGGGCCATTTTGGTCAGGTAAATCACCTGACAACTTAGGAACTTCTCTATCACTAAAACAGTGGCAATAAGTAACAACATCATTTTTGAAAACGCTAAAGAGCCAGCTAAAGTTACAAGTGATGTCCCAAACACATGTCTCTTACCTGATGTCTTGCTCTGATTGTGCAAACTAATTTCGCAGTTAGCTAGAGCAGGATCCCCATCCAGGAAAGGATCAATCTCAGCAGGTGCATTGATCCCATCAGATCTAGGTAGGTTCCCGTCCCAGGCGTTGTGGGAAAACTCACAGCTCTCCTCATTCTCCCTGGGCATCAGATGCTCAGTCTCTTCCGCAGCAGCTTGGCTCTGAGATGCATTCTTGTAACTGTGGAACCACAGCACCAGTGCTGGGACAGCCATCAAAACACACATGACAGTGACTAGTGCAGTCACTAATGCCTGGAATCATGGGTAATCAGGTGAGAATAATATACTGAAGTTTTATTTCACTGTGGCTCTGGCAGATAAACACACATCTAGTACAAGCACGAAAACAGCCATAAGAGTTGTCTCTATGGATTTCTAAAGTTTATCAAAATCTCCAAGCCAAAAATAAAATTCATTAATTTAATTTAAGCATACAGATAAAAATAATTATACTGCAGTATATCTAAATACAAAAAACACAATATTTCACGGAAGCGTGACCAATTTTAGTTAGAAACAATACAAATGTCAGACACCAGTCCATTGTAACTTTCACAAATCATCCTTTGGGAGAAGCCAACCAGGCAGCAGAAGCTGACAAGTTGGTCAACAATGGATTTGTATGATTTGTGGTGAGACAGGACAAATCTCTGACAGTTCTGATAAGCCAGTCAGTAAGTCTATATAAACTGGAGACTGAGATACGAGTCATCACAGGACACACAGACACGTCATAATTCTGTACCATGTTCCTAAGATCCTCTACCAACAGGACAATCTGTCCTCACTGCTCTATGACTGCGAAACTTCCACATTTAGTAAGTACAGATATAGGGGGAAAAACAAAAACAGCAAACAAATGGCAACTTCTCATTTTTTTGTTGCCTCCATACCATGATTACTCACCTGGATCCATCCATACTGATATGAGGGATCAATGTCCATCATGTAGTTGTCTCGAGAAATGATCAGTAAAATTCCTGTTGTAAATATTGGAGCACTGAAAAGAATTGCAAGTATTTCTCCATGAATTCTTTCGTCCAATGTTAAAAAATTTTCCATCTTAAATGACCATAACAACAGATAATAATATTTTCAAAGAGTCTCCAGTCTGAGATTACCTAGCTTTTCATTGGCAACGATGGAGAATGTGCAACTTCTTCCCAATCTAGACCTGCATTCATAGATTCCCATAATATTTAACACTTATTAAAAAATATAACTGATTTTAAATTATTTAAAATGAGGAGGAGGAGGAAAGAACTTAGTATCTTCTTGTGATTTCTTGACTTGTCTGTCTGTGCGACTATAGGTGACTTGCCCACTCCATAGAGAAGGGCCTGCTGGGTGTGTGGGTCGGGTGCTGGCCAACTAGCTGAGCAGGTTACAGGGGTGCACACTTGAAACTGAAGCCAGGCGGCAGTCATCTCACGAACATCCATGGAAGTTCCCTTCATTGGTGTGCACGCGCACTGAAAATTCCCTACCAGGACTCACTGGTCCCTTAATTTATAGGAGCGAAAAATGCAAAAACAATATCTTAGTATTTGCTGCTCAAAAAAACTAAGTTAATACATTTCTTTTTAAACTTTAAAATTTAATGAATTTTAAAAGAAAACTGAAAGACATAAACCTATGACAACTAAGAGATTAGGGCAACTATCTACTAGCCACTGGACAGTGGTAATGGTGGTGGTAAGAAGACAAATCAAAACCATGCCAAACTTAACTGAATCAATTTTCAATTTGCACCAATCTCTTTAGTGAAGTATTACAATCACATATCCGACAGTTCTCCTCTTTAGGCACCTTCGAGGTAATCAGTACCTCGGGCGACAAACATTTCACCTTGTTGTCAGGTATCAGAAAGTAAAAGAACTGGGTGAGTACAAAGGCTAACAATTTTGTCTAATCACTTGAGGTTTTGTTCTTGTGTACGTAGACTACAAACTTGAAAACATTTTTTCAGTAATACATTCTCTGTGTAACCTGCTCCCAAATGCACAATCTATTATTCCATTTACTTGAAAATGTTCTTTAAATGTGTTAAATTTTGATTTCCATACAAATTACAATGTATGCCTCACCTATGCTACGTTGGATTATAAGATAATGAATCTGTTAATCACATTCTAAAGAAACAGAGGACATTGTCCCTTTTGTCGTAAAACAGTTCTTATCTAAAAAACAAACAAGCTCGTGCACAAAGTGAAGAGGAATGTGTGTACTCACCCAAATCCAAACAGAAATAGCCAGGTTCTCAACCTCAACAGCAGGCAGAGGCTCTGGCACTGGATGATGTAGAGGGCAACAGCCAGCACGGCCACCCAGCACAGAGTGGACAGAACTCCGACCTGCATGATGACAAACTGCAGGTAGCGCTGCCAGATGGAGCTGGAGTCAAGGCTGTGGTAGCAGATCATCCCCACTGCACTCATTAACTAAACAGCAAAGCAGCCGAATTACCATCAGGCACCTCAAGAATAATTTACTGCTACAGCACATCTCAGATCTAATATAAACAACTCCAAAAACTAAGTACCGCACATTAACCGAGTCCTAGACCGACAAAGTGGCAGTGGATAGCAGCAGACTTGTGCTTTATCACTGTTTTAAAAGACCCATTTTGCTGATCTCAAACAATCCGCAAAAACCAAGGAAATAAAACAGCCAAGAGTGTTAATTAACAGGTGAAAAATGGCGGCTAGGTGGAGAATCCACGAAAGTTTCCAAGGTGGCAAAAATTCTACAATTTAGAGAATTTTTCAAAGTTTATGAGCCAGAATCTATAGACTGGGGCAAAGGAGTGACTATAACTCGGCGCTGCTGGTGTCCGTTCAATGTTAGGTAATTCTTCGTGTATATTCTGCTCACAGTCTGTTTAGTAATTGCTGAAATATGGAGGACTGGGAATACATATTACCTGTAAGTGTGTGAAACTATCTTCTTTCTTTTTTTTTTTTTAAATGGGAGAATGTAAAAGACACAAAAAGGCTGGTTATCTACAAGCTGGTTGGGGGGGGTGTTGCTTGTTTTTAAGGTTAGGTACAGACGCAAAAGTGCTAAGAGCGTAATTTTTTTAAAGAAAAAAATAAGAAATAGAATGGCCGGCATACCTGGGAGAAAACCAGGCAGATGGTGAACTGGTGCGGCATTCTCTTCCACCTTCGGCCGATAAAGAAAACAGCTACCACCCAAAGCTGAAAAAGGGAAGTGAGGAAATATATGCGTGAAAAACAAGCAAAAAAAAAAAAAGAGTATGACAACGTAAAGTGAATGTAGTAAACAGGACTCTCATACTCACACAGCACACTGTGCTTAGGATGCTGATGTCAAACGTGGTTTCTTGCAGCAGCTTTTTGTAGTCCTGAGCGCCATGGGCGAAAACCATCATCATACTGGCTGAGACAAACATGAAAGGGGCTGACAGAATGGTGCACAGAACCAGACCTGTAGCAACCTGCGGGCAGAAGACAAGTGTGTGTTAACATCCATGTGTTAGGGGTTTGGCTTCTTTTTCTCTTTGCCATTGGCCTAAGATGTCAGATTTTATTACAATTTATAAATCGGCAGTTTTCGGTTCTTTGCCACCAAAAGCAGGATTATATCGAGTTGGTGGCAGCGTAAGACAAGAATTGTTCGCTTGCTTCCCTAATAACACAGCAATTACACGAAATATTAAGGGCCCAAGCTCCTGCATCACTGTGTACCATCAAGCAACCTGCAGAGGCAGACAAGCCACCTTTTTCATGCACAAATAGATGACATTAAGGGAATGGCACAAAAGCAGACTTACAGTGTCCGTGGCTATTGAATAGTGGCTGGCATACAAGAAGACAGAAGGGGCTGTAGGAATGGTGCTGTACAAAAATCCATACATACTGAGCTCCTTCGTCTCGTTCGAGGTGCGTCCTGGTTTGAAGGAGCTGACGACTTCCCATGTGGTCAGTGGCAGAATTAGTCTGCAGACAAAATAACCAGAAAAGTGCTCTAACTCTTATCTCAGCGACAAGCATTTGTTAAACAGTTTCCGCTTGGAAAGAGTGCGTACAACAAAAATGGCCTTTGGCTCACAAGAGCAAGCTGCTTCCTTTACCATCGAATATACTTTAGTTCCTAAGCAGCTGAGACTTGGAAAACTAGACGCCTCAAATAAATCAACAGGTTTTCAGACATTCTGTTACTTGTACAGACAATGGTGGAAAATGTAACATTCGTTCTTCAAACAAGAGATATCACAGATTTCATGAGTGCACTATGAAGAAATCTACTTTCATTTGATTACAGATGTAGGCTGCAGACCAAGTTTGAAAGATACAAGTTAAATGTTATAAAACATGCATAACAGATATAAGGAGAGGGTGTCCCTGCATAATATCTGGTAAAGAGTTAAAGATCCAGGTCATTATGAAGCGTAAAGTCAGGGTGGGAGAGCACTGCAGCTGCACAGCATGGCTTGGGTAAAGAGAGGTAGGTACTCACATCTTCCCCAGAATCAAGAGCAAAGGCACTGCCAGTCTGAAGCCAATCTTGCCACTCATTTTCCCCACCAAATTGAGGCCCAAGTAAAAAAGGGCAGAGGCACTGAATGCAGAGCCTGAAAAACAAAAAAAAAAAAAAGAAAGGAGAGGCTGAACAAATTATGAGGTTGGTTACTTACAACAGACATCAGCAGACTGCTAATTAACTAATTGCTTGTTTTTGTTAGGTTCCTTAAAAGGCCGCATAAACTTGCGGTCCTGTCCTGCAAGCGGATGCTTGTGAATCTAAACAACACCCACACAGGTATCACAGCTACTTTCAATTCTCTTTCAAATGTCCAGCTATCAGCAGATTTTTAAAAATATTTAAATGCTCTCACAGCAGCGCCCTGAGCAGGCGCCATCTTGAATTTTTCTACTTATTTTGAAGCGAGTTAAAAAAAAAAAAAAAAGAAGGGTCAAACTGTCCACTGAACCTACTCCGATATTCCCCAAATTTACCTGGCCTTGTGGTCTTGGATGTTTGTCACATTACACCTATGGCTATACAAGAGAAAAATTACCAAGTAAAACTTTTCTATTACTTTATCTCAACGTATGGGGGCCCCCCCCAATGTAATCTTGATTTGCACACATCCACTTTCATCCCAGTTTTCATGTTTTTACTGCAAAAGGCTGATCTGCCAAATGCGCTCCATACACGGCACGGAATGGAGACAGAAGCAGTGTCTCCACACGCTCTCTTATACTAGAACGTGACGACCCGATAGACTTACCCAAAACCTCCAGGATGTTGTTCAGAACGAACGGCACCGACTGTTGGAAGATAAAGTTGCCTGCTATGCCAACAGCTGTCATGAACACAATTGGATTTCTAACAACACCTAAGACCACGCTACAGCCCACTGCAATCTTGGAGGTGTGAGGATCGCTTGTCTGTCGGTGTTTCTGGATCTCCATCAACGTGAACCCGATGGGATTCAGAAAAACCAGCGAGATTGGAGCAACCAGGTAAATATATTCCAAGTAGTCAGGGTGAGTTTCTGAATACAATGCTTTTACTGCAATTGTTTAAAAAGAAAAGAAAGAAAGGTGAGCGTGTTACAGGTAATACATTTACTTTAATAATATGGAATTAATCCAGTCTGTTTTTTTTTTTCTTCTTCTTTTAAACACACTATAAAAACAGATGAAAAAAAAGGGGGAAGGGACACTAACACAAATCTTTAGAGGATCCAAGAGAAATCGCAGCAAATTATGTAAGAACATGCACACAAAGTTAATTAAATGGCTGTCAGCGTAACATTCAATTCCCCAACTGATTTTGTCGAGATGTCTGTGTTAGAGATCTCTCATCTGGAGTCTCAAGTTGCCCACATGCTGCACGTGCCAGATCTAAATGAGCTTCTTTACCGATTCTTCAGACGTGAGAAGAATTTTGGGCTGACCTCTGCACGCAAGTGGCATTTCCTTCTGCTGGCATCTTTGCTGAGCCAGGGGGCGCTCCCAGTCCCAGCTAGCAGTGCAAAGCCAATGAGGCCAACTGCTCGATCTGGATGTGAAACTGGTCTCCGGTTCAGCGCTTTTTTCCAAATGAAAACGATTGCGGCCTGCATCATTTTAGTGCAAGAATGCTGTCTCCCTCTCATCGACTGTCGTGGGTCCACCTCAAACTCTGCAGGGGAAAGGTGCTGATATTTTCAAAAAAAAAAAAAAAAACACAAGGACCATCTCTGTCGAGATCATTGCAGGCACATTTATCAAAGGGCTAAAGCACACTCCTCAAAGAATTAATTCGAATAGCCTAAAAGCCTTGCAAATATAACTTATCAGCAAACATACAGAATGAATAATCTCCTTGGATTCGTTATAGACAGCTTTCTGTAGCAGAAATAATCCACAAAGTCACAAGTTCAGTTTTTGTTTGTAATTTTGTTGTCCCCCCCCCCCTGATCCGTCATCGCTATTTTTAAAACTAGTTTTACTTACTTATTGGGTATCCCAAAGCAAAGTCATTGCTTTGTGTGGCAAATATCCCAAAGATCCCAGCATACCCTAGATTGACAGGCCGATAGACGAGGAGTGCACCAAGGGTGACGATTGTGAACACCAGAGTCTTGGAGAGCAAAATGCAGGCCAGAAACTTCCAGTTGACTTCATGGAACTTCAGCTCACACATGCTTTTAAACAACAGGGCTGGCAGGCAAAAGGTGAACACGAACGATCCAATCCCTTTGCTCTGCGCAGTGCTGATCTTGTGGGTCCGACCAGCCAAGTAGCCAGCAAGGATGATGACAAAGCATTCAATCAACGCTGGGTAGAGATTTTTCATGGCTAGTTCTGCTTGACTGGCCTGCTGATGAATGTGGGTACTATTATTCATCCTTGGTACTCCTGTCAAGCGTTATACGCTATCTGAAAAGCAAGTAGAGCACCACAGATGAGCTTTTTTTTTTTTAAGTGATACATGTTCACAAGCCTAATTTATTTTAAATGTTTTAATGTCAAAAAGGGGCATTTCAATAAATTCATTAATAAAAGAAATTTTGTTAAATAATGGGTTATCTCCCCTTTTCAGCATTTTAAGGCAGAAAAGCTGAGCCAGTAGAGAAAACTGTTATATAATAAATGGCAGAGAGAATATGAAATGCACATTTTAAAAAAATCCATAAAATCAATACATCTAAAAACAAATCAGACTCTATATATCATTGTAATCTTCTTGTTATTAATGCTCCCGTTCATGTGTGACTTTGCTTATTTGCATCAACAAAGTTGTTAGTTGATATGGCAACATTTTCTGAGGAGTTTGGACAGTTGTTACTGAATACTTCCATTATTGTAAGTGTTACACGATAGACCATTTGTGCATCTGAAGACAGAGCAGCATACAAGTTGTAATACTGTACCAGGTAAGTAAAAGGAAAAAAGAAATGATAGAATAGCAATTTTCTTTTCTTTTGTAAATTTCAACGTGTCCCACATAGTAATCCTATGTAATTTTATAGCACCATCAAAGGCTTATGGGGCTGCCACATACACACACCTGTCAGTAGTCTTGCTTAAAAATGGAAATAAAAATCTGGACTCTTTCCTGAAAGTGCTGATTCCTAGAACATAGGGACAAGTCTTTAACTGATTGCAAATCGTAGCCACAAATGAAATTAGAAAAAAAGAAGATAAAATTGCCATTTATAATAGATAATAAAAATTAACAGAATGTCTTCAATAGAAATGAAATGCTAAAATCTAAGACCAGGTATTGTTAAAGGTAGTGTGTGGCTTGCATTTTAGACATTAACCTTTACTTCGCACAATAATGTATCACATAGTACAAAGAAATTTACAAAACAGAGCTTGTATGCTAACACAGGTTTGCACTAGATCTTTGTGCTAACAGTTGTCTAAAAAGATTTTTTTAACCCAACTAACATTCTGTATAATATCTACACTGAAATACTATTTCTGTCACATGTATAGCAGATATTTACATAACCAGGAAACACAATAAATAACATTATTTAGCATGCTTATGCACCACTTTTTGATGGTGCAAGTCGAAAATACCAAACCAAGTAAAGAGGAGGAAGTATCTCAGAAATCTGCCGCTGCTCCGATTGCCAGCATCATTTTGGTGAAAATGCTTTAAGAATAATTAAATGATGCCACAGAATAAGTCTTCAGTTGGCGGCTAGAACATGACCAAAAAGTGTGAACTTCAAAAAATATAGCCAACAGTTTCCCCACATACCTAAAGCAGAATCTGGCTAAGATGACCCAATATCCAGACAAGAATCAGTCAGCGCAGCTCTGCATTGATCTGCTTTGAACCCTCTCATGGAATACAGCAAGGTGGCATTCTCAGTCCGTTACCGTATGCAATCACTGTGGAGACACTGGTCTGAGACAGGAAATTAAAGTGAGAGAGAGAGATAACCGATAAGATATAATCTAAACTCATCCTGTACGCTGGCAGAACCACAATCATCCCAAGGAATATGAAGAGTTTGCTAGTCATGTTCGACAAACCCGACTCAAGATATATGAATCTGGTGCCCAAAATAACAAAAACAAAACAACAGAGGGAGCATGACAGGGCTCTCTTTGGCAAATGCATCAAAACTCCTGACAGTTTTGGTGTTAGGTGGGCTAGAGACAGAATAAAGATTCTGAGTATCATTTTTCCTCTACCTAGCCATATAAACATAGATAAGGACAGCTGGCAGCAGTTGAAGACATTAAACTTAAGTTAAAGGGTTAGCGGGCCCATAACCTTAGCTTGTAGGTAACAGAACTGTAAGCAATAGCCTAGTAACTCCCCCTTTATGGTACAGGAGTAAAATAATAGGACTGCCAGACTGGGTGGGTGCTACCATTAACAAATAATTGGTAGACTTGTGGCAAAAGCACAAACACCTGGTGAATGAATAGTTTATCCATCTTCCCTAAAATTTAGGTGGTCTAAACATTGTAAATATAACGAGAAAAGCAGGTGCTCAGCAGATTAAAAGCATACTAGATATCATAGTTGTAGTATGAAAAAAATGACAAATACTTTTCTTCCTTCAGGTTGCTAAAGACTTTAATATGGATAAGTGGATAGCCACCCTACCTGGCAAGCCCAGAATCCACCAAAAGTTTAGCAGCAGTCCTGGTGGCATGGGTGGGAATTGTGGGTCCAGGGCCTGTCCTCAATGTAACAACCCCCTCATTTTATGCAAAGTGGCCCAGTCCAGCCCACCTTTGTAAATCTCTCATTGGGCCTATAGCCCCCTGCACCAATTTGTTGGTGCCCAAGTTGGCCTTGGCTAGTGCGCATCCCGCTGAAGTCACTGTCCAGTCCTTGTGGCGTGTTACCACAGGGGTCGAGGTCCGAGTCTTTTAGTTGCAGGTTCCAATGGCATTAGCCAATGGGAGCGCGGCTCGATTGCATCAGACCTACTGTGTGGTAACAGTTCGAATTCTGGCCCCTGTCTTTCTATTATGATTTTTCTAATGCTGCTTTAAAAACCATTGTGCTTCCCCCGAGAAAATTTAATACCCGTCCAGGAATTTGTTTCTCCCACCAGGTCTGCTTAGCAGATTTCATAAAAAAAAGCTTAGACTTATGGGGTGAAAAGCACAGCAACCCTCATAAGAAATACAGTTAAGAGAGATGGAATAAACAAACCTATACAATCAGCATCACTGCATAACTTGAACCTGCCACTTCCATGGAATAAACTGTGGAAAACGGGTATACCTCTAACATCCACTGAAAAATGTTGTAGTTGGTACTTTCTATGAGGGAAAATAAACGCAAATGGAAAGTGATAGGTTCCCAAAATGCCTCGTATTTGAGAGGCTGAATGACATGGTCATCTGCACTGTCTTTACAGGGCTTCAGAGGATGGCAGATGCACTCAAACCAAATTAATTTTCAAAAGACAGGTAAGAAGTTTCTTACGCAAAAATACGCAGCCAAGAGCACTTCACTTGACAGGCATCACATTCTGAAAGCACGATCAACCAGACATTAGGCCATCTGTGAGGCCGAGAGTTAAAACCGGATGTTTAGACATCACTCACAACTTAGGACAGAAGCTCACTGGTCAGAAATCTTTCTTCAACTGGCAACATCAAAAGACAGAGACTGGAGTAAAAAAAAATGGATACAGCACAGAGTAGCAACCATTCACTAACTGTAAACAACATTTGGCGAGGTTGAAAGTCACAAAGTCCAGCCAACTAACTCTCTCATCAGGCAAGCACCTGGGCAGCCAGTTACCAGTCTAGTCTCTCAGGTGCAGGGTAAACAGCTATGACGGCTGAACATGGAACCGATCTAGCAGCACCACATTCCATTACAACTCAGTTAGAAAACTTTCCGGCTTGAACACAATTCACGTGCACATAAATCAAACCACCAAACTAATCATGGTTCCACTTAGCTAAGACATAAAAAAAGAACAAAAGATTACCTAAGGCATAAATTCTATTTTGCATCACTGACATCTAGTCTTCCCTTTTTTTTTTCTTTCTCACCTCTCTGTTATCTCCAATATACAACAACTCTCCCTAAAAATAACCCTGTCAAGTTTAACAGGTCAATTCTAAAAAGTCTTTCTGCATCCACATGCCACCTGGTCGGTCGTTACTCTCAGGTAGAGATGTGCTAAAAAAAAAAACAACAAACAATTCTACATTCTATCCCTTCCAACCAAACACTAAACTTAAAATGACAATGCTTACCCTTTTAACAGTGTTACTGTACAATCTAAACTGAAAACCCAATTGTTGGTCTCCTGATTAATCCCCCCGTCTAGTCCTAGCTCTGAGTGTTTCTGGTGTAAGTTTTGTGATCACTGCACAACAGAGTATCTGGTTCAGTTAAACTGACAGTCATTTATTTACTAAACAGCTGTGGCTCTATGTCTGTTTATTTATGACTAGATACTACACGTAAATCACTCACAAAGCCGTAAATAACAGATTTTGTATTTTTAAAAAAAACCTAATTTAATTTTCTTTTTCTAGCAGTTTTAATAAAATAAACATACAAGTAAACAAAAATAATGTAAATTTGTCAGTTTACTTCTTTTTTTTCAGAAAGGACAGACTTAGATTTTCCAGATATTATGATACACAGAGTTACGAAGCAGTTTTCATGAAGAATTTTTAAAAAGATAAGCTTGTGTTAGAGACTTTTTTAAAATGACTAAAATGCTAGTTCAATAGTACATAAGTAGCAGGATGCTTCAGTTGATGTCACTGAGAATTGCTTGTAGTATACCTTACCAGAGCCTGTTTTGTTCATAATATTTAACAAAGTCACATTTGTAGATAACCCTCACCTAGAAATAGCTACACTGTATGTGGAACTGGTCCAGCTGCACCACAAATATATTCCTGCTTTTGCATGCCGCAGTTAGAACTAAGTGAGAGATCCAATTGTCATCATTTCATCAGATTTAAATTAAGAGCAACAGTGCAAATCTGTTGCTAAAAAACTAAATAAACTTCAGGGTTCAAACTGGACAAAAAATTGTGTTGGCTTATAATAGTTACCCTTCATAACAGATGGTGATTCACATATTACATGCAAATGCCAATGTACAAGAGTTTTTTTTTTTTTTTAACAGTAAGAATTTTTGCCCATTCAGCAACAACACTTTTCAGTAAAATGCAGTGTAACCTAGTGTCAAAGAATAACTAAGACCAAACAACTTATTAGCCACACTGGCAGAACCATCACTTTGGAAAGTGATCTGCCAATTGAATAACAAACAGGTACTTATTTAGTGCTAAATAAATAGAGGCATTTAAAGGAAGGGAAATTTCCCATGGATTTGCCTCACCTATGAACCAAACTTGGGTCCTCTTGCTTCTGTGTGTTGGATTAGATCTCACTTAGAATGTGTGATGCCAATCTGTTGTGTCTTTATTTTCAGAAAATGCATATAGTCTGAAATAAGTTCATAAAGTCTTTACCTGCCTAGAAAAGTGTGATGAGTCCATTATACATGTATAAAAAAGAAAAAGAAGAAACTAAAACTATCAAGTGTAATATAACAGGGACCTGATTGAGTCATCTAAAAATGTGACCCATTTGAGAACATGAATTTAATACATTTTTTTCCTTAACACAATAACAATAATTCCAGATTAAAGCTATATGGAGTATACAGGGTGACATTAAAACAAGTCAGAGCTGGTTTAGTAAATGGATTTAGATGACATATTGCAAACTGTCTAGGTTTAAGCAAGCTTTATACATACATACAGTGACAAACAAATGTTTAAGAACAATGGCAGAACAAATGTAAATTGACAAATATAATACAAAAAAATTAGGCATTCCTGCATGAGCAGTAAATAGAAAACCAATTTCTTGTTCTTTCAATTGACGTAAACATCAACATGATTAGTAGTAAATATTTTGCATACTCTTGTTTCTTAGACTATGACAGAATTTCATGGTGACAAAAGCTTTAAAATGCCAACATCAACTGTGGATTTTTTTTTTTGGATAATCAACAGAATGTAGTAAATAGACTAATGCAAATTTTTTTTCTCATTCTACAATAGGTAGAAAAGCCAGTTTAAGTTCAACAAAATGAGTCTGAATCATAAGAGTTGCACAGAAAGAAACAATCATGTTACAAAATTGCCAAGTGAGTCAAGTGGAGTAAAACAGCTTGTTATCTATCTATCTATCTATCTATCCCAGAAGCTGTATGAGCAAACTGGTGACTGCACTGAACACCAGAGAAGTGGCAGACCTCAAAAAAAGCCGGTGAACAAATTGACTGAAAAATAAAGTGTTTATCCAAAAAAAGGGGACCAGCACAAGACATCAGCTGACAATTTTAAGGGGCTTGAAGAACCTGCTCATCTCCTCGAGAACTGGTCCACAGATGGCTTCATGATTTCATATTGATGGAGTATACTGCTAGGCAGAAACCATTCATTTCCGTGAAGAATCAAAAAGTCCAACTTCAGTTCACCAAGGGCCATCTCCAACGGACCCCCCCCCCCTGGATGTGAGCTAGGGTGTTTGGGTTTGATAATAGACCACACCCTCCAAGAGGCTTGGATTCAGATGGTCGGTGGGGTGGAAGATTCGGTGGAGCATTTCATCCAGTGTACCAAACCAAACCAAACCAAACGGGTCCCCTTATGGGTACGGGGGCTATTTCTCCCAAAGGGCGGGCAGGCCTTATCCGCTGTGTCCAGGAAGAATAGTAGTAGTAATGGATAGGATTCGTCTACCGGGACCGTTTTGCTCAGTATGCTAAACCGCCTTCTCAGGGCCTCCCCCTCTCAACAAACCCTTTCCTTTTCGGTGGGCGAGCAGGAAGAGGACCAGTCTCTATCTACGCCTATACAAGTAAACAGAACAAGACCAGGTCGTAAATAACCGAAGGACAGTTACCCGGCTCGGCAGAGTGAGTGAGTTACCATTATATGTTCTCCCTCCCTGGACAACAACAACAGAGGCGGGCGGCTTTCTTTAAATAATAAACAATTCTGTGCGAAACATAGACATTGTAGTAACAACATTAGAGATGTCCTGAGACCTTCTCATCGTCCTTAAACGCGACGGTTATACCTTCCCTTCCCTCCACAGGGCACAGCAGACACACCTCCCGGTCGAGCCATCCCCCCGGCCATGCTTTTTTTTTTATCGGGTCACGTGCCCCGGACCTCTGCCGCTTTCACCGGATCGTCGGCGCCCCTGTTCCAAGCTAAACAGGGCGACGGTCGCCAGGCCTACCTTTCCGTTTCATTAAATCGAAACTGGTTATAATCCGCACGCATGCCGCCCACGGACTGCGAGGTGCGACCGCTGAGGACGGAAGAGTTTTGAGAGTGGGGAAAAAATTTGTGTTACACCGGAAATTGTTGGAACCGTTTGCGGCACAAGAGGGTGATGGCGGTCGGGGGAGAGGGAGAGAGAGAGACATTTTGGCAAAATAAACCATAGATACGCAGAGTTGTATCTGATATCGATAATAAATTTTAGATGACAACGTTCGTGCTTGTTTAGGATAATTAATCTCTTTCGGAATGAAAGGATAGAGAAGCGTTTCCATTGACGACAACAACAACAACAACAACACCGCAACAACAACAACAACAACAACGATGATGATGATGATGATGATGATGATGATGAAGTCCAGTATATAATTTACTACGATAGAAAACTGCTAGCCCGCATTCCGACCGTCTTCTTGTTAATGAATAGGTGAACATATCACGTGATGAGAGCGGGGGGGGGGTATGTCATGTGGTTAATCAAGACTTATGCAATTAACTTCCGTCTATTCAGGTAAAAACAACAACAACAACAACAAACTAACTACGTACATTTTCGTCGGGGATGTCAGGTGTATAAAAGAAAACAAAACACGAGAAAGTGTCAGGAGAACGGTATGATGGATGGGAACCTGCCTGTACCTGTTGGCAGTCAGTATGCTTTCGATTTTAGCAAATCTGCAGCACCCTTGAGTGATACGCAGCCCCCACACCTGTATTGTTCCACCTCCATGCTTCACTGTATCCGTTGTTCACTGATGGTCTTACCGCTCTCCCTTCCATCTTTAAATAAATCGCCGTGGATTGCTGCCAAACGGTTCGAACTTGGACTCATCTGTAAACAGCTCCTTCCATCAGGTTCCATTTCTGCTGCCCGGTTCGGCCTCCCACCTTTATGGTCGCCTCTTCTCAGCAATGGGTTTGGCAGCTACAGATCTACAGATCTGCTGAGACCACTTCACGTCGATGTGTGTCTTACTGTTTTTGAAGAAACCTCATCACCCGTACCTGCAGCCATGTCATTTGTGGGACCTCTACTGGCCCGTCGTCTATCACGTAGAGAACACACTCTCGGGTTCTTAACATCACTTCTGAAGAGTTTGGGTTTCCTATTTGTCAACAGTCTAGTCTAGTGTATCCTCCTCAGTCTTCTCTACAGGTCGCTCCGAAACATGACATCTGACCGCAATTTTCTCCATACAGTGGCCCTCACCAGCTAAGACTTTGATTTCTGTGTGATATTCCTTTTACCGGAGCCACAGTATTCACCATACCACACCTGTGCTTTTATAATCATCCTGCGACTGTGGCAATTTCTCATCGCTTGCATGACAATCAATCACAGTGCAATACGTCAAAAAACGATTTACCAGGAACATTTCGTCGTTAAACACGATATGCAATTTTATCACATGTTATTTGAATTTTTACACAGTCTTTTCCTCTGCTTCCATGATCATTTCCAATACTGAGTATATACGAGCAGGAGGCAAACCCATTCCTGAAATTATCGTTGCAACAAACATGCGAGTAATGTAGCCCCCTTTTCCCGGACTGAATAAGAACTCTGATGGACAAATCAGGTAAGTTTGGTAAGTTCTGATGGTACAAATGCCAGAAAGCCAAGATTAGACTCTGCAGAAACTTATCGCTACCCCTGCCGTGGTGACATATTTCAGAAATCAATGAATGCATGGGAAGTAGCAACTGTCATCATGGAGGGGGGGGCAGCTAAAGTCACCCTCCATAACTTTTCAAGAAGTGCCCGGAACTGATTCCAATTATAATTATTTGAAACCATTTAGTATAAATCCGTATCAGGCGAAATTTTCGAGACTGCGGAGATCTCACTAACGTTTTACCCGCAGAAGTTTGGTAAAAAAAAAAAAACAATAATACAGGTGCTATCCTGCAAATCTTTTTGTTGTAGATAACTGAGTAATAGACATCAGACAATTCTTCTTGGCAATGTTGTCTGAACATATAGATGCAACTGATGGGAGGTCACCCGTTGTTACCCGGCCAGTAAAACTATCGAAGAAGCTACACTACCGCCGTGCCGGGGCCATCGGCTAATCGATGCGGGGCGAGGTATCGAGACTACCAGACCATAGCAACAGCTGTGGACTTAAGCCGGATGATAATTCCTATTTAGCGAAACTCTGCCGACAGAGTTGTGAAAGTCGCCTCCGCTTTCATCGACTTTCAATAAAGAGGAGAGAGAGTTCCCGAATTTATGGCGCTACCCGTAAACCTTTTATTCTTCAGCTGTCGCAGACACAAAAAAATAATAAAATAATGTATACTACAGCACAAGTCTTTGCTTTGTTTGTTTTGTTTTGACGCTAGAATTTGTTCCCCTAGAAAACCCCTTTTTTTTTAAAATTAAGAAGTCGGAAAACCCACTACTTCCTCGCGCCCCTTAAAGGGAAGACTTTAAATTAATGCTGGTCTGTTAAAATGCGGACACCGTGACAATAAAGTAGGGTTCACCTTCCCCCCATTTTTTAATTACTTTAGACAAAAAAAAGGGGTCGGCTGAACTTGTTTAATTGTTTGCCATCGTTTGCCACCAGTCTTCCCTGCCCTTTTCCTCGGTTCCAGACCGGCCAATTATTAAAAACTCGAAGGAAAACATGAATTATATCAGGAATACAGATTCTGTTCGGGGAAGAATTCGCTACAGTGTCTTGATAAACCGGGCTAAGAATAAACTTCGTTTTCCTCTCTTCCTGGAGGTGGTTTAGAAGAGAATCTAGTGATGCGTTTGGTATCGGGAGTTAGTGCGGCGCGTAGCGCTCTCGCTCGTCGTGGGGTGACAAGTTCGCGAGCCCCCGGTCAGCTCGTGGCCACCGGTGTGGTTTCTCTCTGTCTGTTTGTTTTTTAAAGTCCCCGTCCGTCTCCCCTTTTTCACCAAGAGAAGCTATAGCAGGTGCTTTCTCGCCGATAGGTATACAATGGCCTACTCCGGTTGAAATCCTTAATCTGAGTGCCCACGAGGAATAACCCATAATAATAATGATACATCTTAATCCGAAAGTAGATTAACACGACCAGCACGCCATCTGTCCACGCTAGTTGCGAAAATGGCAGGAATCTGTCGTGGCCGCGGACGCGAGGGCATAGAGAGAGAGGGAGAGGGAGAGAGATGGAGAGAGAGAGAGATGGAGAGATAGATAGAGAGAGAGAGTAAAGATGATTAATTCTGCCCACTTGTGTCACCAGATTACCTTGCTGATTGGCCGCCCCGAGATTAACACCACGGCTGCTCTTGTTTCCGCATCTGCGGACCCAGATCATTATTTCTCTCCAGTATAATCGAACGCCCCGTCAAACTTTACCTGCTGGCGAGCAGGCGGCAATCGACGCGACATCTCCATAATGCAAGGATACGGTGATTGCGGCGGAGTACATCTTGCCAGTGTTAGTCAATATGATAATCGTGGTCTGCACGAGCATTCTTCTGCTCTCTCATATTGCAGGTAAATATCTCATTGTTTCTTCTCTCTCTGTCTGTTTTCCCAGCCCACTACATGTGGCCTTGTATATATATATCCTTATTACCAGACGGAAATACGAGTGCCTGTCACACGACCGGTAATCGTCAGTCTCGAAAACAGCCATGAACCGCAGCGGAAAGAAATCGATCGGAACGGGTTTTCAGTGTCGTGGTTCCTTCTCCTCCCTCCTCCCCCGCGATGTAGTTTACCTTCCGTTCGCAGACTCTTGGCAATTGCGAAACACGAACGCGGCATCAGGCATCTCTTCTAGCGCAGATTATCCCTCAAGATATATGCACTACCTGCTCCGTGTTCCCTTCTTCTCGGTTCCGGAACCATTGCCAAGACTGATTTTCCGAGAAGTGTGGATAATACAGCTGATGTACCTTTCTCGGCGTTCTGATAACTTCTGTTGTTCCATCTTTGCGGGAAGAGACTGCTGACCGATGTTCGTGTCAAATGAAATAATAATTCTAAAATAATTAAAAAAAAAAAAACTTCAGAAAGAAGATAAATCAATTAATTTGCAAATAAATGATGATTTCTTCTTATAGCTCCTATTACTTTGTACTGATTAAACATCTTGGACTAACTACCAGTGTATTTACGGTGCTTCTAACGTTGGAGGAGAAGTCCATGCCAGGTGTAAGTATCATTCATACGAGGGTTATAAAGATATATCCCAAGACATTTGTTCCACCGTTATATCCATATACAAATACTTAACACATAAATAACTTTTGTACTTGAGGTCTTAGTAAACTTTTGTACAACAACGATGGAGCCACCAGAATTCCTTTAGAACCTTATTTAGCTTTCTCAACGCTTGGCTACTGACTTTTTCATCTTCAGTACAATCTAAGTAGATTACGCTCGGACCGTAGTAGTACTAGAGGTATGGTTCGGGCCCAGTTCGCTGGATTCATCGTTTTCCGGTTGGAATAGTCCACTTTCGGAGGCGCGTTACCACGACAATGCCAAACGCACCAACACAGACCACCGCCCACCCTCTTATAATCGTAGCCATGGATACAGAGAGATTATCAGCCGCCCAGCGGCGGAGAATTTAAAACCCGAGGCATGGTCAACCCTCTCCTTTCTCTAACCTTCGCCACAGAGGCTAACCAGACCGGTGGAGGTCGTATTATCGAGCGGAAAGTTTGATGGACAAATGTCAGCACAACCAAGACACAAACTTGGTTTGTGGGGCGGGCGATACTGGCGAGATACTTTCCCCATCTCTTGAGAGGACCACGAGAGTGGTAAGTATCATGAATTTAAAAAAAAAAACAGAAAAGATATAAAGACAGGATAACATTAGGAATTTTATTCTCCGCGGAATCCATCTTCGATTGTGTCAGGCGACGTTCTGATTGGACGTGCGAGGAAAGCAAAGGGGAGGGTTGAACATCTAAATTATTATATCTGTAAAAACCACAATAAATAAATCTAGTATGTGCTACAATTAATTATTTGCTCAGAGGTCTATACTGGCATACCAACCACCTCCCTTCTAAATTTTTTAAGAGAACCGAAGACAAAAAGATTCTTAGTTAATGAAGAAACCACCCTGACTCACCTCTCCCCCACTGTTTTTTCTTCCTTTCTTCTATGTAGCATACTATTTATAAGCGATTTCTGTTTTTGTATTCTTTTAAAATCATCACCAGATGCTGGTAAGTCAAAAAACATTATTAATGGGGCAAAGTCTACTATTGCCTCATGGCCCTGGATCGTGTCCATCAGGTTCAACAGAAATCACTTTTGCGGAGGGACTCTCATAGGGGAGAGATGGGTTCTTACGGCTGCCCACTGTTTTCACGATAAACATGACATAAAGAAATTGTGAGTGTTGCCTCTTTAATATCAACTCCATGCGAGTTTACTATCTAGTTCTCAACCCTCCATTGTTTTGTTTTTTTAATTGTCTTAGCTTCACTTTTATGCTACACTGACTCTTTCCCTTTTTGAATGTATGTCCCATCAAGCCCATTTCAGCTCCCATTTTATGTCAGAAAGACACCGTTGGCTCCTAAAGTTATATTGTTCAAGATGTTGTTTTTAGCGATACATTTCCTGTCTGGTGTATGCGCTTAAAAATACATTACATAGATGGTTTGTAGGAACCAGAAAAAGGGGCTTACAGGCTGAAGAGAGGTTTCCTTCCCCTTTGTAATTAACTATAAACTATCATGGCAGCAAGATTAACCCTCTGTGACAAGCGGTAACAAATGTTCTTTTTACAAAAAAAAGGGAGAGTTGTCATCCCATTTCTGTCCTACATCCGTGGGTCTAATATGTTAAACATTCACCACTTGACCAACAACAGCAACAACAAAACATCCTAGTCCATTTTGTCAACAAGCAAAATTTGAAAATAATTTTAAAGCTGGTCTGGAGATTTTTTAAAATGTCTAGAAACAAGGATTTTTCACTAAATTGGACCTATTTGTCTAAGACTGGGTGTGCTGTCAAGTAATGATGATAACTGTATTGGTGTTTCTCATGCAAATAACCATTCCATATTTGGATTTTCTGTCTTTAAGTCTATTATTAAACTTTGCTCACCTGTTTAGTGAATTTTCCAAACTGAAAGTAATCCTTAAGCATGAATCTTCATATTTCCTGAGATTTATTCAGTATAACTTACGTATATGAAAGGAAATATCTTATATTGCATAAATAACAGTTTCAAAGACAATACTGGGCTTCAGTTTCTCCCATCCTCAAGTATATTTATTATATTTAAAAAAAACCACCTGTTTATTTTGATTTCATACCTGTCATGGCAGCTAATTAACCTGCGCAAACAGATAGAGACTCGAAAAAAATCATTTAGAAGCAAGAAGAAATATTGGCTAGAGGGGCAGAGATTTTGAAAACTTGTATATATATATATATACAAATGATTACAAAACCTATTTTAAAAAAATATTGGCATTTCTTGCTTTGTTTACCTAGCTTAACAAAGCATTTAAAACAGACATGATAATGTGACCTTCTAATATGTATTCTTAATAACCAGTCAGGAATACCTTTTTTCTTATTTATTATGTACCTGTGGTTGTGCTTGGTGGAGTACAGATGGATTATCATTAGTACAATGAACAATGGGTGTTCCTGGATGCCCGATGAGGTGACTGATTGAGCGGTGTGGTTGAATTCATTTTCTGGCTCCTGGGCCTCTGACAGATCAAAATGCTACATGGGGAAGGGGAGTCAAAAGAATAAAAATGTGAAAATAAATCTTTTATAAGGTGAAATTATTCTCTTAGCATCTTTATCAAATTCATTATGCTCTTTTTAAAAAACAAAAATCCTTTTCTTTGGGCTCGTTAACATCCTGTTTATACCTCAATCTAGCAGAAATATCCAGTGTTCCAGCTAATCTGTCAGCCCCTGGAAGACAGTTTGGAAATAAAGCCCCCCTACCCCCAAAAAATGTGCATCAGTCCTCACCTCTCCCATCTTCTACTAATTTCCATTTGACACCATTTCTGACATTAGTGGTCAAAGAGGAAATCTGGAAAAGGTCTATGCAAGCACCTGTTGTTAGGTCAACTGCTGGCAAAAGCATGACCTGACAGGTAATAATTCAGGTCACATGTCATCTACCCAATCAAATCACCAGGTGCCATTCTCTTCATCCCTGCAAGCCACTTCTGTTTAGTTGCAGTGGTGAACTGACCTGATCTCATCACTTACTGTTATCCCAGTATTCCCTGCTAACTGATGCTGGCAAATCATATTATCTTACACCCAGGGGGTAGATGTTCTGGCCTCTTTTCCTGCTCTCTACTTGTCTCTCACTCATAATTTCTGTGAGTATCACAGCAAGATACCCATGTTGTTTTGAATGAAGTAAAAGAGTTCATTAAACACAGATTTTGTATTTCTTACAGTCCCATCACCAGGTTCTCAGTGATGGCTGGAAGAACCAACCTGTCTGCTGCCTCAGCCGGAATAATGATTGACAGTTACATCGAGGTGAGCACATGACACCTTTAACAATATAGCCAGCTATTGAAGCACTTGAGACACCAGAGATTCGCAACCATCCATCGTAATCACCAAGCCTCCCGCTAGATCTCCCTCCCAAATATTCCAAACCTTTTTTCACTTTTGAAATAAAGAAAAAAGGTGGAAGCCTGTTTACATTAATTGCTGATGCTTAGGAGACATTAAAGTCATCCAGACTTTACCTTATAAGTACTTTTTTTTGTTTTGTTTTTGTAATAAATCACCTGCAGTAATAATTTAAATAAAAATGTAAAACTATAGTACTTTTCAAATATATGGGCAATACAAGTGCTCTCTTGTCAAGAAGGTCACTATGCTTCATGCAAGTGGTCTGTGTGGTGTACAGTTGTGCATCATATGGTAAGATGGAGAGCAGTAATGTCAACCATATAGGTTCAAACTCACTATTTTGTTTCTCTAAGTTCAAAAGACCTAAAAAATATTAAATGGTCTTTGAAATATCGATATAAGAATATGTAACTGATTTCTTGTATATACATGATAATCTATGAATTATGAAAGTTACCTGGTTTCACTTCATGAGTAATGATGCAATAAACAAATGCATCAGCGTTGTCATCATCTTTCCATACTACCACCATCATCAGTGTTTAGTTCTGAGGACTAGCAACAAGGCTTAAAACTAGATTTTAGTTTCTTTTAAATTTAAAAACAATGAAATGCTGGCAATTGTATCACCAGTTTCTTATAGCAGCAGCTAGTTTGTACATATTACTAAAAAGCTTTTAACCTTATTATTTTCAGCATGAAAACTTTAACTTTAACAGTAAGGAAGGATTTCCAAACGACATTGCTGTGGTAAAACTCAAGAAGAAAATCCAGTTATCTCCCTTGGCGAAAATCATAAATCTCCCTGCCTGTAAAAATGTGTCATTTGAAGATATGGTCTGCAAAGCTGCTGGCTGGGGAATGACTCATGGTAGGTTTATCCTTGCTTCTTGTATTATCTAGTCCAACTCTTTTGCCTTGGCAGCTGGATCTCTGTTGAAATTTCTAAAATAATAATCATTTGGACATTTAAAAATGTCAGTGCTTACCTGGTGAGGGATGATAACAACATTACAGCCCCCCCCTTTATTTTCTGCTTCTTTTTTAAACCAGCTAAAATCAAGAAACCGTCTCCATTTCTGTTGGAAGTCACGGCATATGAGGTGAACCAAAGCACGTGCAACAAACTATTAAAGAACAGCAAAGTCTCCAAAACTTTGCATCACTGTATCATTCATAAAGATCAGAAGAGCTCTCCTTGTATTGTAAGTAATTGCGTTTAAAGGTGAACTATCTATTAATTTTTGTGCGCTCTTTGTCAAAGGTAGAATAATCTCAAATCTGTTCTGCTCCGCTTGCCTCTTCCACCCAATGGATTTTGGCATCCAAACCGTTGCAGATTGCTAGTCAAAGAATATTTGTACAAATAAAAATTTGCTACTTAATTTTTTCAACAGCTGAATGTGCTTTAGCACAAACTGGGCATGTACAGAATCTGAATCGAGTCTCTGTCTGCTGCTATGTACAATGTTCTACTGCAGAAGAAAAAATTCCTCTGTTTTAGAACTTATCTAAATGTCAACTTCCTTCCAAAAAATCTTGATCGACCACAACCGAGATATTTACAATTAAGAGCAGAAAGGCAGGATTGAGTCTGCATTTTGTGTGGCTTTTCAATTGTGAGGAAAACAGTTTACCAGTGGGAAGTTTTTCAGGTTATGCAGCCCCCTCTCTGGTTTGACGTGTCTATATCTCTTTCATTTGATTTTTCTCATTTAAAACACTTCTGACAGTCTCAAGCAAACCTTTCCTAATTAGCCCAAATACTTTTCTAGAGATTTTGAATAATTTATTACATTACCCAGTTATGTGGAAAATTGAATGCAACGCTAAATATAAGAAAATATCCAAACAAACAAAAGAGAAAGTTATAATGAATATTATATGGTAGACATTTGCTTGGAAAATGTGGTTTCGGTAATGGACCTTGGGTATTTTCCTTCCTTGGAGCCCTCCTCTTTACTATGATGGTTCCAGCCTCCTTAGATAATTTGGTATACGTAGCACTGTCTACTGTCATTTCAAAATGAACTTGGTTTCTATCACCTAAAATTTCCAAAAAACAAGAAAGCAAAATATGTCAGCCATCAATTAGTTAGTTATTTAATCTTGAATTGCTTTTTTTTAATTATTATTATAGCTGTGCATATCTGAAGTTAAGAGCTTAGCTATATTTAAATTTCAATCCATGCTTCACATTAAGAGTCCAAATGTTGTTCATCTAAATTTTAGAGGTGGTTATTAATCAAAATACAAACAAAAAACTGGTTCACCGTAGCTAATGAGACAGGAAGCCATCTTTAGTTATAATACAAGATCTTCCCATCTCAATGAAAGAGAAATGTTTATATTTAAATTGCTTTACATTACTGGCAGCAACATATTGCATGACATGCAGAATTCTGCTACAAATATGATTTTTAATATCCTGAGATGAAAGTTCAATTCTGTCTAGTGAGGAAATCAAAATACAATCATGGAAGAAGAATTGTAGTGGTTCCAGCTTAAGTAGAAATCTATATTAATTGCAAAAATGTAACTCTACACTCAATGGAATGGCCCAGTGTTTCAGCCTCTGTTGATGCCTTTCCTGCAACAATCCTGAATACAGGTTTCCTTTGTTTTCATTCCAGGGAGACAGCGGAGGGCCCGTTGTTTGTCAGCCATCTGAAAACTCAGACTGGATTCTTGCAGGGATCTCATCCTGGGGTGACATCAAGTGCTCTCCCAACCTTCCCAGTGTGAACACAAGGGTGTCTGCATATGTGGACTGGATCATAGCAAAGACAGGCTTGAAACGGGATTGGTCCAAATCAAATGCCATTTACTGTGTAGTCCGTCTCGTTTAAACTCGTAAAAAAATTGTGAACCATCTTGTTTTGCACCCCTTGAAAATTTAGTAAAATTCCCATAAAATTAAGCATGAAAATGTTATCTTATATTACCATGATGGGGTTTGGGGTGCTGTTGTATCTTGTCAAGAAAATATTCAGCGGATTAAATGATGCATGGGCGAATGTCGTCTTGATGTGATGTGCAAAATGAAGTAGAATTAACTGGTCTCTGGTAGATGGATCCCACTGACTCCTCCAGCTGGCAGTCCAGAACAATGGGTAAGTGGAAGGTATATGGATATTCAGTCTCTTACCAAAACCTGGGGACAGTTATGAACTTCCAATTTCTTCCACTTCCCATCATTCAGTTTAACTAAGTTGCAACATTTCATCCCTGAAATACCACGTTTACAGATTCACATTGGCTTGGTTACAGAGATTCTGCACATCCTTCAATCCACTTGACAAGGATGGTCCATCCCGCTTTATTTCATTTACAAAAGTTTTGGATGTATCATTTCACACTCATAATCCAAACTGAGAAGTCAAAAACCCTTCCCATCATGCATCTGTTAAATTGAAATATTTTAAAACAAAATCTGATTTAAGATATGTTTTTATTTTGTTCAGCATTCACCTTTTACCAGGTTATCTAAAGAAAAAAATGAACTAAAAACTTTAAAACAAATTTATTCATTAAAGCTGTGATATAGGTAGTTAACATTACACAAACATCAGATAGCTTAAGAGTTAAAACAGGATGTTGTCAAAGTTAGCCAGTGCTTCCTTTAACTCTTTCCTCCATCTTTTTATTTTTACTCTAATATATTTAAGACAAAATAAAAACAAACTGATATACAAACAAGGAGTTCACCAAAGAACATTTTGGTAGAAATAATTTGCGTCAGATCACAGGTAATGATAAACGATATTTTTGTATACAAATAGGTGTTGCCATCTTAGGGGAGGGCAAACACGCTGTGATGCAAAATCTTCAGTGAGTCCCATACCAAATTTTTCTGCAACCAGACATTTTTTGTGCTCCAATAATGCTCACATTCACTGCAGTCATACAGTGTGTTGTCGGTAACCTCACTAACCAAGAATGAATTACTATACCTGCTGTGTATGCTTTCTTTAATGGAAATAGTTACCTCCATTTTTCGTGTCAGGAGCACCCCAGTGTGGCATTACATCATTTATAATGCATCTCACTCAGGTGGTTTTTGTGGTCTCAAACACTTATGATCTGTTTCTTCATCCGTTGTATGAATGATGAAGAGTGTAGAAGCACCTGTCACAAAACTGTCTGCTGGTGCTAAATAAGATTGGGACTTGTACTTTATTAGTAACAAACGATAGCTTCTAATCTTTAAATCTGGCCTATTTTCTGGACAAATATTATGTACACAAATGCATTTAAAACGATGATTTCTGAACAGGTTATTTAAGTATGTAAAATAAAATTCTAAAACCTCCTAATTAGGCAAAAACTGGCATTAATAGTCCATGGCTTGTAGGACATATTCAGCCAATCCACCCAGCCTTATAGTTAGTGATGCATCAGGGGTCTAGTAATGATTCTCTGTAATAACTATCCTACAGATGAATAGATATGTATAGTATCGAACTAAGTGATATATCCAACACCTGAGACTTATACATTCAAATCTTCTTCTAGCTGTACATCCATCCGGTGGTAGGTTTAAATTTTGTGCGTGCCACATATCCAGCCGTGTAACCCGTGCAGTTGCAAGCAAAACGAGCAATTATCTGCAGTAATTCTGTATTTGAATTTTGTTTAATCAATTAAAGTGGAGCAGTATGAAACAAATTTTTATCTGTTGATGATTAAGGAAAAGGTATGCAGTTCTATAACAGCAGGCAAAATGTTCAACATTAGAACCTGGCTATAAACATATGTACTTAATGAGCCACGCTAGAGTTAATAATTCAGACTCTAGGAGAACTACAACAGCTATAATATTTACAATTATTTTTTTATTGAATAATTAAAGAAGAAAACATTTTGCACATCTTTAATTGAAAAAGGTAAGTTTTTGTGGCATTGCATTGTGGGTACATCTATCTTTTTATCGGTAAAGAATTTTGTTTCAAATCTCATACCTTCCCCCTTGCCTTTAGTAAAAATTCTTGGCACCATGTACAGTTGTCCTAGCATCATGATAATCATTGTCAGCAAACTGATAATTGGCATGCTTATAATTTGAAAATCATGCCTCTCAGCATATGTACCCCAACTTTATAAACAGCTAAAAAAATCACCTTTTTCTGAGAATTATTAATGATGCTGATGAAGTTATACAAATGCTGACACAAATGTTGACAGTGTTTCACGCAAGTTTAACAAGATTTGATGACGTATCATCAGATGTCCAGGGAAAAATTTACACAAATTTCCATTAGTTTATCTTTCATGTATTATGTAGCACAATCTTTTATTGTTGAGAACAGCTATGGGTTCTTGCACAAAAGCTCTACCAAACAAACAGCTGGAGACTGAGACATGTTAGACTGAAGCCTTTTTCTAAAATTATTCCTAGCTCAGCTGAATGCTCACACATCCACAATACGACACCTTCTATCCCATTAGAGAGCCATAGACAGGCTACACAGCCTAACCAACATTGTGCCACAACATGGCACCAGAACTGACAGATAAAGCTTATGTCATTTAACAAATGGCTACTTAAAAGTGGCTGAGAGTGCATCAATGGCTGCAGCTACACAAGGCGTATCAGTGCACTGAACCACCATCATTGAAAAACTAACATTGCAAGTTGTTATTTGCTGAGGGTAGTGTCCAGGGTCCACATAAGCTGTTGTTGGCTGCAGCATCAGACTGTTGTATGTACTAACAGTAGTCAGCTAGTGGTTCTACACCAAGCTGTCTTGCCTGCTTCTAGTGACGTGTACTGCAGCTGGCATTTTGATGGGAAAGTGCCCGCCTATGCAAGGCTCACACCAGTTTTCTTAAAGCAGATGGGTGTATGGGATCTCACTTTAAGCATGTCTGAGGTGAGCACGGGTGTCTGTTATCTTCGCCAGTGTAACACACATCAGCAGGTGTAAAACATCCCTTGATGCCAATGCCAGTCCATGTGCCATACTAAGTCTGAAATCCTGGTGTCATGTGATATCACATTATTCAGAGATGGTTGTAGATATTCGCTAGCCTTTAAACTCCATTTCTGCCAACTTTCACTTGTTCCTAGTAAAGCTAACACAATTAGATGTTGTGTTTTCAGAATTATTGAGTACATTACTTGTATGTGAAGTCCAACAAGCTCAGCTTATCTTTCTAGGGTTAATTTTATATGATAGTATGCTTAACATTGCAAAAATTAAATAGTGCTTGTAATTAAATGCATGCCAACCTGTTTATCCACCAGGTTGTTTTTTTTCTTGTGAGCAATGCATCTGAATCTTTGCACCAGTAAAGGAGAGAAGAGATTAAAATAGGACCAATAAAAAGATTGCTGGGCACCATTCACAGTCCCACTCTGAAGACCACTGTATTTCAGGTGTTGGTGGAATGTTCTTAATTCTTCCTCGACCGGAAGAGTAGTGCGATGAAGGCCAGGAAGCGGAATGCAAAGATCAGAGCAAAGAGCAAACCAATGTCAAGATAATAGTTATCCTGAAATGGAAAAGAAAAAAACAAAACAAAAACAAAATACATTAATTCAACAAAAAGATATTCCAGTCTTTAGAAACGTATGGGCATTTATAGTTAAGGTTTTAGAACATAGAATGACAAACCTTCCGCCCTTTAACTAAAGAAGTGACAAAAGGTTTAAAAATGTGATATTTCAGCTTTAAAAATACTCAGACAGTCACAGAGAGTCACCAAAAAGCCCAAATAAGTCAAAGTCCCCCACCCACCCTTCTAGACATCGTACTTTATCTACAATGTAGTTCCAGATATCCACTAGGGGGCGATCTACTTGTTTTTATGTTATAAAAAAAAAGCATGTACTTTGTGGTTGTATATTAATAAGTTCCATAATTTCTTTTTTTGTTTACTTGTTCTGCTCTTCACCTGCCCAAGTTTGTTTTCTTTCCATGTTATTCACTAAAGTATGAAAACTATTGCAAAATATTTAAAGAAAGACAACTCCTTTAACCCTTACCTTTTCAAATGCCAAATACTCCAGCACATCTTTTCCGCTATTTAAGCATTTAGTAGATACATTGGCAGCAAATGGAGAAGTCCGATTGAAAGGCATTGGGCAATCTAGAATCAAACAACAGAACTGGTAACAACATGAAATACATCCTAATCATTAGCTTGCCACACTGCACTGGAAGATAACCAACCTTGGGCATATCCAGCATTTTAGCCTATCTTGGGTCTTAGTGGTAGGCTACCATACTGCTTGTTGGGGACTGGCTCATTTTAGTTTATCTACCTTCTACTGTTCTTCAACATCCAACTTAGGTTTCCTTCCACTTTTAAAAAATGAAGAGTTCTAGCAAGACCTTGCCCTTCCCTTCCAAAGGAGCCAGGAACCTCATGGCACAGGAGTTGGTAGTGCTTCCCATAAGACAACCGCATCAAAGGAGCTTAGCGCCATAGTTATCTCCCTTGTAGACATTGGCATACAACACAACACTAAGAGGCCAATATGGTAGGGATAAATAAGGCATCCTGGGCAAAGAAAAGTTACACATTCAAGCAGTTTGTATTCTATTTTTGAGTACACTAATTTAACCTAAGAAAATATTGTTTTAAGTTAAAAAAATGTTCTTTTTATTAAGCTACCAAGTGACGGGTTATATCCTTGACAAAGAGCAAGAAGTCTATACCATTATGGTAAATGTATACAGGCAGTAACTATATGCTGACAAAGATAAGGTTTGGTTAGTGTATTAGCGAAATATTTCCCCTACTTAACTAGACACTAAGATTTATAGGCAAAGATAAAAGAAATATATATATATAAGAAACTAATTTATTTTATTTTTAAGAGTCTTGTATGCATTATTTTCAAGAAGTGCAGTACTAGACAGAGTTTGTTCCCTTCCCTGTCTCACGTCTCACTTACCAATGGTGGTGACATAGTACCACTGATTTATTGCCAGGATTTCCATACCATATTTGAACCATGACAGATACTTTAACCAGATGAAGTAATCGGGAACAGATCTAAAAAACAACAACAACAACAACAAGTAAGATAAACAGCCGACTGAGTTAGTTTCAAGCTCTATGTATTAAAACTGCTCAAGAGGGGACTTTGGATTATCACTATCAAACCTGTCTTTGTCTCCATTCACACTAGAAGCCACCAGACAGGACCTGGTTTGTAGCATAAACAAGTTTAACTGGATGCTGATCAAAAGTGAGATCACGATACACACACAAAAGCCAAAACAAACAAATATGAGCAGCATGGCAACCAACATTGGCGATGTATAATGAATACTTAATGGGGGGGGGAAGGCAAATGTTTAAGTAATAGGATGAGTTGTCTTTCATACACGTTGCAACGTAATAAATATGCAATTATTATTCAAGGGAGATAACTCTAATTTTAAAAAAAAATCATATCTAATACGCGAATGCGAAAAGTGCAGTCTGACAAGTACATCCCCCATCACATCAACGGACCGAGAGGCACTTACATGTTGTTCAGGAAGAACCCGCCAAACAACAAGAGCGGAATCATGAGTGGAGGACCAGCTGCCAGGGCCACATTCACAGACTGTGTCACAGCAGAGATAAGGAAACCTGAAAACAGAGCAAAAATCCATGTGATGCTGGAGAGAGGGTGGGCGTGTTACAAAAAAAAACATCGCATGCAGAAACAACAGTCTGACTTGTCCACTTCTGCCGTGAGCTAAGCACTGTTGGTGTTATCTGCGGTGATAATATCTGCAACTGATATGATCCTGGATATTAACATGAAGGTGACACCTGCCGTGATAACCAAGTTACGACTACACCTGTTTTTCAATTTCTTTTTCAGATAACAGTAATTTACAGACAGGGTAAAGACTACCCCTTCCTTTGCTGAATGTGATGTGACAAACTGCACCAAGGAGACTGTTCCACATATTCACTTCACCATTGCTAGCAAAACTCCACTTACAGGTGTCCATCCAAATGGCCCCATTAATTTTTAAATGTTATGACTGTGTGCCACTTGAGAGCTCAAAATTACAAACAAAAAACAAACACAAAAACAAGAGACTTGTCTTCTGGCTTCCTCATCTTTCACAGATTTAAATGGCTCAGATGTGCTCCTCAACATGCATGAAGTTCAGTTCTTGGCAAATCACACAGAATAGCGAAAAATGTTCATTCCCCAACTTATGCCGTTAAAGGGCTTCCCCCATTCCTTCCAAACTGTCAACAACCTTATCAAGACAAGACAGCAAGCCTGGGCTGCTTGCATACTCTGATGGTGTCTAACCAAGACTCCACATAAAGAACACAAATGTCCAGAGTCTTCACCCCAATAATTCTGAGTCTGTTAGCCCAAACTTATGATTTGGACGACATTGCATTTGTTATGGTTACTTCAAGATAATGCCTGCCATCATTGTTAATAATTTATAAGCAATAAAGATGCTTGCAATTAGCATAACCCAAACAAATGTGATTTCACTGTTATACTATTGTGTCTGTGTATTCAGAAAATATAAAGTGCCCAATAAAAAATTTTAAAGAATTAACATACGGGCCGAGCACATATTCTGATGACAAATACTAATTTGATGCATTACCTCCCTTGCTAGCGAAAAAATACAACATCTGACAGTACTTACCAAAGGAACCAGCAACATTTGCTATAATTATGATAACGGCAGCCGCTATGAGAAAATGATAGACGTCATTGTAAAGACCTGGAAGTTAAAAGTTGAAAAAAAAAACAATAAAGATCGCTATGGACACTAGAAATTTGGGAAATCTTTTCCTTTGTTGTTCATTCTTTGCTTGCTTTTTTCTTTATAAAATGGACTTAATAAATAAATACATTAAAAAAAAATACACTTTAGCATTGCATTTGATTCAGTCAAAATCTCACCACAAAATTGTCAAAGCTTTGTTCATTCACTGTTGAGTTTTTATCAAATTAACAAGTAACCCAGAAGCATTAAAAAGACATTTCTAAAAAACCCAATTATCTAATCAAGGAAGAGCCAGAAGCAGATACAAAAGATTTTAGAACTGAAGTGTAACATTTACTTTATACAGCGCCTAAACAATACAAACACAAGCACTCACAATGATCCAAAGTATACGTACCAACCATCCAGTATGCTATTGACGCAAAGATAAAGGGAAATATAATAAAGAATGGAATCTGAAATAAAAACAAAGAGAAACCAATATTTTGAAAGATGGAGAAGAATTTAAGCATCTTACAGTTGGCTTCTATATGTTGTACTTTTCTAATAGCTATTTACTTTCACAGGGAGTTGGGTAGAGGTCTGAATAATCTACAAATATTATATCCCCATGATCCATTCTGTTTTATTTTTTGCATCCAATCATCAACAGTTAAGGTTCCCCTGTTATAAATATCCAAGTATTCCTTTCTGAGCCATCTAATCTATGCACAATAAACAACCCCAGGTAATAGGGGTAAAAGAACCCTAAAGATCACTTAGTTCTAATATGTATTACAGTCATTGAGTCAGCTTCCTTGCTAGAATTACAAATTAGGAAATACATTCAAGAAATAATCAAATCAGTTGGAGACCACCATCTTGTTTTCAGCTCTTTCTAATGAAAACCGAAAAAGTAGTTATGACAGAAATGCATACAAATATCATACAGCTACACAATTGTAAGACATGCTAAGTTGTTTGTTGTCTCCTTGACAAGAGAGCTATTGTTTCACTTGCTTTTTTTTGGAAATTAATAATAAAAGTTTTACAAAATCTACTTCTAGTTATGTGGTAAGGTAAGTCTGTTTATTAACAGATTTCAGTGATTATCTGATGTCTCAGACACTACGGCCATTAACTCTACAGGGACATTCTGCACATACACAAAATGTGAAAGTCCAGGTAAAGGAACAAAAGGTTTTAGTGGTCATCAAAAAATTTAGATTGAATAAACAGAAATTATTGAATTTGAAACAACACGAGCATGGCTTTCAGTTTCCATGTACTAACTGAAATGAGCTGGGGACCAAACAGATGTGACATTATTATTTTAGGGGCAATGGATGCACATAGCTCTGAAACCCAATGCATGAGGGCAAGCATGATGGGAGGTCAGTAAAATCTGAAAACCCCTACTAACTGAAAAGAAGATTCAAATATCCCCAAAAACTACTATATAAATGGGCAGGTACCCTGGTGCTGTGTTGAAAACTAACAACAAAAGTCTTGGCAACCAAGAGGTTGCAGGTTCAAGACCACTTGAGTTATCCAAAAATTGATTTGCCTATTACAAACATCTATTATAAATTAACATCACAGCATGCCAAAACAGTTCTCGGGACCAAGCTGGGACAACAGAGAGAAAGTTTTCTGAAATGTAGGTTCTCTAGCTAGTTTTGCTACCAAGGCAATGGGAAATGCCCAAGCTAACTGCTTTGGTTCAACTTACGATTTGACTAGGAGAGAAATATTGTCCTTATAGGGAAGAATCAAACATTCCACAAACATCACCATATACCAGCATAGACATGGCTGACACGTAGTGCCATGGTAACTGTTAACTGCCATTCTTGCACCTTATAGGGCTGGCACTGCATGAAATGGAAAGTTTCTACTAGAACTACTCTGTTCAGCTAGTGAAAACCCATACTGAAAAACTGGTACAGAAAAGCAGGACAAAAAGCATGATATGGGAGGTTTGCCAAATTGAGTCAACCCTTAATAAAGATTAAATTTGGGCCTCCCAGCCATAGCAGGCTTGGTACACTATTCCCTTGGCCTACATTTCCAGAAAAGTTAATCATTTCATTATTTGAAATTTGAACTTAAAGTTCAAAGATAAAAGTTAAGTACAAAGCTTCATTAAAGATTTCTTTAATTAAAACCTGAAACAATTAAATATAAAACCTGTTATGAAACAGCGTATTTAGGTCCTTGAGATATGTACATTTTTGAAAAGCACCTAACAAGCAAATTGGATGTATCAAAACCATTATTCACTAGAGAGTGTATCAAGGAAAGGAAATCTCCTACCATTCTACAAAGAAAACTTCAAACTGTCTTTTCAAAATCTTTTAGTGGCACCAACCCAGAAGAGCAAACATTGGAAATGTATCATTAATATTCCTACATCAGATGTCAGACAGTAGATCATTAATCTTGGTGGTCTGTGGCCCAGTGTTTAGGCTACTGGACTACAAAGGCTGAGAACTTGAATTTGCTTCCAAGTCAGAGCAGGTCAGTTTGGCACACCTTCCTGACAACTCACTCGCTCTTCTTCACCAGCTAGTCATTGGGTTTCCTCCCACATCTAAAAAAATGATGTTTCAATAGAGATTTCCCTGCCAAAGTCAGAAGTTCCAGGTACAGGATAGGCAGCGCTCTCTAGTGGAAAATCACAACACTAAGCTCCTTCACCAGGAGGGTCTCCAATGAAGAGAGGTTATCTCCACTGTTGAGACTAGCATACAAAAACACAACAGACCATTCAATGATCATCAATAAAGTTTTCTACTGAGGTGGGGCCACATGCATCAACAGATTGTATCAGGGTAACACGATGGTCCTGATACTTCAATGATCCATCAACTAAGCTAAAAGTGGCCAATGTTTAATGTTTAATAATATACTGTCTATTCAAATTAATAGTTGTTTCAGTTTCTTTGCTTGACCCTTCTTCAATAGAAGGCACTAGTATGTATCAGTTTTCTGCTTTGGTTTTCCATCTTAAATTCAAAAGAAAAGCAATGCATTGTGGGATCAAGAAAGTTTATAACCTAAAAATAAGTTTGACCAGCTACTTACATCAGCAAAGGTTTTACAAGAAAGTAAACATCAACCCTGTACAGACGGCTGCCATGTTCTCTAGTAAACACAGGAAGTTCTAGTGGCAGAACCTGGAGAAAAATAAAAGAAACTCAAATTTAAAACTATGCCGTATTGATGCTAAATATCTAAATTTATGTTCCTTGTAAGGCAAATGATGATCAAGTAATGATCTTACAAACAGTAAATACAGGTGTAAATTTTACAACAAGAGCAGTGAGGAGTAAATCAATATCTGAATGAACGTATTAGGTACAATGTGAAATCTGTTTTGGAAGAGAGGAATCTAAGTTAGACAATGACATGAAAATCAGAACAAACAGTGGGATGGGGCCTGCTTATGGTAAACCAAAATTAGATTTATCTGGAAACAATCAACAGCAGTTTGTCTGGCAGAACAAAGGAGGAAGGTACAGAAGTTGTGTGCACAATATCTGTGAAGCTTGGAAGTGAACTGATTCAAGTCTGGGGTTGTATCTTTGCGAATAGGTAGGACATATTTACTAGATCAGCAAGCACTTCACCTGCTGTTAAATACATACCAATCTGTACACATCAGGCAATTTTATCAGGAACTCAAAGAAAATGGAAGTAGATTAGTTTTCCATCAAGACAGATGTAGATAAACAATTCACAGAAAACAAAGATGCTAACTTAGCCCATGCAAAGTCCTGACATGAATATAATTTAGATTGTGCATGGGGGGTGGCTTATATTAGTACAGAAAAGATTAAACTGTCAACCAGACAATGTAGTTGAATTATGGGAAGTCCATCAGGAGACAGGAGTAATGTTCCTCAATCTTACATCAACAAACTGTATTCTAGCATGGTATCATAATGAAGAGCTCTGTATAAAGCAAAGATCCTTCAGACAAAATACTAATTCCTTCGGAATATTTTTCTCTATTTTTTTCAAACTTTCTTGTATCTCCTGTATCCATTAAAGATAATAAAAGGGATGACAAATGACTTTTCCTAGTTTTCTTTTAGATTTTTAATCTGTGATTTGTTTCCATGCTTTCCACTATTGCGCTTCAACCCTTTTGTCAATGAAAATGCATTACTACAGCAGAAAAATCGAACATCTGATGAGCCATTATCATATGCAACATATACACCATTAACTGATGTTATCATTTCAAGGTTTCGGCATAATTATGGACCCAGCAAGTTATTTCTACAAGTGCTAAATTTAGCTCATGCTGCAATCACATTACCATTTCCATCAAATATTGTTTCTTACAAATTTCAATAATAGTTAGCTCATACCATGCTTTTGTATAAATGCTAATGGACCTCACTATTAATGGCCGCTATCACTTTGTTTGGCAGATGAAAATGGCACCGAGAATGAAATTCTATATGAAACAAGGCTTTCCATTATTGCCTTTCATAAAGGTGGTAGTTCCTGAAGGGAGATTGTGAAGGAAGTTTGAGTTACCCAGGGTGATGTGTGACCAACCATTAACAGAATGAAATCAACTGTCTCAGTTATAAACTTAAAGCACCAAAGGAAGAGAGAGAGAGAAAAGCTACAGAATTGGAAGATAAGTTGCTGTTAAAAAGTCTAAAAAGACACCTGCACTGAAAAGGTAGCCAATTAACTGCTGATAATTCCTCTGCAGCAGCAATCAGAAACTCATCCTCTGTCACCAAAAGCCAGTTAGGATAGGATAGACTAATTGGCTAAGTGAAAGTCCATTGCTTAAACCAGGTAATAAGAAAAAAATGGCTTGGCTAAGCATCAGATCTACATCTTGGAGCAATTGTGTGATGCACTGCAGTCTGACGAGAGATGGTCTAAAATATTTGGTTCTAATTCAGGGCAGTATGTTAGATAGGGAAGAGAAAAGTATAAGGAAAGCTGGATTTTCCCTTTGTGGAAATGTAAAAGCATGGGATTTTTTGCGTGAAAGAGATAGCACAATATATTCTGCCACCAGGGCATCATTTAACCCTTTGAAAAATATGCCAACACATTTAAAGGGAGTGGGTATTCATGTTAACAGTGTAATTCTACCCACAAAACCATACATTTACTATACTGCTCCGTCAGGATCAATACATGCTCCTCGTAGATATGTGGACATACCCCACTGAAAAGGTTAACAAGTGCTTGGTTTAAACTGCAACAAAATAAATCTACACACTGCAAATTTCAACACATAACCCTGATAAATAAGGAAGAATTGGGACTTATTAGAACTACAGTCATTCCACCCAACCAAAATTATGTGGGATAAACTAAATCACAGTCTCAGGAAAATGGTACAACTAATGTCAGTCAGCTATGGAACTACCTACAAGAGAAATATGGAATTATTTACCAGACGGTATTCTAACAAGTTACCAAACAAGATGCCAAAAAATATGTGTGGCAGTTACCCACATGAAAGTTGCTGATTTAGACAAAAAAGCTAGTGATAATGACATCATCATCATTAATGGATCATATGTTCATATACACGATTCATTTGATATTTAAAAGTTTATTTGCTAGAATAATGCATTGACATTAAGTGTCGAAAGATTTCTTATGGCGGGCTCATAATTTGTGTTATTATATATCCTGTTCACCAATTGGTTAAGAGAAAAAGGCATAACCAATTTATGCCATCCATATTCAATATGTTAGATTAATGGATGCTTCATTTCACTGGCCATTCATTAAAGAAGTGTTTTATAGGTAACCTCAGAATTTACAGAGCAAATTAGCAAAAAATCATTACTTTATCAACATCTGCCATTACTGGTTTCTGCATTTCTAAAACCACATCATAACATCATCCTTTGACTTTTTTTATGTTACATTTTTACATCCAACATTTTTTAAAACCCTTTCAGCTCTGATCCCATCTTTAAGCAAGATAAATCAAATCTCTCTCTCTCTCAGCCATCATCCACAACACCTAGATCTCTCTCAGCATCAGTCTTGTTCTCACAGTGCTTCTCTCTCTCAGCCATCATCCACAACACCTAGATCTCTCTCAGCATCAGTCTTGTTCTCACAGTGCTTCTCTCTCTCTCTCAGCCATCATCCACAACACCTAGATCTCTCTCAGCATCAGTCTTGTTCTCACAGTGCTCCTCTCTCTCTCTCTCTCTCTCTCTACAGGTAGTGTGTCCATGGCCCTAGCCGATGGAAGGTCTGAACCACAGTTGCCAACGTACTATTGTAAAGCAATTATTCATTGGCTGCCTTTATCAATGAAGCAGAATCATGGTTCTGATCAGCTCCCACAATCCAAAACTTATGTCTGACATGGAACCCAGGACTGAATAAGTTAAATTTCTTTTTAATTCATCTAAAATCTGAACAAATAACCGATTTATTTATGTAAAGTGATTTCAAAATTATGTTATTGGTTTGTAAAATTTCAATATCTAGAGTAACTGAGTTATTAACAGATAACTCATAAAAACTTGTAAAATTATATATGCAAGTTTTAGGATAAATTAGCGTTGAAGACAGAAGACAGACCACCATGCGATCAAATTTTTGTACTATATTAAAGGAATGTATGGAATTTGAAAAAGGTTTCCACTTTTACAATATTTCCTTGCTGCAGAAGTATTAGTTTATTTAAAAAACAAAAAACAAAGCAAATGTTTATATGGTAGGTACTTCCACACAATGAGAGAGAAATTTTCTACAGTGCAAACTTTCGTTTAATGAAAAGTAAATTATAGAAAAATTACAAGAACTCACATTGATGATAGTGAACATATTGACAAAACTCATGTTGGTGAGGAAAATGAAAAGAACACCATTAATGTTCATCACACCTGTTTGGTTATATGGTTGCTGCAGGTAGATCAGTCCTAAGACGATGGCAATCAGCTAAAAAAAAAATTTAAATGAGCAGTGTCCACGTTACGATGCAAACTTTAAAATTGTATTTATAGTAGAGCCTTCAATAGAAAAACATTCTTTTCTTGGTAGTATGAAGATAAAGGGTCTCTTCCTGCTGGGTGGGTGGTAGATTGGGCTTTATTGTGTTAGTGTTTCCTTGATTAAAAATAAACTCAATGGGCATTTCCTTAAACCATGAGGGCTCCCTGTCTGTTTGTAATAACTATGCTTAAATTGGGGCCTTGTCTAAAGCATCTTGGATTCTTTTCTTCTCACAATTCCCAAACTGAACTGGAGGGATCCTTTGCATAATCTATGATGGCTTTCCTCAAGTTTCAAGGCATTAAATGCAAAATTAACAATTTCAAAGAGCAGTATGCGATCAAAAAAAGCAACACCCTCAGTTATCCTCAGGAAGACTGAAATAAACTGGTTATTTGGCTTAGACTGTACTACAACCAGTGGTGGGGAAATTGAAATATTTAAGTGTTTCGTGCTTCTCTTTCCTTTGCTTCTGCGAGTAAGAAAGAACCCTAACTCTAGCCAACCTTGATCTCTGCACTGTTACATTAAAAGCTGTCACTTTTCTGCCGACGCCATCTAACCTGGGAGCGGCTGCTTTATCCAGACTTCTGATAAAGCTGCAACTTTTCCACGGATATGATGCAGAAAACGAGGAGATTACAAAGCCGACATCGAGAAAAGGTCTAAATCATTAGACGTTGAAAAAAAAAAACAACGTGAAACAAAGAGAAACAAACTATTAAGTTAATCAGTAATTATAATATAGCATTACGTTGGCAATTTCACCAGCTGATGTTCAATGATATTTTCGCAGGAAGAACGCTAATGATACCATAAATGCATTAACCCCAACCCCCGCTACTTGGTTTCTTTACTTTTTTTTTTTAAATTTGAATTTAAAGGGACTGAAGTATTCCAAACAATGATCTTTAATCTGGTTTCCTTGCAACGAAAGTCTCAAATGATCCTCATATTTCTGACCATTCATCAACCTTATTTCACAGAATGGGCATTTGTATTTTTATTATGTGTGCCAGTTGCTTCCCCTGTTTTATTATACAGAAGACACTACCCATAAATATGCTTCTATGTAGCTAGTTGAGCAATGTGAACAGCGTTGACAGTAGTTTATAAAAAGGTGGCAGAGACAAGTGATAACAATGTAGCCTTGAAAGGAAGCAGTGGGTACCAGACAAGTGATTAGCTTGTGATAACAACTGGTGACATTGTTAAACCTTAACGATATTTAACAGTTATTATTATTATTTTTAACTTACTATCCTAGCCCTCTCCCTACCTGCTTCAAGCCGATCTAAAACAGACACACCTGGAACTCCTCTGACCTTATAACTCAAAAAAGAAAGAAACTTACAATGCTCTGAAGACCTCTCATTCGTAAACTGGCCGGGTCTCGGATGTTACTCAGCCAAGACCTCCACAAAACAGTTCTCATCTGGCGACACCAAGATGCTCTGAATCTTGAAACAGAGACTGCATTTTTAGCACCTGATACAGTATCATCAGATCCTTAGTAATCGTTCAAATCGTTAAGCTCTCTCTCTCTCTCCCCCCCCCAAAAAAATTAGAGACAAATTACTGTAGCCAACTTAACCTGGCGTTTCTTAGAAAACAAACAACTTGATAGCAAATCTGCATCAGGTTAAAAGATCCACCCAATCACCTGTAAATATTAATTACGTGGATTTTCCAGAGTTCAAACTCATGACTATTGGGGCGTCAGCCATTCAAAAATCGATAAGCTGGACATTTTAAATGCCCTCTGAACCAACAACACTACGATGTATTTAGATAAAGCTGTCATCAAAAGAACTTACTGCTGCTTGTCTTCCTTTAGGAAGGAACTCTGAAACAAAGAACAAAGGAGACCTTCATTCAGTTTTAAAGAACAACTGTTTCAAAGTGAATCTAATCCTGAAAGTTACCAGTTGTCAAAATTGACAAAAAATTATTATTATTATTTGTTGTAAGAATTTTTCAAACAAAAGATAATTAGCTGCTGTGAATGTCAAAATAGTTTGATGTTCCAGTCATCAGTTAAAAGTTTGCATCCTCCCTACGAATGATTGGCTTAACGTACTTTTACATCGACATATGATTCTGGATTGGTCATCTTTCTTATCTCCTCCGCCATTGCCTGATTTTTACCTGATGAAGCGAATCTGTCGCATATACTCTAAAAAAAAATAAAGTGAAATAAAATTAAATGTAACTGAAACAAAAAGAAAAGTTTAGAATAAGCAAGGTAAGTCTGAAAATAGTCCAATCGCAAGGCTTAGTTTATTCGCACGACGGTCATGATTCCCATGCAAACTGTCTTTTATAATAATGGACGAGGGAAGAATGGAGACAAGAAAAGAAAAGTAATGCGAGTCGCAGAACTAATTCAACTGGCAATGCGAACAAAAAGAGATAATTAGCTAAAAGGTGTGTCTCTGCTTCAGCGTCACTAGAATCAGCTTACACGCGAATGATGGGAATAAGTAGGCCCACTTCATGTCTACCTCTGCAGGGTTCTCCACGATCGGCTCACTCTGGGTTCATTCATCGTCTTGTGATAGCATTTTCTGTCCTATTCCGATATACACCGAAAACTCCTTTCGAAATACCGCTGCCATTGATGCTTAGGTTTCCTCACTTGCTTACATAGGCTAATGTGTTAATCTTTCCCCCAATTCTTTTGTTTCTTGTGTTTTAATTTCTTTCTTGGGAGACCGTCGTTCCACATCAATTTACAAAATCAATAAAGAAATTACTTGTGGAGACAAGAGGATTTTTTAAGTTTGAACAAACTTTGTTCCTCAACTTATGCGTGTATATAGGTACGACCGTTATTCCATCCAATTTTTTTTAAAAAAAAAATCAACAATATAATGCTTGACTGAAGCCCTTGAATTTTTGCAACACAGATTATGTACCTCCACAACTTTCTTGCATTCAGTCTCCCTGCCGGGGATCAAGGCCAGTATCTGCAAGTAAAAATCTGCAGGGTTGAAGTTCAGTGGACAATCATAACCATTCCTGGAAGTAAAATGGTTCAGTCTCTAAATCCACTCTGAAATTGATGATTTCTCCCCTCTCTCTTCCTTCTCAGATTTGCTCGTTTCCTCTATCCCCACCTCTCTCTCTCTCTCTCCCCCCCCCCCCTTCCTCCCTCCCTCCTTCCCACTGGAGACAAGAAAAAGCAGCATCCACCCCTTCATCATTCTAGCACAGTCTCACTATAGCAGTTTTCCCACCACCTCGCATCTGGCACCAGGATTGGCAACATATCGAGAAAACCATGGCACTCTGATAGCCGCCATGCCCTAGAACCATCCTTACATATTTCCCATTCTTCTCTCTGTTCTTGCCACATAAAAAAGACCCCAAACTGTCCTACAACTTTGATTTCTGGGTGCCAGGTAGACTCCAGTTTTCTCTCGTAGTTATCTAATTTCCTTTCCATTTCTCCAGCTCTTAATTTATGATATTCTTGTCTTTAATAAACCTTTTGAACTGGAGTAAAATAACTGAGCCCAAATCCCTGTAAGCCCTCAAAAACCCAAGAGAGAAGAGGGACTTACTTGGAAAAGTATGTTATGGCTTCACTTGCTGTGCCCATGAAAGCGACTCGCCCCTCTGCTAGAAGCAGAATCCTAAAAAAAAATAAATAAGTTTACTTTTTATAGTTTCATAGCAACAATAAGATGATATAATTAATGATGCTGTTTAGTTAAATCACCCTAGTTAAACCTAGCCTGACCATCATGCATTTCACCTGCTCATCCACTTCCATAACTGAATATAAACTGTTTACCGAAGCACTGTGCTCTACTGATTCAGTTTTTGTTCATGCTAATAGTAAAATGGGCCTCTTTGAAAAAAGCTTAGCTTGGTAATATCCCCGACCAAATAAAGTAGTGCGCTACTAAATCATTTGATATTAACCACAACTGGATGGATGGGTGGGGACTTTAAACAGATGTTTAAGAATTCAGTAAGAACAATGAAACAAAACAGAAATAAGTGCAGCCCATTCAGGTGGAAAGGTCAGCATTTTTTTTTCCTTTTTTCCATAACCACTTGTTTTGGTCTCCATTACAATCAGAAACAATCTGACACTGTACACCAGAATCTATGTCAAACATTCTGGTTTTGACATTCCTCATAAATATTAATTTAAGTTTTTATGTTTAGTGGACTGCAGATGCTGCTGATTCATCCTTCAATGCACTACTGTATGGTCACCATCCTGTGGCACAAGGCGAGATAACAGAGGACTGCTGTAATTAGCTCGTCGGTTGATCCATATGATATAAACTGATGCTAACTCTCTTTACACCACCTGGGGTACAGTTGCAGCCAACGTCCCTTGAAATCTGTATTACTCGGCACAGTTTGAGCCATAGGGTCTGTGACATCAGCACCTTCCTCATCACAAATCCGTATATCACTCCAACCTCACAATGTTTGCATTACGAGCATTGATCAAATATACAGCCATCTCAGCACAAACAATAACTTGTGCTTCTAGGCTGAAGTGATATGTAAGGTAGAAACTGATGTGGTATGTGAAGAGTTAACAATTAGTCTAAAAGATTTCCATTGTATATTTTCTGTAAACTGTTTAAAAAAGAATGTGCCAGCACACGGGTATTTATTTGATTAATGCAGATACACATATAGTATACACCTCACATTAAAAAAAATAATTAACCCTTCTTTTTCTTTTTTTTGTTGTTGCGGAAACATCTAAAGGGAGGAATCTCAAAACGCTTTAGTTAATGCGATAGTTAACTTGCATGTCCCATTAAACAACCAGCAGGCAATTTTTTAAAAAGTAACCATAAACTACAATTTTGTTTTCTCTATCTCGGCAAAATAGGAAGATGTACTAGGGGTGGTATTCAGTCGTATGATGGTAAATACTTGGAACTATGAATTGGTTACTACCTTTTAGAAGCATAAGCATCAACATAAGACTGGCTTGTTAAACTCTTATCTTGTCACATGAAAGTGTACTTACTCATCAAACATGGCAAACACCTGCGATGATGGTTGATGGATAGTGCACATGATTGCCCTCCCTTTGGATGCCAGACTCTTCAGGGTGGAGACTACATTCTGAGCCATATACGAATCAAGGCCGGAAGTGGGTTCATCACAGAACAGTATCGGAGGATTGGTGATAATCTAATGGTACGGCCAGAAACAAGAAATCTTTTAAGACAACTACAATGACATGGTTCTACTTTATTTAGAAACAAATCTAAACAGCGCCTCTGTGGCTTATTACTTTTCTTTTGATTTATGGAAAAGGGGAATCTCAGGAAGAAAAAAACCCCTCTTTGGATGGCATAAATGCAGCAGCTTGCAAAATGGGATTTAGTAAGTACACTGCACAACCATGGCAAAAACGAGTAATTTGTTGGGAGTAGGTAGTTAGCTCCCCTGATAGCGCTGTGAGCTAAACCGCTGGTCAGAACTCGGAAAACCAACAGGTCAAGAGTTAAAGACTAGCTCAAGCCACCTGTATATTCCAAAAAACAGAAATGGCTACAGACACGGATCCAGCATTCTGGAAAAGGTGGGCCCAATGACAGAGTGTAAGAGATTATAGTATTATTGGCTAAATCAAGGTAATTTTATACTTAACCATTTTTTTTTTAAATGTATGCTAGCCCAGATGAGGGAAAGGCTGGAAGCTCCTGCTGCGTTGCCCTTAGATCCACCATTTACCTGCTACTCACTTACTATCAATGTACAGATACTCCCTGACTTATGACCTATGCGACTTATGACCGACCAGTTACGACCATGTGTAAAAATAAAATTCAAATATTCCCATGTGCCATACAAGAGTCAGTATGGCAACGCAATTCTCCAAGCAGCAGCATCACGTTTCCTCTCGGCATCAGTTATACTTCAGCAGTCGTATCGCAAGTATCTCACTTAGCTTCTATGGATTTACCACCCCCAAAGTTGTCATGCAAAAGGAAGATTTCCCCATCTACCAACACACTAGGCAAGAAACAGAGGAAGTCACTTGATTTGGAAGTTAAAATGAAAATAATTAGCCAGCATGAAGGAGGGGGGGTAAATGCTATCGCAAGTGATCTACAGTTGTCCCATTCAACGATCTCTGCTATTCTTAAGGACGAGGAAAGAGTCTTGGATGCAGTAAAAGGTCCGGCCGCCATGTGGTCGACGATAATAACAAAGAAGCGACAAGGACCTATCCACGAAATGGAGAAATTTTTGATGCTCTGGATGGAAGACCAGACACAAAAACGTCTACCCATAAGCCTACTAACAATTCAAGCTAAGGCTAGAAGTATTTTCGAGACTTTGAAGGAACGAATAGGAGATGACTACAAGGAAAACTTTCAAGTAAGCAGTGGATGGTTCAATAGCTTCAAAAAAGGATACAATCTGCATAATGTCTGAGTAACAGGAGATAAAATAAAATGTATTACATGGTACAGTATATACTAGTAATGCATATAAAATACGCCCCCCCCACCGCAACCCAAAAAAGGTTAAATACATATAGGTCTTCAAGTTACGTCCATATCGACTTACAACTGGTTGGTTGGAACAGAACCCGGTCGTCGGGGAGTACCTGTACTCTAAAACAGTAGTCAGATCCAAACACTGATGCTAGCAACAGGAAGAGATTAGTAATAATTTAATTACTGCTAATACTAATGGCAGCCATTAGTCTTCAAAAGACTGGTATATTTGTTAAATTTTCCTTACAGCTTCATTAGTATCTGCATAACCCAATGTTGCCCTTACTACAAATATTAAGGTAAATGCTCATATTAGCCTTCTACTCTTCTTTTGCAAATAATACATCACATGAATTTGAATTCTTAGTTCAACAATTTTGAGAATGATGAGGTTTTTGCTCCTTGTATTTAATACTAAGCTACAAAAAACCACTTTGACAACGTACTTCAGAGGCAAAGGACAGTCTTTTCATCTCTCCACCAGAGATCCCTTTGATTCTTCCAGGTGTTCCAATTATGTTGTTTGCACAGTCCATTAAGCCCATCTGTAATTATTACAGAATAGATATCTTTCACATAACAAGTTCTTTCTAAGGTAATTTTTAGTGGAAGTGTTCTAAGCAGCAGAGAATCCTGCTGTGTCCAACTTCTGGATCCGTATTTTGGTCAAAATCTAATTTGAATGGGTATGGTACGGGTAGACAAGTCTCAGTTTTGCTATTTCAAGCTCTCAGTTTTTTAACTTAACGATTCATAGTAAGCTGGACACCCTTAACTGTTTTGTCCATGTGTTTTAGTGACATAGCAGCGAATAAGTGGAAAAGATTACCCGATGAAGTTCAACGTAACAATCAGTATGTTTAAAAATGCATTGGGTGGCCAGCGGTCCAGCAACAGACTGCTGGATTGCCATGGTTGAGGGCTTTGGTTCAATTCCCAGGCAGGACCGTCTCAGTTTTGGTATACCTCCCAGGCAGGGTTTGTTTCCTCCTCTTTCTTCAAAAGCCAGCTGCATGAGTTTCCTCCCTCCCCACATCTAAAGCTAAAGAGTTCCAATAGGGTTTTCCTGTAGTGGAGTTTCTGTGAGTAGCTCGCACCTGACTACCAATCAAGAACCCCCCCTCAACCATACATACCTAAGTAACTCGGTTAATCACCGAAGCTAGCAGCATACAGAGGGGCATGGGTAGGTGTGTGTGTGTGTGTGTGGGGGGGTCAACAAGAAAATTCTCCAGACGGACAAGGGGTCAGAAACGCAACGGTGGCACTCGTGTCTGCCATGGCACCAAAAATCACGAGCGCCGTCTGTGGCCGGTCCAAAGAACTTGGAAACTTCTCGAAGAATACTCACCTCTTGTATGACTTCCTCGACTCTCCTCAAGCGGTCCGCCTTTGACAGCGATTTGTCCATTCGAAGCAAGGCCTGCAATCGGACAAACAAGAAACAGACCTGAAGACCCCGGATACTTAGAGCAGATTTTTTTTTTAAAAAAAAGGAGCTTGCAAAAGAATCGGGGTAGAGAAGCGATCCGTTCAATTTCTGACAGTGTTGGGTCGTCGCAAACGTTTTGTTGGTTTAGTGAGGGTTCATCTCGCTGCTGAACGTGAGGTTTATTGACCAAAGCCAGTTCCATTACAATCGGTACACTTCTGTCAACGATTTACAAACGCATTTATAACATTTCGAAAAAAAATATCTGGATTTCCGGAGTCGATAGACAGTAGGAAGGCAGTTTCAATTGAGAAGGGTTTCATACAGAGGGAGCTGTCGAGGTGTTGGAAAAGGTGGTGGGGAGAAAGGTCTGGTGAATGGGCCGGGCGAGGGAGAACTTGGTACCCAAACCTGTTCGGTTTCCGAAGAGTCGGTCTTGCAGGATGGGGCCTCTTCGATTCACCGATGCCGTTGGGAGAGTTTCTGATGAAGAACGTTTAATTCTCGACAGTACCTTTCAGCTGTGATGGATTCGCCAGGTATTGTTTCTTATGACAAGCGGAGAGCAGATCTCCTTTGTTGTCCATTCAACTCGGGAGACACCCACTCGTCGAGCCTTTTCACCTGGCCGATTGCGTCAAGATGCCGGGAAACAGTCGCAGTGCTCACGTCCAGCTCTCCAGCAATTCCTCGCACTGTTTCTCTTGGATCGGCTTCATCCGAGGCTCTCAGACGGTCGTCATCACAGCTGGAAGGACATCTGCTATGTTCCTTATCTTCAAGGCTCACATCTCCTGATCGAAACTCTGTAAACCATCGTTGTACTTCTGCTCATTTGCTGTGTCCTTGCCCCATTCTTGCTTAATGTTACAAGTTGCCTCTTTTGTTTTGCAGCCTAGTTTGATCTCGTGAAGCAAAATGGCACAAAAACGTTTCTATCCATGCTTCACTCAGAACCTTGAAAAAAATATCTATTTTATGATTTTTGAAAAGGTAGATTTTGCATAATGTATGCCAAAGCACACGCTACAAAACAATGTATAACTTATCTACATACACCTTCACAAGCATGCAGGAAATGAACCCCAAATTAACATAATATAAAAACCGACAAAACCTTTTATAACGACCTGATAGTAAGAAAGATTCAGTCAAACGATAAGTAGTAGTTAACCTTTTTAGCAAAGGGCCAGAGGTCAGATTCCTAACTCAAGATACAGCACAAATACCAGCCGTGCAAGGTATTTGCTAGAAGCTACTTCTACCAAGTCTCAAAGGCAGGAACTCAACTCACATGGCTTTCGTAATCTTAGTCATTAATACGCCCGGTTCCAGTCTTACCCTAAATACGAGGTGTTCTCGTACACTCAGAGTTCCAACAAACAGGTCGTCTTGCTGAACGTAGGCTGAAATGTTGCTAATTTCGTTTCCCATTTGTTTCCCATTCACCAAAACATCTCCGCTGATGTCCATTTTCCCACGAATCTTGTGAGTGAGTACATTAAGCAGAGTCGACTTCCCTGCCCCGCTGAAAGAAACCAACAGAAAATCCCTTTTCACTTTAAATCTATCAGTGATTTAATACACTACCCAACAGCCATATGGACTGGTGGCCACTGCTGCACGCATCTCTTCTACACTGGCTGCATCCCAGCCAATCTTTTAGATTAGCTTCATACATTCTTCTTGGAATATCTCTTTGCCTTAACATTTCCTTTCCACGATGGTGCTGAGTAGATACGGCTTTATATCCTACCAGTCACTAACAAGGTCCATCCCTCGCATCCATCTGTACATTTAACCAACCCATATAACTTTCTCTTAATTGTGTAAGTTATTAGTGCATTGTTATTTAAACAAATCCATTTACTCCCTTGAATACCTATGTTCCAAGGTCAAACGAAAAGATCAGACTACTTAGACTCTGATACATAACGATAAGTAAAATCATTTATTAGGATCAACCAGAAAATCGTTTGCCCCATTATACCAGGTACATTCAAGAGAAGTCCGGCCAGATACATTACGGTGATGCTACATCAGCCGGGCTTCCCTGACCAGCCCTGGTGTGTAGACATAACATGTCAGATAAATAAAAAAAAAAAAAAAGGAACGTACCTGGCCCCTAAAATAGCCAAGAGTGTCCCAGACTTCACCAAGCCACTGACTGAAAGATGACAGTAAAAATAATAGTCATACAATTACCTTACGTTTTACTTTTAGAGAAATTGCATCCAAATAAGACCTGAAGTCTGTTTTGCAATGATAAATAAGGATTTTATTTATTTAAGCAAAAAAAATTTTTTTTTTAAAGGGGGGTATAGACAAAAAAGAAAACAATTATATCTTTTGTTTTAAGCCTACCCCCAAATTCTGTTTAATTTTCAAAACCATTCATTGATAATTATAATCGATCCGGAGAGAACGAAGTTGGCAGACAAATTGGTCGCGTCATATTACAAAGGGAGATAATCTCAAAACACGTGGTTTCTATTCTATGTAATACCGTCTACACAGAATGACTGGTGAACGACCGCAGAACTGAGAACAGTTTATATATACCATCTGGGGGCTGATTACTCGCCGGGCTTTTACAGACTCGTGGTACTCTATAAGTAAATTAAAAATATATAATAATAATAATAATTATTATTATTATTATTTTCTGGCGGCTTGTCGCCGAGAGCACCTGGCAACATCTTTCTTTATTGGAGAACCTCTTTAATGATTTCTCCTCACCCTCCTATACAGTCCGTGCCGTGAGCTTTCGTCCCACAGCCAACAAGAGGGGGCTCCAGTTTCCTGCTAAAGCCGGGTCTACACCTGTGGTCGACGATCTTCGAAGAGCCAGCCTAAATCTTGATACAAGATACTGGCATACGTGTGTTTTTGTTTTGCAACAGAAAGTGAGATGGGGCCATTTACACACCGACTTAAAGGCTGAAACTACAAAAAGGAAAAGGGAAATGACCGAACAAGTAATTGTGGAGAAATAAACGATTCAAAAATCCCCCGAGTTCCCAGACGGTCTTGAAAGCCGCGTCGCGGCGACGCCATCTTGCACAACTATGACGCTTAACCCAAAGCCACGCGGAAAACTGTGAAACGCGCGCAATCCTTTTTTTTTGTGGTTTTCTTGAGAGGAGAGCTCGTGGCTGTACCCACAAAATTTTGGAAAGTATCCATTCGCCGAAATTCCCATCCCCCCCCCACCACGAGGTGATGGCCGATGTCCACGATGAGCGACCAACCCTGATCCTTAGAACGAAAATCCGACCTACCGTTTCTGAGGATCTGCCTTGGCGGGGCGCCGACAGCAGCCGATCTCCTGCTCCAGCATTTGCCGGATGGAGCCACGGACGCGTTCACGTTGCGCCAGCCTAAAGTGATGAACCCCACAACTCCCCCGAGGCTGCTGCTCTCGTCCCCATCAGAACCCAGGCCCGACGACGTTTCTTTTACCCTGTAAACTCCGACTTTCTCGTTCTCCATGATAACTCGACCGAGCGCCTCGGTCGTACTGCCGCGAGAAAGAGAGAGAGGGGCGGGGGTCGTTCCACGACTCGACATATCTATAAGTTGCTTCGTGGCAACAGCCTTGATCGTAGAAACGAAACTATGCGCTTATTACCGACGAGCCTGTCTCCAACTTACGTCACAAGCCGCGGTCCATAAGCGACGGACTTTACCTGTTAGATTAAAAGAAAATTTTCGCTTTTTTTTTTCTTTAATTTTTAAATTTGTGACCGACACCTGTCCAGTCGTGGAAAAGGAAAAAAATAGTAATCAGACAACAAAAAAAAAAGAAAAAGAAAAAAAGCTCGCAAATTAAGAAGGTGAGTTTCCTAATTATATAAATGGTGATTATAAAACCGTGACCGGACACATAGCTATTGTCTACATTGAAATCGAAACTTTTCACAACATAGACTGCTTTCAGATAAACGATATCAGTTATTCGGTGGGGGGAGAGAGAGAGAGATATCACGTCAGTACAGATAGAGATGGCGTCAGTATAGAGAGGTCACGTCAGTACAAAGAGATATGACGTCAGTACGGAGAGATGGCGTCAGTACGGAAAAAGAGATGTGACGTCAGTATAGAGAGATATGACGTCAGTACGGATAAAGAGATGTGACGTCAGTACAAAGAGATATGACGTCAGTACGGAGAAAGAGATATGACGTCAGTATAGAAATGTGACGTCAGTACAGAGAGATGGCGTCAGTACGGAAAAGGAGATGTGACGTCAGTACGGAGAAAGAGATATGACGTCAGTACGGAGAGAGAGATGTGACGTCAGTACGGAGAAAAAGATATGACGTCAGTATAGAGAGATGTGACGTCAGTACGGAGAGAGAGATGTGACGTCAGTATAGAGGGATGTGACGTCAGTACAAAGAGATGTGATACATCAGCACAGAGATGGCGTCAGTACGGAGAAAGAGATGTGACGTCAGTACAGAGAGATGTGACGTCAGTACGGAGAAAGAGATGTGACGTCAGTATAGAGGGATGTGACGTCAGTACAAAGAGATGTGATACATCAGCACAGAGATGGCGTCAGTACGGAGAAAGAGATGTGACGTCAGTATAGAGAGATGTGACGTCAGTACGGAGAGAGAGAGAGAGAGAGGACATCAGTGCAGAGAGTTGGTAACCTCCCAAAATCGAGTCGACCTTCCTGGATTCCGTGAAATAACATAAAGAAAGAAAGCGTACTTCATCTTTACAAGTTTACGCGCGTCTTCAGCATCAGGTGGTAGTGAACTATTGTCCGTGCCGGTTTGTTTTTGTTTTTTTTTTTAACCTCGTTATAATCAATACTGGGAAGTTTCGAACCTTGATAATTATGGAAATGCTGACTTGTTAGTGGATGGGAGGGAGTCCTGAAATAGTCTATCTTAAGAAAGCAAAGTCGAGGAGGTGGATAGTCTTCATGGTATCCACTAGGAACGTGCTCCTTAAAACAAAACAAGAAAAAATTTTCATTCCCAATCCATGTTTCGTTCCGTAAATGCCACCGACAAAAAAAACAATGAGTTATCTACCCTGGATGAACCTAAAATAATATGAAATAGCCAATCCCATTCGTTAAAGATCACATGGAATTGTCATTTATAGATGGATACTCTCATTCTAAAATAGGGGTTCAGATTTGAGGGTATTCGGCAAGGAACTTATTTTATGGAGTGATAATAAAATTCATAATCTGTTTATTTATTATTTAATTATCTGTCATTTGTATTTAATTTCTTCCTGCCATGTTGTATGCACGAGCGCCAGTCGAATCCTTGATGGAGAAAAGGCCACCAGGGTGAGGGCGGGTTGCGACGTCCACAAATATCTTAGGGGTGAATTTGCACCGTTTCCGCTGCGAGACAGAGAGAGACCCCGACATCTCGCGCCACCGACCGACGGCAGCCAACTCGTCGCCGCAAAGGGAGACAATACTGTGTTTGTTTCGTTCTTTCAGCTTGATTTTCCACTTCCAGTATTGAACGAGTGTGAAAACGGACCAGAACTAAAACAACGCCCCCCCCCCCACCAAACCCCAACACCAGATAAGAACAGGAGGTCAAAATATAGGCCAAACGTAAACTTTCGATCGAACGATTGGATTTATCTCTCTCCTCGGAGCCACTCGACGCGTCTAGGGTCAGAAACAGGTTCAATAAGTAGGACATTTATTTATGTAGTCCTGACAACGTGCCAGAGTGCTCGCCCGTGGATCACGAGCCACTCAGGATCCCCCCGATATAGAAAGTAAGAGGCTGCTCCGGTGGAAAACTTTATCTCTCTCCCCCGCCCCGCCCCCCCCCAACAACCTCACCTCACCCCGCACCGAGTTTAGGGGGAGTGGGGATATATAGATTACCCCGGGGCCGGGGCACTTTCTCATCTTTTGTCGGCAGCCCCGTTGCAGAACGGGGCATCGGCTCCGCTCTCTATATATTGACCTCGAGAGATGAAGATGGAGAGATAAACGTCAGTACACAGACAGAGAGAGATGGAGGTCAACACAGGTCCATCTTCAGTGGTGTCGACGATTTTTATCAATACAAAGTCAGACGCTTGTGGAAGGATCCCATCTTAACTGAGCCTTCCGTTACTATGCAATAAACCAGGCCATCGGTCCTCGCATGCGCACCGTGGGTTGGGGGAGGGGTTAAACTGAATTTTAAAATGTGGGACATGTAAATCAATATATTGGGGGGGTACCCTGCGGGTGGCGAGCGAATCCCAGTTCCCTAATCTCGCCGCTTCTGACGAAACACTCACCGTTTCGAAGGATGCGCTTGACTTCGTGGTCGTTCCTTCTCCCCTGGGTGGTGGTGACGATAATGTCGCGCCAAGCCAGCGTGATCGACTCCACCTCGTATTCCGGGCCGCCATCTCCGCGAATCTCCCTTTGGCCAAACGTCCCGTACACCTCGTTCTCTCGGACCACGAGGATCTCTCCCGGCTTCCCGTCGTCGTCGTCGTGGAGCAGCGGCGTCCTCTCCTTCTCTCCTGCCATAACCGTGGGCTTGCATCCGAGAGAGGGATGCCCGCGCGTGCGAGAGGTCGAGTAAAGGCCGCAACTTGGAGCCTCACTCTTGACTCATGGCAAACATCCTTCCGCGTGCCGAACCCGATCAGTGCCCTTAACATTTAAAAATAGAGGGGTGGGAACTGATGTATATATATATATAGCATCCTTTAAATGGGAAGTCTAACCAGTAGATACTCTTACACTTATCCGTATTGGATGCTATCAACTTTCTTGGGGGGAGGTGGTGGGTGGTTGAAGATATGGCAACTGTATAAACGTTTTAACAATCACATCATGATTATGCGTGTGTATCAGGGAGTTACTAATGACTGGAGTATCTTGGACGATATCTTACTGGATTACCGCCGGCTTTACGTGAAAAGACCCGGAAGTGTACACGCTAATCTTGCAACGCTGCCATTAACTTGAAACGAAACGATAACGAGTTAGGGAGACGGCAACTGTTGAAATCCGTCTCGCTGTTCCCTCTTCTCGCACGAACCCGCTTACCGCGTCTCGATACGGTTCTGGACTTCCAACTGTAGAGAGCTTCGCGGCCCTCTGATCCGGTTTAAAGCCCTCACGTTGTAGTCGAATGGTTTCGTTTCCGAGTGCGTTCGCTTATGCATCCTAATTAAAGGGGCCACCCCACTAAAGTGATCCAGACTCCTTACTTAAGCTGGCATCTTTCACCTCCCCCCACGACTGCCAAATCTACAGGATTAGCTGCATGCGCCTGGCATTCTGGGTACAGGGGACTGTTGCCATTTGTGCATGAAAAGTACTGCAAACGGTTCGTCCTTAATTGGATGCGCGTCGCGCGTCCGAACGGAATATTTTGCGGTGTTCAACAGCGGTAATTACGTCCCTTGGCAGTTCGCTATATCCGACCTAACGCGAGATTTGCTTATAGAGTTCGCAGGGGTCTGTTTAAACTTGAAAGTTATCGACTGTAAAATCGGTGGGGGGTAGTAGTGGTATCAGTTGGGGCTAATGAAGAGGTTCGGGCCTGGGCATACCTGACAACACACACACAACACAACAACACACACACACACCACGTGACAAAGCTGTTTTAGTTAATTATGCAATAAATCTGGTTTGTCGTCGGTAATTAGCTTCCTGATCCCGATGTCGACTCGGTTTGGCGTACCTTCCCGACACTGGTTCTTCCCCAGCCGGCCTCGCGTGGGTTACCTTTCGCATCCGTAAGTCCTTTTGTTTCCCCACCGCTAGAAGCACGAACTTACCACCCGAGAGAGACAACCCTCAATATCTCGGTTCTCGCCATCGTTGATGGTCATGGACTCGTACAACCCTTTATCGTGTCTCTCCACGGTAAACTGTTTCCTAGTAAATGCCGGGGACGTTCCAATAAAATCCGGCCGACCAGGGGTTCATTCGAACTTCCCCAGTGCATCATGATTTAAATTGTTCAAACCGTCTCAATTTATCTTGCACTTAAGACAGTTTTCTTCGAATTCGTTTGTTTATTCAGCTATATTCTGAAACAGCAGTTTTTTTAATTGGGTTTTTTGTTATTTTTATCTTCTAAAAACGTGTTTGTCCTGACACTAACTGTCACCCCGTCGCCACCATGCGACCAGATGCCAACAAAACGGTGAATTGTTTTTACTAATCATGATACTAACTTTTTTTTTAAATTATCTCCCTTACACATAATATATATGTAATTTTTAAAATGCCATAGTCACTTCCATTATTAACTAGATGACTCCCTAAAGTAGATATGAAAATAAAAGTCTGAATAAAATTATGGACCTTGTGCAGCCGCCTTTGTTCGGTTCTAAATTTAAATAAATAAAATATATATATATATAAAAAACTTTCGATCTTAGAATCTCACGAGTTACTTCCCTTGGAAAACAGGGAAAATACCAGAGGATGGACACGTTTCAATGCCAATTTCTCTGAAAAACATTATTATTATTATTATTATTATTATTATTATTATTATTAGTTTTCCCCTTAACCAGGGGTATTTTTGTTGCCCTTTTTATTACTTCTATCGAGATATACACCTGCCTGCTTGCATTCACGCCAACACGAGGAGCCGGTTCGAAGCGAAACACGTGCAATAAGTTGGTTTTCCGGGTAGAGATGGGTTAGGGATGAGGCCAGGTGTTCAGTCGGTCCTCGAGTGCTGGCCCCCTTAACCAGAACTGGGGGTGGGGGGGGTTATCACGGGGAGAGTCTTCGATCGGGTCATCGAATCCCGCAGATGCTCGACTTTTGCCCTTCCCGCGGTAACGGCTTCGGGACAGACTGAAAGGGGGTCTGTGTTCAAGGTGCGGAATAAGGACGACAGACCCGTGTCCCCTGCCCTCCGAGAGAGAGAGAGAGAGGGACCCCACCCCAGCAGGTAATTCGAGAGGTGTCGCTGGGGGGGGTGGGGGTTCGGATCGCGCGCAGTCGAGCAGTACCTGCGCACCAAAAACACAATCAGCAGCAATCATCTGTCAAAACAGCGCCCCCCCCATTACGAACGACAAGGGGATGCCGGTGACGGACATAGTCTCGTTCAGGTGTTGTCCCCCAGAAGATTCCCTCCCTGCGGACATTCACCGAACAGCAGCTCGCCTTCCCGTTCCCCCCTCCCCCGCTCCACTCTCTTCTTCCGACCCGTCACGTGACAACGCGGTTCCGCCATGACACCGTCGCACATTTCCTTCGCCTTCCCGTTCGCGGACCGCTGGCCCCCTGCTGCACTCGTCGACCGGTGTCGGATGGACTAACCTTCCGTTCCCGCCGTCCTGGAGCTGTGGTACATCGGGCGGTGCATGGTGAGTTACGATCGTCTCTCTCCCTCTCTCCCCCCTCGGGGGGGAGGGGTTTGTTTTTTTGTTTTTGTTTTTGTGGCTCTCCACCCCCCCAGCCACCCTGACCCCTGCCGAACCCCGGTGGGGGTCCCGTCCGTGTTGTTCCAGTGTCCAAGCGAACTAGCCAGCGTCTGTCATCACACTGTGAGCCCCCCATCTCCCACACCCACCCCTCGTACTAAAGGTCCTTTTTTATCCCTCTCCCCCCCCCTTCTCTCTCTCCCCACACATTTCCGCGGCTGGAGAGGGGGGGGGGTTGTTGAGGGGCCACTCGCTTCCCTCCCCACCACCAGGAAGGTCCACGCTAACCAATTTGAGGAAACGGTGGTAATAGCACCGCGGGTTTGTTCCGGTTTTTAAAAATCACCTGTTTTACTTACAGGTAAAAACACAGGGGACACAGCCCACCCCCCCCCCGGGACACACCCCCCCACCCACTGGGTTAGCGGAGTGCAAACGATAATTGATCACAGTATTGCGTTCGTTAAGACATGGTTATTAGATCGTGACGCAACAACCCATCGATAAATCGATCTGCATATCTGTCCCCTCCCAATCCCCAAATGATTTTCTCCTGTGGAAAACAGGAGCGATTTCCTTCCTACCATTCTTGTTCTTGTGGTGGGGAGAGGCAGATCTTTTAACGTTTATTATTATATTACTATACTATTATATTACTATACTTTTATTATTACCATTACTATTATTATTACATACTATTATTATTACTATACTTTTATTATTACCATTACTATTATTATTACTATTATTATTACTATACTATTATTATTATTTTATTATTATTATTATTATTTGGGTTTCGTAGATACGCAGGTCGACTACATTTTTCCCTACCTCTTCCCTAAAGAAACTTGTGACAGCAGGGGCGGAATTCTGCCCTGATGGTGAGCCTTTTGGAGGTGTGGCATCCATCAGTTGGAACCAGAAGCCTCCCCCTTTTCTGTAACACACACACACACACAGGGGGCCAGCTTCTGGCCAAGACAGACCACCAGATCGGATAGTAAATCTTGATGGGGGGTTTTTTTTTTGTTGTTGAAAACCTGTCTTGCCAGGCAAATCCCCCCCCCCCCCTGCTTCATCATCACCTATGGGCTTTGTTTCTGCCCCGACTCCTTACTTAAGCTGACATCTCTCCTTTCTTTCTGGCATTAGCTACTGACTTGTAATTCTCCAGTTCAAAACATCACAGCAGAGTTTCTCTAGGGTGCTGACTATTATAGAATGAGGCCTTTAATTCAGTATCCACAACTGTTCAGACCTAACCACTCCTTTTTGCACAAAGTCAAGCAGAGCTGGATACTGACTGGTATTGCCCTTGAATTCCACATTTGTTCTTCATTATCAGTGTAATTCCCACCTTTTATTTGGACAAATGAAATCACATTCCTATTCTCTATTTTACCACACCTCTTCATGACCGTTTGTCTACACACCTGTTTTCTCCACTCCCCTTACCACCCTACATTACCCTTTTTGTTTTTGTTTTTTTGAAAAGCATCTTTTTAGAATGAACCTAGCAAAAAGATACCCTGATGTCTGTTAGTGAAGGATGATGTATTTTTTAATAATGGACATGCATTGGACTTGCTTTTCAGGTGATGGCTTTGTTTCAGTAAAATTGTACTTGAGAGTAATGAAACTGCTTTTGCAGTCATCTTTAGCTGCAGCAGCTCATTGGATGAGACAGCTTAGATGGTCAGCGGCGGGAAGTTTTTTAAAACTGACATGGAAACCCTTTTGCCAGAATTGGTTCTGGTGTGTTTTTAAAATTGTCTCCATACTGCTTCCACTACCTTGTTTAGCAAAGTGTTCCGGGAACATGCTGCCTAGTTAATGAAGGAGCGTATAAATAAACATTTTGGGGGCTACTCAAGTCTCTTTTTATAGCTAATTAACTGAATAATACTAATCCTGTGAATTCTTAAAAGAAATGTTTATACCCTGTGTAGAATGTGGTTTCTATACTTGAACTGCATGCTCAGAAAGGGGCTTGACTGATTATTTATAACAGGGTATGTAGAACTATTGAAGTTTTGCTATTTGTGTCAGCTCCGGAAGCTTAAATAAGGCATGATTGTTCAAATACAATAGTAATAAATGTTTACTTGGATCACTAATATTCGGTTATAGTTTGGGATAAGTTGGCTTCTAGTCGCATGGAGTCTTTTTCTGTTGTCTGAACTTCTCTATGTCCTCTAGCATCTTGACATTAAAAATACAAACCAAACCTGTACATTTTTGGTCATACTCTGTGTATTGCATGCGAAATGCTTTTAACCCCCAAAAAAATTAATTCTAGAAAGCCTGGAGATTCTTTCAGACTGATCTGATAAAGTAAATCAGTAATTATATTATTGAAAAAACAAAAAAAGCCAGATACTGAAAGGAGAAACTGGTTTTAAAGAAAAGAAAGACATGCTAAAGGGGAAGTAACTCCATATTTTATTTTGTATTTTATCGGTATGACTTCTCAATATTCTTTGTAAAAATTGCTTTTGAAAATATTTTAAAAATTGAATCAGCGAGTGGAACAAAATAACTTATAGCAGCTTAAAAAATTTTACTTGTACATGCCCACACGTTCCTGTAAAGAGTAGTAAACATTCAAAATAGCCACAATGCCGAATTGGAATATCCCCAAGTCCACAAAGAAGTTAGTTTGTGGAAGTTTTACAAAAGTTAACAAAATAAGTCTAAAATTTTCATGCAAAAAATCGTTTCAAGCCAGAGTTGTGCAGCTTTCTTGGCCGCTAACATTATGGTGTGTTTACATCTGTGTTGAGGCTTGGTGTGAGCAGAACAATCAGAATAGATACTTTCTGATATGAGACGAGTGGACTCCATGACTCCGACCTTGATTCAAAGTCTAACTTTGGTGACTTCAGGATCTGGAGCCAAGAATTTGCGATTGTTTGTTTTGTGAAAGTCTGGGCGACAGAAGGATGCACCCGGTTATCTTATTATACAAGTTACACAAGAGAGATTAATCACAAAGAAAGGAGACTTCATCTATTTAAAGAAAGCCTGTTCATTTTTTTAAAAATTATTATTAACTTTAGGTGAAGGCCTGTTTTTAGTTTAATCAAAATGTGAAAGAATTAGAGTAAAAGGCTGGTAAACCTGTTAGTAGAGCTGATGGCAGTTGTCTGCCTGGAAGCCAACTGTGGAATAATAGCTTCACATCTTTGCTTAATTTAAAATACTTAGTTTTTTTCCTTTTTAATTTAGCGTTTTTTAAAGTTCCCGGGGCCAGAGTAAAATCAGATGTTTATGATTGTACAGTACCAGTGTGGGTATTCCAGGGTTATAATAGTCTGCCTTATACAGCAGTTGTTATTGTAAACAAGTACCCATGTATAAAATACCGTGGGGTGGGGAGGCAAGCAGCTGAAAGAAACAGGAGCAACATATGTGCGGACAAGCAAGATGAATGAAAATCGAAAAAGAGGTGGAAGGAAACGGCAAGCTAATAAATCTTTAGTTTATAAGAAGATCAAAGAACTGAAACCAAAGAGTAGCCTTAAATAAAAAGAGGAGAAGTTTATCTTTGGTATAAATGAAATTCTTAAAAGGTGGGCAAGTACATAGAAGAACTGTATGGGAGGCTGCCAACATAATAACGATAAAGCTAAATCTTGAGATGGTACACAAGAGGGAGGGGGGATGCTTTTTGTAATAGAAGAAGCAAAGAGAAATCATTACAAAATTCCCTAAGAACAAAGCTGCCAGTGCAGATCATGCATCAGCTGAATTCCTTTCTTTTCTTTTTGCTTTGCTTTTTTGAAATATTTTATATTATTTCTTATAATTAAAAGAACATTGGAAATAAATAGATTAATTTACTCTATAAGTAAAGCATCTGTCTCTCTGTCTCTCTCTGTCTCTCTCCCTCCCCCCTCTCTCTCTCTGTCTCTCTCCATCTTCTGTCTCTCTCTCTCTGTCTCTCTCTCCTCTCTCTCTCTCTCTCTCTCTGTCTCTCTCTCAGTGTGAATGGTGATAAGTCAACCTATATCAATAATTTTAGGGGTTTGCGATGAATATACACTTGATATTTTGTAGACTTGTATAGGGTTTGCTTTAAAAAAGATTGCAAGCGAATATCTATGAATTTAAGTCATGAATTGTATTTGTATAGGTTCTGAAATAGTTTGTTTTCAATTTAAAAGAACTTTCAAAACAAATGAGTTGTTTAATTTTCGTCACGAGAACGAATGCTTCATTATGGCGAGTAATCTTAGCATTGTAACCAATACTGATCCCTACCATAATAATTTGAACACCCACTCTCTCCCCCCTCCTCCACAAAAAAAAAGTGATTTGATCAACAGTTTACATACCTGATCAGTTTTCCCGTTATGAAACAGGTCGTTGGAGTAGATCCGACTTGCGTTTGGGGGTTGGTTAAGCTAATCAGTGGCCATTCTTGTTGCTGGCCTTAGGCGCTGTGCGGCAAATGATTTGTCTAAGTAGGAAAGTCTTGCCACTATTGTTGAGTGGATGGAACGGGCTGTTGTCCGACAAATGCGCGGCCACCGCTAACAATTTCAGCTGTTTCGGCATAACCAAATTATCCCATAATGCAACATTTTCTGTAGACTTGTGTGCACTGAGCAGGTTGTTGGTTGAAACTGGTGATGAATGCAACTTTGCCTGATGCATTGTGGATATTGGTGGATCACTGGACCTTTGGGTCTAGAGAAAAGTTGGTGGTTGTTTTGAACCAGCAGATCTGGTGATTTAATATGCAGATGAAACAGATCTTGAACTCACTGCCGGACGTCTACATCTTGATGGTCACAGAATGCTCTTTACCTGTATTTTATTATTGTAGGGGTGTTTGAATAAATTCACTATTCTATAGCAGTGGTTGGGGAGAAACCTGCAGTCCACGATTGTTTCCGCATTCCAAACTTACTGTAATCACTCCTTTGCTTATATCTTGAAATAGACTCACCCAGCACTTTACAACAGGGTTATTGCTAGGGCTTAACGAAGAGAGAGAGGTGTACAGTGATGGTGATGATGTAACATAGCCAGCCAGTGCACGTTCAATTTTGAGAACCACTTGATGAGTAAATAACACCCTGTCTAGGAAAAGAAGAGAGTGTCATTGCATAGTGGACCTAGAATGGTTTCTTTTGCTATTTTAATAGATGTTCACAAACCACAGATCTAATTTTCTGTTTAACCTGTTTCTCATTAATCAGCAGACTGTACGAGTATCTTTATCAGGCTATTTTAATTATTAACAATTAGCATTAATTATAATTTTTTTTCTAATTCAAGGTCAATTAATTGTGCTTTTGACCTTATTAATGATAAAATTAGTCATGTAAAGCATCAGCAGCAGCATTATGCAGCCTACTGATTAGATGTATTGTCACTGTTGCCTCTGGGTATAAAAAAGGTTCCCCACTCCTGTCCTCCAGGATGGTGTGACAGCAGGCTGCTTGTACATCTCCCTACAGCTTGGACCTGAGCTCCACACGATTCCCCTTGAACACCTATGGAAGGATCTTGATGGGTTTAGACCCAACCCGCGCAATAGCAATTAAGGAACACCAGAAAACTTTGCCGCCATCATTATCATCATCATCATCGTCATCATCAGTAGTCTTCCTACAAGGGGAAATGATTAGTTGAGGTGATTCCTCGTTACCTTCCTCATCACCTGTGATGCGAGAATAAACTGGAGAGCTCAGATTATGAAGAAGAGTCAGAAAGCATCTGTACCAGGGAAGTTTAAAACCTAGACCAGCTTACCTTTAATAATCTAATAGATTCTGTGCCTAGATGTTTGCAAGGTATGCGCAATTCAAGTGGTCCCTACACTAACTGAAAGATATCTTTTAAAGGTTTACCGTACATACATTATGGATAAAAATTTACATGCGCATAGCCTGTGGCATTTCGTGGCTGGGACATGTCACAGTTCCCGTGTCAGAGCTATGTAACTGAAAGCATAAATAGTAATAGAGTTCTTCATCTCCTTGACTTTTCTGCCACCACTTACAGTAAATATTATTCAAGATTAGGTAGTAGAATGAAAACACCAGAATCAAAGCTGTGTGTACGTGTGCTGCCTGTTATGCAGATTTTAAAAATTCATGTCAATATAATTTATGCTCAATATAACACATTTTCACATTTTGTTTACCCACATAAGACATTGCATAGTTTGGGGATGGCTTCGAGAACAATAACTATTTTATTTATATTCTCAGTGTCTGAATGACTGAAATTTTATTAGATTCATGCTCAACTTAGTTGCTATGGTTTCTGGTTTTTCTACATGAGCTTAGAAGAGTTCCATCTAGTCAAGGAAAAAAGAAAGAAAATTCTATTGTTAACCCAATTCTAGTGGTGTTTCAGCGAATCAGAGTAATTGATGCTGATTGATTCTTCACAAACTGATCGCAACAACATTGAATTTATTTTATGAAATGAAATCAGGATAAAACTGGAGGAAACAACCTGCTGCTATGTTCTGGAATGTAGAAATCTCAGGAATGTCTCTAGTATTATTTAGGCTGATGACCTTTTGGTTTACTGTACCATTAAACGTTGTAGAAGTAAAATAGAATGATGACAAACAATTAAAATCAGTGGGTGCTTGGTTTGGACGAGGTGATTATTAGGCCTTGTGTTACAGCTGATTTCTAAAAAAAAACATCATGCAAACTTTAATTAAAGTAAAATAATGGTAATAATAATGATGATATGCCTAGAACAACGTAAAACAAACAAAAAAATGTACAGGAAAATTTTGGTTTAAGTTTAGCGTCAGTGCAGGAAATACCAGATGAAACCCCAGCTGCTAAATGGTTGAATATTTTATTGAATTAATTATTTATTGAAGAACCTTACAGAGTGCTTCAGATACCTAAAATCAAAACGAAATTCTGTAATGAACATTAACAGCCCATTGGCTGTTGATGTGCGCTGTTTGGCTTCTATAAAAATATCCTTATCAGAAAGCTCTTTGGTAAATGTATCAAGTTTGATAATTCTTCTGGCTTCATAGCTGCCTCCTGGAATGAATTGAATTCTGGGAATTTGTTTTGCTTTAGGTTTTATAGCAGCGTCTCTAGCCCATTATTTCTTTTTGGGAGTGCCTTACCACAGCAGGTCCTGTTTTCAACCTCTTCTCCCTACCTTGTGCAGTTTTGAAATAGATAAAATTCATTTTTATTATATATATAAAGGATGGCGGATGGTTTACACATCTCTGAATAGTCTTAGATTGAGGCATGGTTAAGCAGGTTTTATCATTTTATGGTTGATTTGTAATAAATTCTTTGAGAGAGATTGGTGTATGACATAATGGCAGCGACGTTAAAGATATCAAAGTACACACCTTAAAAATCACTTATAAAAAGAAATTTGGTTCTGATAAGCATACAGTTAATAAAGTAGCCTTTATGTAATAAGATTTATATATAAGGTGTCTACGCACTACAGTAATCAGAAATACTTTTGTGGGCTGAGTTTTTGAGAAGCTACTACAGGTTCTCTTCCTCATCAGTAAGACTTTATCTATGATCTGAGCCATGGTGGTGGGATAGCTTGTAGACGCTTTACATCTACAAAGCAGTGCAATCATTGAAAATGCTATTTTGAAAGAAATAAAATCTCCGTTTTAAAAAAAAAATATTTTTGGGGATTGTGCAGCTTTTAATTTTTGTAAAAAAAAAATTTTGAGGAGGATAAAGGTCGAGTCTTATTAGCAGAGTTAGGTAACAATTTTCCCTAGCATACGTGCTCCAGTTTCCGATGGATCTTGGTTGTTGTTTGGTACGTGGCCAGTCTTATTGTTCTGTACTTGCTCATCTTGATCTTGCATGTGTTTTCTTCCCCCGCTGAATCATCTGTAAGGCATTCTTTACTCACCAATCTGCCCATGTAAAACGCTGCTCAGTAACAAGCCTGCATTAGGATGGGTTTGACTTCAGTAAATAAACTTTAGTTTCTGATTTTATTTGCACTAAAAATATTTTCAAATTGAAATGACAAACGAATGGAGCGGCTTTAATTTTTTGAAGTTATTCGCTTTATGAGGATGCTGATGGTTTTCTTGAGATTGATGTCATTTTGTGAGAATGAAAATGGGTGGCATGCAAACCAACAACAAAAGTGGGGAATAAATACTTTTTTAATTAAAAGATTACATAAAAAAACAACAGTATCCTGCTATCAATCAGGGTTCCTTTCTCAATATTGGAAAGGGAGGTAACTAATTAAATCTCTTTTTTTAAAACCAAAACCAACCTTTTTTGAAGCCTTTTTTCAAGGTCACCAAGACAATGAGGTTAGCAGTAGAGTTTTTCTGTCAGACTCTGAGCTATTTACCCTGCACTTGCATAACTGGGTGGGTGAGAGAGAGAGAGTGTAAGTGGCAGTTATGTACATGAAAGTTGAAATTTCATTCATGCAAACATTCCATGTGGTCTTCATTGATATGAAGTAACTAGTTAAGGTGCCATAAACTCTCAAATGTTATCAGAGTCTACATAAATAAAAGACTAGTTACTGTATTGGTAGCAGTGTGAAAGGCTTTACATCCTCTTATTAGATCCTGTGGATTTCTGCTTATGAACAGCGTGTTATTGATGCTCTGGCAGAACAAAATTGGTAGAAGTGTCTTATCCCTTGGTGGTGGTGATGATGGAGTAGACAAGAGCAATGATAAGCATATTGTAGCCAAAAATGATGTGCTGAATTTAATCTGGAGACTGGTCATGGTGGAGGGAACTCACACCACGAGAAGATTCGGGATCAGTACACCAGCATCTTGTTGCTCCTTGCCTATAAATACATCTCTTGTATGAAAGGGGAGCTGAGGTGCAGACAAGAAACAGCATCTGGAATAGGTATCAGACCTGTTACTGTAGAGGACCTCAATGAGCATGGCTGGGTTGATCTGGTAGACATGCAAACGGAAGGTTGACAATTAACAGTAGTATATCCCACGCTACACGGAGTACCTGACAAAGTTCCACGTGATTGTTCTGTTTTTGATCCAGATGGCAACAGAGGTGGCTCAGTAACTGTTACTAATCTTTCTGGACTTTGGTGCACTGCATATTCTACAGTCAGACAATAGATGCTGCCCAGGTGATTGCACTGGCTGGTCTCTGGCAAGAGCTGGTCTTTCTGAAGGGATGATCATGTCCTCCCTGGAGCTATGGTGTTCGCTTTGTTCAGCGACCTATGAACACATCATGCCATGAGATTGTCAGGGTGGAGCCATACAAAACTAGGACTAGTAACAAACCTCCCTGTGTGGGCTGGCTTCCATGTTACCAGCTGAATCCTTTCTCTTTCTTAGGACGAGATTCCTGCTATCCCACCCAGTATCTTTGCTTGTAACCAAGAGTCTACCAGTACTCCATCAAATGATCCTACCAGTATTGCCACTGCCACCGTCACCACCACCAGACAGTGCTGCCATGTCTACTATTGACTCCACTAATGCCATAACATCTCTCTCTCCACCAAGTGGGTGAGGAAGAAAGCCCAACGGGGAATTATTAGCTGGGAAAATGGAACAATAGCTTGTAGTACCTGATTTCTTAGAGTGCTAGGAACAGATGACAATGTCATCCTGCCAGCTTTCCAGTTTGACTGCAGCAAAGGTGATCCACCAATTGTTATTGGAGTGGTTGCTAGTAGTCTGGCTCTGTGATGGGCTCATGGAGAGGGGTCATCAAAGGAAGGCAGCTTAGAATCGAATTGTAATTCATCCAGTTTTAGGGATCTGAAAGCTGAGGATGATGTTTCACCAGTGCAACTTAGCATCTGGGATCTAGTAGGTGGGTGCCCAGAGTTTGTATAGTGGATATGGAGTTTCACAAGGTGCTCCTGACTAAAGACTGGTTTAAGATGTAACTGTGTTTGTCATAGTTACAAGGAATGCAAATGTAGTCAGTGATTAATTGGCAAACTGCACGTATCACATAATGGACAGAGGTAATGGTCAACACATTTACACGATTTACTATCATGAATTATATCAAGTCATCTTAGGCTATTATATAGTATACAGTTTCAAAAAATCTCTCCTTATTCATCTCTCACCTATATTTTATATTTAAAATGTCCAATATGTTAAAGCTAAGTTAGCTAGTTCATTCTATAACTATACATATGTTAAAAGGTAATGCTAGACCATAATTTATGAATTCCATTTGATTTTAAATTTAAGACAAAAATGTTATTTATATGTTCTATATTTTATGAAATGTGAAGATGCTTGTCTAATTCATGAAATAAATATTAGTACAGTGTATGTGCGTAATACCTCGAGTAGTATGTGTAATGTCAGTATGTATTTCCTGTGTGGCACATGCTTATTTCATGAAACAGATCATTTTGTAGATTGGGCATTACACATTTACATTTTAAAAAAAAATTATGAAACTGGAATATTTCTGAGCTACTGTTACTACCTGAGCTGTGCTGAGAAGAAATTAAGTAATGTGTAACGCACGTTGTACATTCCTTGTTATCCTGAAAATGTTTCTGCCTTGTTATCTGTCTGTTGGCAAAATGTTTTATGACTAGTGTAGTTTGGTTTTAATGTGGTGCAGAAAGATAGACTGCATGGAGAACTTCATATTCCATGTGAGAAAATTAAATCAGTTTAGATACTTCTGTTAAAAAAAAGAAACAATTCAGCTGCAAATGATTTATCCTCTTACGCAGGTGTGTACCACAGGGCTGCTTAGCCAAACCTCTCTTTTTAAATGATTTGTGCTGCTTGTTGAAATACAACCTTAGCCGACCTTGTGCTGAAAGTACGCATCCTAGCGCGATTGGACAAAATTAGTGATGCCAGTATTGTTATTCAGTAGACATTGAATTACACTGTAAGAAAGAGAATAGAGGGAAAAAAAAAAACAAGTGGGTAGGAATTGTTCTGAAAAATGTACTTGATGGTCAACAATTAGCAAAAGTTTTTTGGAATAGTTTGGAATTCTGGGATTGCTCCTCACGAACACAGAGAAACGCGGGATCAATTTTTTCCTGTGTGCAGTTCCTCTGATTGAGGAGTTCTCACACGCGAGGGGGAAAAAAAAATTCAATATTTCTGACCAGTCAAGTGGTGAGAACAGAGACTGCAGTTTTCGGTTTCAAGCAGGAGTGGCACGTGGCCGAGTAAACTTCATTCCCAGTGTCTTATGTAGAAAGTGGCTGTTTCATGTTTGGTTTATTGAGGTGGGGGGGATGTTCGTTTTTTGCTTATTATCTGCCCTTTGTTCAAAAAATTTTTTTAAAAAATTCTGCTTCTTAGACACTGTCACCTTAAAAAAAAGGAAATTTGTAGCTGGTAAATCAATGTTCGGCCTTTGTTAGCATGCTGCACTGAGGGACCTTAATGGTATCCGCGTTGATATTGGTTTTCTACAGTTGGCCAATCACGGCTGATTTTCGTTTTTGGTTAGAAATCGCGTGGAAACAATTGTTTTGTTTTCATTTCTTTCACTCAATATTATTGACGGTTACTGGTAAATGTAACAGAGTACTAGTTCAACTTGTATATTTTATTTCTTTACGTTATTTTTTTCCTTCCCCTTCCTTTGGCTTTTTTAACTCCATGAACGCAATTATTATAATTTTGCACGGAATTTCTTTCATGTGATGGTCTCCAAGTGGCACATTTTTGTAGCCAGTGAGAAGTATGAGAGACGTCGAGAGCAAATGACGTAAAAAAAAAAAAATATAGGTAAGTAAGTAAGTAAATAAATAAATACCTAACATAAGCAAAACGAACAACAAAGCATTTCTAAGAAACGGGATGGTGCGGCAGTAACTCGTGAAAACCCATCGCTTAACTAAAGAATTGCGATCGACACGGCTGATTTCTAGATCTTTTTACCTAATGTTGTAATGAAGAAGTAGCTTTGATGTGGTCATTTTCCCAATCCCCCCTCCTCCTCTGCCGCTGCCGCTCAGAAGTGCCACAGATGGGAGCAGGTGGAGGATTAGATCTGCTGACAGTTGAGTGATGTTATTTTTTTACAAATCTGTGTCCCAAACTGTGGCCCGTGCTATTATTAGTAGACATCGGGACCACTGTTTCCACTGACATCGGATGGGAGAAGGACTGAGCGATAATCCATCACTTTGGCGCGGAAGGGAATAATAAGTGCATCAAGAAACCTTCGTTTATCTGCACGAATAGTTGTTCGTTGATTTGATCATTTTGTTTAAAAAAAATTTTTTTCTTGACTCCTGATTGTTTAATTCTAAAGAGGCTAAAAGAAAATGTGTTGTTGTTTGTTTGTTTTTTTTTAAAGATAGCAAAAGGGTATCATTAGGAAGGAAACCATATGCGAGTGACAGCTGCAGGTTGAAGAAGAAAGGCCAAGGTTAGCTCATCTCATCTCAGCTCTTTGTTTGCTGGGAATGAGTTTTAACTCTGGCACTTATGTCATATTTTCATTCTTAGGTTGAACACGAGCAACCGAACTCTCAGAATCAAAATTAATGTTCACATGCTCCTGTCTAGTGGTTGACTACTGGATTGTTAAGTTTGGCTTCCTGGTCAGGACTGACATGATTTGGCCATACCTCTCTGGTATGGATTTCCTCCCACATCTGAAAAAACGAGGTGTTCTGGTAAGGCTCTGTTAAGTACTTGCCCCACCCGTGGTGTGGGACTGGCAACACTTCCTAGCAAACAATTGCAGCACTACGCCCTTTCACCAGAGCTCGCTCTCTCTCTCTCTCTCTCTCATAGGCTTTGAAGTGCAGCAGTGGTTTTTCTGAAGTGATTCTCAATGATCAGAAGAGGAGGAGGCTTCAGGATCTGATAATGTTCTTTATTAGGAATTCCCCACAATCTACAGATGTTACAGCTAATATTTTTGTAGTAATGCCGATATTTTACTGTAGGAGTACAAGTCGACCCTAATGGCAGAAAGGAAAAAATGGATTTTTGACATTCTTTTAGTCTGTGGTCCAAGTGATCCTTTTTCTTTTTTTTTAAATTCGTTATAAAACTCGTCAGGTTTAAATCAGTTTAGTTCTCTCCCATAAGTTCTTGGGTCGTTCCTACATAATGAAGGAAATGAGCTTAATTAGCAGAGTGATTATTTCTGAAATTGCATTTTGGGAATATGAATTTTGTAAAGCTTAAGGAACTTCTTAATGTTCTTGAGCAGTAGATAAAACTGTTCATGAACTAAGATCCATAATGTTTCTTGGTATAACCTGTGTAATTCTGTAAGGGATACAATGGGTTTATCTTGAATGCTGGATGAAGTGCAGATTTTCCCTGTATCAGACTTTCAGTCTTACTCGCTAACTTCTTTTTATTTTGATCACATCTAATCTCGAGACACCGAACACAAGAGGCAGGTTGTTATTTTTTAGCTGGCTCACATTTTCCCCTCTCCTTTCTTTCTTTCTCTCCCTTTTTTCCTGTTAATTTCCCTTTCCTTGTATTAAGTACAGCCTCATCCTGTTATTGATGCATTTATAAGTGAACATCTACCCATCTGCAAATCTGCGGACCACACACACACACACAGCAGACCATTTGGTTTTAGAAAGCATTTGACCAACCTCATGTTATTAACAAACAGGAAACATGCCCTTATTTACTCATTTTTCTTATCTCTCCCCTTCTGCCACTTTTTTTGGTTGTCGGGAGGAGGAGAGAGGGGACAGTTTAAGATTTTCATTGTTTTCCTACTTTTGCCATGGCTGATGTTCATGCGAGTGGACGACTGAATAATCTTGGAAGACAAAAACCCGATACCTATCAACGATTTCTTCTTTCAGTCTACTGTGAACAAAGTTTGTGTGTTGTCACAGTAAGAAACGGGGGCAGATTTCAGATTTTAAGAATTACTGTTTAATTTTGCTGCTTCAGAAATAGAGTTGACTTCTTAGCTAAGAACAACAACAACTCACCTGTGCATTGCTGTTTGTAGAAGCTCTCCTGTCCTGTACCGTATTTGGACATCATGCTGCAGTGTCTCTTGGAATTATTGGTTAGTATTCATTCTTGCACGTGTTAAATATTTTTGCGATACCTTAGTGTTCATTAGAATGAAAGAAAGGGCTTTTCAAGGGTAAAGAAGGGCTAGAAAAGGTGTGACTTTGGAGGTTTTAATTAACTGTCCAATTGAACAGCAGCTTGAGTAACACAGTACTGTGTCTAATGCGAGTAAGTCCATCCATCCTTTGGGTCCTGCAAATGGCACCGCCATAAAGGTTGGTATTTTAAATAAGAATGAGTGTGCATGTTTGATTTGATCTCTCAGCTGGAAACAGGCACAAAGTAGAACATGGTAACCGCATGTTTAATCGAGAAGAAGCAGTTATAGGAATGGAAGGAAAAAAAATGGCAATGCATGGGGATAAATGGAAGCCCACTTATGGGGATACTGTCTAATTTTATTGTATGGAGACTGATGCTAAAAATATTTTGGTTCTTTGTTATCCCTTAACTGAACCACTTTTTCCATCTGTGATGCACATTAAGAATCATTTTAAGTTGCAAGGTGTCTTGTACTCTATACTTTTAATAGTCAAGAAAGAAGAGGGTAGTAATATTGAGATGCGACTTTGGTAAGTGTCTTAATCAGCTCGGCCCCCTTCTTCATCGTATAGCAGATTTGGAAAATTCCATGTTTGATGCCATTGTTTATCGGAAGTGTAGCTGCTTGATAAACCCAGTGGAAAGGTTTATTCTGTTTTGATTAACTTTGACAGCTTCCACTTGGACGTTGTGAAATCTCATAATGATGCATGTCAACAAGAGGGGGAAAAGGATGGGGTGGATGGTGTTATAGAGAGTATTGGACACTTGTCAGCTTTTGGGGGGGGCTTTCTAGACTTTGCATGGCTGGATTTTATAGAAGATACCAATATCAGTGGCCTCATTCCGGCCATTATTGGATCATCAGATCACTTTGCGATTCTTGTGTTAGCTTGCAACCTTATAAGTCAAGCATAATTTATTCTTCATAGTTTTCTGTAATCTCGTCCAACCATCACCACCACTGTCTGGTCTGGATGTACTTGCAAAGTTCACACAGGTGAAAATCTAAAGTTGGAGTCCAGCCTAACCAGTGTGGTTCGGACTTGGCCTGAGGGCGTTCTCCCATACCTGGAGAAAACATCCACAATAACACAGGAGACTGAGAGGAGGGGGGTTAAAAAAAAAAACACATAGCATCCTTAATGACAAAACTGGGGCTCCAGTTCTACCGCTTACCTTATCCATATTATATTGTTTTACTTAATGCAGGTAATACGTGGAGGTTAGAAGCCATTATGGCTTACACAAGCTGCTGCCAGTTCCACTTAGGAGAGACTAGTTTTTATGAAATAATAATCTAGGTAGCTGGAAATTACTGATAAACAAGGAGATTAATAAGAAACTACACGTTATGTTATGAAGAAAGGGAAAAAAAAAAGACTATATTGGTGTTTTCTTTCTGGTACAAACTTTCTCTTAATGTGGGTTTTCATTTCTATTTTAATTTGCAAATAAGCCAGATTTTGTGGGATAACTCGGAGCAGCGCAGTCCTGTAATAGGAAGCAAGGGATTAGATGAATACTTATGGTTGCGGGGTCAGCAAGTGTCTTATAGGGAAGGGGGAGGCACAAAAGCACACTGTTCCTGAGAGGTGGAGGGCAGAGGTTTACAACCTACTAGAGTTACAATCAGGAACCAGCAGGGGAGAAAATGTACCTGAGGAGTTATAACTTAGGAAAAGATGTCAGGACAGAGTGAAGGGGAGGGGGGGTCAAGAAAAGGAAAGGCTTCTATATTTGAAATTTCCACAATTGGATGGATGTGGGGGTGGGGTGCAGTGGTAATATGATAGGGACTTATCTAATGCAGAGTTTGAAGGAGATTTTTTCTTCTTTTTTTCTCTGTGCCTGTCCTGTTTATCCATGTTAAAAGCCTCCGACAAAGGTGACAAAGGCGGCATTAATGTACCAGCTATGTGACTTTCTAAATTTGCAGGTAAGGAACTGTGCAGCAAAGGGGAGTAGGACAACCTGAAATTTTACATTGCTTTAGTTTGTATGCCTACTGCGTGTTTCCTGGATATAGGTTGGATAGTAGCTATTTGAGTGAACAAAGGATTTGTTCTCATTTTTACCTTGTTTTGTTGAAAGGGAAGCAACAAGTCTTGGAGTTATGGATGCTGCATAAACAATGCTTCTTCTTGTTACAGTGTTTATCTGGGGAATACAGGTAGTGTGGAGTTTGTACCAGAAGTAAATGAAAGAGAAGTACAAAACTTCACTAGTGTACGTACGTGGGTGCTAATGCTGAACTGGTATAAGAGGAGGCTAAAAGACTGAAAGATCAGATGTATGATAGCACTGCTTTGTTTATCGTTACTGTAGTCTACATGGTTATGTTTAGCTTACTCAAGGTATAACGAGGTTGAGCAGTTCTCACACTACAAACACCCTGAGTGTTCAACTGTAATTTGTAAAACGGCCATCTTTGATTATGGGAAGTGACCACCATTGGAACAGTGTTAACAAGAGATTGATGTTTTAAGAAATTTTTTATTTCTCCCCTCTTCTATGTTATCAAATAATCACATGATGAACTAATTTTTTGTTGTTTCAGGATCGCATGAATGAAAGTTTTAGTAAACTTTGTGATAAAGCGAAATAAAATCCTTACATCACACACAAAACATAGATAATCTGTTTTTCAGGAGTTGAGATTTTAGCTGTTTGTTGCTTAGAGTCCGTGTAAATCTCGGGCAATGGCTTCAAAACTTACCATTTATTTACCGACATCTTACAAAATTTGGCAGATCAGTCTTGTTTACTTGTGGAAAATTATTTCTTATAGACTAATTTCCTTTTCTTAATGTCAGGTAAAGCTCTCATAATGCGGCTGAACATATTCAGTGCCATTATTAATGTATTTCTTCTTTTAACAGTGCTGCACCTCTCTCTTTGGCAACCATATTGGAATAGTAAGTGCGCACAACCAAAAATAACACGTTTGTTAACAGTTTTTTTTTTTCTTCTTGGTGAACCCTTCTCCAAACTCTCTTTTCCCACCCCCACCCACTGGGTTTAGGGAAATCCCAGATGGTCGGGAAGGTGCGGTTGGGAGACTTTGATCTGTGGCCATGGCATGGGCTGGCAAAAGCTACCCACAGAAGGTCCACCAATTCTTCATTTTTAGATATGGGAGAAAAAAGGTTTGCCAACTTGGGGCCTATCTCGACTGGGATTCAAACTCAGGGCGCTGTTCAGTTGTCTACCACCAGTGTGTAAATCACATTATACTATCTGTATTACAAAACAGATGTGGATTAACACCAGTCTCAGCAGCTAGAGGAAGGCATTGCCTATTCTTTGCCAGGTGACTCCCTCCCGCCCCCTCCACCTCATCACTTCCAACTTCAGCAGGGAAATTCCTACTAGAACACACACTCTCTTTTTTTTTAGATGTGGGAGGAAACTGGAAGGCCTAAAGGAAGGTGAAAAGAAACCATGTCCAGTGAATATACCAAACTGAGTTGACCCCAGCTGGGGACGGGTCATCAGCTGACATGCACATTCCCCTACTCTAATGTTATAAAGTTTTTAAAATTTAAAAAAAAACAAACAAACAAAAAAATGTCGGTCTCGCTTGCAGAACCGAATTATCAGTACCGTCTTTACTGAGTACATATTGGCTGAGGGACCTGCTTAACATTTTAAGTTACCTCATTCCGTCCTGCTTTGGTTCTCCGATGCAGACAGGTCGATAAATAAATAAATTTGTAAAGGAAATTTTTATTGATCTGATTAGATTACAGAAGAAAAAAGTCGTCAACAACAGCAATTTTTTTTGTACTAAATTCTCTCTAACAGTAACAAGAACCTGTGTTGAATTATTCACCTATTAGGTTTTATTGTCGTAATACTGGAACTTATTCAGAACGTTAGAAACAAAATATACCTGGCCTTTACTTACTTTCTTTTCCCTTTCCAGTATTATTCTGAGCTGGTCTCGGGGCAGGAGAAGATCTTTATGCACTTCTTCGTCATCCATTTCTGCTTTACATTTTGGGATACAGATGTTGGTCTTATTTTTAGAGAAAACAAATTATCTACTTTCTCAATGTTCTATAACTATGTTAGGATGTGTACCTTGGCCTGTATTTTGACTCTGCTTGACAGACTGATGGAGCACGTGTAAAATATATATATATATATATAATGCATATTATATATAATATGAATTTACGCATATTTTAATTTCAACTACTGAATACACTGCAACAGGTGTCAATTTAAAAAAAAACATTTGAAAAAATTACTTGCTTTGAGTTATCTCCCCTACATTGTTTTATATCCACTTATAAGAAAAACATTAATACAAAAGATTAACCTAAACTTGTCACTCATTTCTGTTTGTTTGACATACTTGATGTCAAGGAAAAAATTTTTTTTCTAAATTTGCTTTATGTTTTATGTATCATGACATTAATAGTCTGTTGATTCAGTTTTCTATTTGTAAAAGGTGCAAGTAATTGTGATTTAAACTAGCATTTTTGGCATGGGGTAATTTTGCCACCTGTTTTGAATGTCTGTCTGTAATGTAGCATGATAGAGACCCTTTGGCTAAGGCTTGGATAGGTACCCTACTTTTGAGTAAACATCCCATTATCTCAAGTTATTTAGACATTAAAAGTTTTAGATGTTTAGCCTATACTCTGAACAAAAACTCCTGTGTGTGAAGTTGAGATGCGTTCTACTCAATACGAAAATCCTGAATCTTAAGCCAAATATGTGGCCTATACTCGCGCAGTTCCGATACATCATACTGACATTTACTGTTAATTAACTTTCAGTTTACATTTAGTTTCCCCCCTGCATGACTAAAAATGATAAATCATCTATATCTTTAATTTCAAGGATTTTTTTTTAGGATATTCCAGTTTTTCCGACATTTGGGAGTGACTCCATAGCCTGCCTGTCAAGACTGCAAACAACATGTGTTTGTTATATTTATGAAAAATGGGTTCTTCTAATATCACCACTTTTCCTACTCATTTTAAGAGCTAATCTCACAATAAAAAGACACAATCAAAATGGTAGTTTCTGAAGTATGAGAATTCTAATTAAATGTATTCAATAACTTGTGATTAATCATTTTAGCATCGAAACTGAAACAAACAATATAACATGTTTGTGGAAACTTCATCACTTCTGCTACATTGAAATGATGTTCTTTAGTAATTGTGTTTTGAGAAAATATTGCAGGTTTTGGAATATTATCTTTAAAACTCATTTAAGTATTTTAAAAATATCTATTTAAAATTTTTAATAAGTGGTTGTATTGCTGTACAAAACTATGCACCTATCAAATTTGTTTTTATTAAGATAAGATACTTGTATATTTTAAACTAGATTTTAAAATGGATAACATCAATTTGTTTATTCACAAAGTGAGATAAGATAATTTTCCTGTGGAATGTAGCTTGATTTGCTCTTATTTCCAAGCAATGAAGTGGATTATGATTGAGATATTGTTTTGAAGTGTTAAAAGAATGTTTGTTTCTTGTTTTCTTTCCTTACAGCGAGAATGATGATTGCTTACCTGCGCTCCCCTCGTCTCAGGTGCAGTAACAATTTCATCCTACCACTGAAGTAATTTGTAGGTCAAGTTCAGTGTTGTGTAGAGTAGAATAGATTTAGATCAATCTGTAGAAAAATTAGCCATGAAAGTAGGTCTCTGTGTAATGTTTGTGAGCTTGTAGTATTTGTATGGCAGCTAGCTGTATGCAGAATATTGTGTTCCAGTTAGAATTAGTTGGCCACCAGATATCATAGGCTTGGAGATTTCTCTGGTCCAGTGGGAGGTTTACTGTTATCTGCTTGCCTCTCCATAGTTTTCTTTATTTATGTATTATATTTTATTGTTGTGATGTATGCCTAGAGTAGTTTTCTAAATCTGCCCTGCACTGAGGATAAATAGCCTGGCCTCTCCCATGCTGGCATTGTGTTATGGATGGAAAATTGTCATTTTTTGTAGAGAACACAGTTAAAAATAGTCTGCTGCCAGTGGTGTCAGCAATTCAGACTTTCACGGTGAGACGAAGAGCTCTCGTTTGTTCATACACTGCTGAAGATGGAATACCAGTGAACTGAGCAGCTTCGTTATGACGATTTTGAAAGCCTGACAGATGGAGGGACTGACAGATACTCACTAATGAAGCCCGCCAGGTTTTATTTTTATCCACGAGGAAAAGAGAAAGTAAGAGGGAAAAGGCTGTGTTTTTGGAGTGCCATTACGGATAAGCTCGCCTAGAAACTGGTGCATTCTAAATGCAAACCCAGGAATCATGGAGGACCAGGCTACAATCACCAAGGAGACAACAGAGAAAGGAGAGGAGCAAGGTATTGGTATTGAAATATTTGGCTTGTGTATTGATTCTGTAGAAACTTGCAGGGTAGCTGCTTGCTTGTGTTGTGGACAACGGGCAGATTCTGTAGACCAGGTTGCATGTCAGTGGTCTGTTTTGTTTTTAATGGAATTCATGCATAAGATTTGTTTTCCCTTCCTCTCCCACTCTGGTGCTGTAGCTATTGACTTTATTGCGGACCTGCAACCAAGAATCGTCAGTCATATATGTAATGTATGTAAATTAAAGAAGAAAACAAAGCAAAACAAGCACCTATATGTGTGTGTGTGTAGGTGCAAATTGTTTAAGTATTTACATCGCTTTCCGTAAGATAAATGTGATGTGCCCTGAATATTTTCTTCATCTATCAATGAAGGGGAACTTGTTTATCTTTCATATAGCTTTCCAAAGGTGTGTGTCTGATGATGATATTTCTCCTTTCCAACATTATAGAGCACTGTTTGTTTTTTGTTGTTTTTTTCCTCCTCCCCCTCTTCTTTTTAATCAATAAATCAGTTAAATAGGGTTTGTAATAAGATCGTTACAATTATATTGGCACTCCCTCCACTTCCATCTCTCCCTCTCTCCCTCTTCCTTCCTCTCTCTCTCTCTCTCAGCATATCATTTGTGATTTTCTTTCTCAGATGGATTTTAGAATGTACTTACACCAAATGAGAATATAGAAAACGAATTTGGAAATTAGATGCGAAAACATGGATTCCTGTAATATATTTAGTCTGCATAATAAATCAGAAGAATTTATGATGTTCTGACTTTGCTTAGTGTTTTGATAAACATATTAACATGCAAATTTTGTCCATTAGATTTAAGCGACCTGTCATCAGTGGAACAACTACAAGGATGTTAAATAGGCTGATAGATATATTATGTATTCCATCCATCTATAGCAGCTCTAGTCTCACAGGGTACATGTATACCATTTTCTCTTTAGAAACAATGGTAGCTTCCGAGAATACAGCACAATGGCATAGGACGGACAACAATAAATAAATATTGACCTGTCTGGGTGGTGGTGTTGTATTTTTTTTTCCTTTTTGCCAATTGCAAAATAATAATGATGATCGTGATACCAAAAGTGGTGGGCAGTGATGAAGTACCGTGGTGCGTCGATAATATTGTAAGCGGTTGTGACGGTGATGATTAAAACTAGTAAACTGATTTTAATGATGATAGCAGTAGTAGTACCTAGTTCATTAATGATAATAAATACCACACTATAATAGCAGTAATGATGATTTAAAGGAATAATATTAATAATGTATAATAATAGTATTGTTTTAAAGGTAATAATTATGGCTAAAAGTAGGATTATGTACTAATAATTAATGTAATGATAGTAAGCAGTTCACTATAATTATTATTATATTAAGGATGATAGTAGTATTGGTTTACCACAAAATAACTACAATGATGTAATAATGATTATCGTTATACTAATAGTAATATTTCAAACTAAAATAATAATAACTAACTAAATATGAAATTATGATAGTACAAATATTCAAATGAAACTTAGCTGCTGCAGTAACATCATTTGAATGATGTTCTTGGTATTGTTAATAGAAATAATATTAAAAGAAATGGTAATAATTATGAACCCTTGTATTCTGCATTTTATTAATTCTTTGAGGGGTTTTAATTCCTGAAAGCTGTTTAACTACATAAGAATCAATTTTAGGGCATTTTTGTTACAATATGCCCTTAAAAACAAGGCTTTGTAATATATTTTATATATTTATTCTGGGCTATTATTTAAAGACTGAAACCTTAAAAGACTTTATGAATGTGTACAGCCATAAATGTATAATAATAATAATAATAATAGTTTGTTTTTTTTTAAATATTTAGCTTTCTTGCACTGATCTGTCACCTGATTGCCAGCTGGTTTTGTGACATATTCACACAAGCCCTCTGGAGAGACTAGTCATTCCAAGATTGGTAGACTCACATCAAAGAAGGATGACTTTCTTCTGCATACATGATTGGTCGAAACAGGTGGTTCTCTTAGATAAGTTTTAGTGCAAACCTCTATTTTAGTTGTCATAGCTGCAAACTTCATTATATTATCATCATTATTATTGGGAAAATGCTTTTGAAAGATTGATCCTTGCCTGAGATCTAAAGCCAGCCTAAGGGGCAGATAACTCAGCACTTGGATTATTTAAGGTGTATGCTGTGTGAATGTTACATCATGCATTCTCATCCATTGGATCTTAAAATGTCTTTATTATGGGTAGTTGTTTTATTTTTACGATGGAATATCAACTTTTATAAAAGCAAACAGTGTGGTGGTTCACTATTTTTACGGCTGTGTGCATACTCAACATGTGAGTTCAGCTGAAACTTGGTCTGAAATAGGCATCGGTGTAATGGTATCCAACCAGGTTTAATTTGAACGCCCCCTAGTGGTGTCACATTGCAAAATGCAATGTGAAATATTAACATCTGTGATTCAGAATACCACTTTGGCTGATAAGAATCGCACTGCCTGTGTTTATGTAAATCGGCTGTCCAGTCAAGCTTGTTATTTTGCATTGGCAGATAACACGTCTACGCGGTGATTCTTTTAGCACATGGTGGGACCGTTCCTATCCCAGAAATGCCAAAAATACAATTTTCGCTTTGGAAAACACCTTTTCTGAAAGTAGGAAATAGAAAGGGGATGAAGCAGCAGAAGTTTTTTTTTTTTTTTAAGAAATGTTGTTGTTTATTGATAGTTTAAGTAGATAGTTATATGTCAAATTCTTAAGTTTGTGCCAATGAAAAAACCGAAAACACCAAGACGCAGCTAAATGTAATAAATTGAAAGTTAGCTGGTTATTTATTGTCTTAATCTGCTCAATGTAGGCTCCAGGAAAGTCACTGGGTTCTCAATCTGTACAGATCTAGAATTTGTTTTTTAACAGACGACTTTGTGTATCATGCATTCTGTGGTATAAAGTAAAATGTAAAGAGAGTGATTAATAATGTGCAATGTTTATAAGGTCACTCGGGCTGTTGTTTGTCAGGTTTTGGTTAGAAGGTCACCCGAATGTAGGTAATAACATTAGAATTAATTTGCCATCCTAATCTGTATACCAGTATCATGCTTCCCCCCTCTGTTTGTGTAGCTTCCTAGAAAGTAATACAGTTTACAAGTCCTGCTACCAGTATATAGGAGTGCCTGTCTGTCTGTCTGTCCTGTCCAATATAGGACAGGCCAAGAATTTCTCAGGTTGATCGAATTTTCATCACCCTGGAACAGGTTTTCATTTTCCCTTATTTATCTGATGGTTAATAGTAGGAAGGAAAGGAGTAATTATATTGTGTGTAATCCTCCCTCTCCCCCTACCTGCTAAACCTAGGTCAGGACTTGCTGTCTGCTCTCAGGTCCAGTGAGTTCCACCCACATCTGAACCCAATTTAACCTAGATCTCTACTGGTAGGTCTTCTGCCACCCAGTTTTCATTTGACTTCCCCTCTACTGGAGGCTCAAGCAACACTAATTTATCTCAGTTATTGTTTATTTGTTCTCTCTCTCTCTCTCTCTCCTCTCCTCTCTCACATCCTCTCTCTCTCTCTCTCTTTTTCACACCCCTCTCCCTCTCTCTCTTTCACACCCCTCTCCCTCTCTCTCTTTCACTCTCCATCTCTCTCTCTCACACCCCTCTCCATCCCTCTCTCTCCACCCCTCTCCATCCCTCTCTCTCTCTTCACACCCCTCTCCATCTCTCTCTCTCTCTCTCTTCACACCCCCCTCTCCATCTCGCTCTCTTCACCCCTCTCCATCCCCTCTTCACACCCCTCTCCATCCCCTCTCTCTCACACCCCTCTCCATCCCCTCTCTCTCTCTTCACACCCCTCTCCATCCCCCTCTCTCTCTCTCTCACCCCCTCTCCATCTCTCTCTCTCTCTCTCTTCACACCCCTCTCCATCTCTCTCTCTCTCTCTCTTCACACCCCTCTCCATCTCTCTCCCTCTCTCTTCACACCCCTCTCCATCTCTCTCTCTCTCTCTTCTCCTTCTTTCCTTCAGTCTAAGTCCAAGCAGAGAGAGAGAGGAAACAACAATCTAGAATAAATGAAAGAGTGTCACTCTCTCAATATCTTTCCGCAGCAGGGATTACACCAAATAAATCTGCTGGAAGTTCATCTTTCACCTGTTTTTATATATTTTTTGAAATAAAAACGCAACAGAGCAAATTTGTAACTTAAATCGGAGACCAAGTTTACAAAGAAAACCGGGTAAAAGAATATTTTTGCATGGAAATTCTTAAACCGCATGACATTTGCTGCATTAATAAACAAATGGTAAGAAATACCTTTAAATACTGAAAGAGAGCCACAAGTGAACACGAATAAATTATGGCCCATTCTACTCCGTCTTTATTTCTGAGGTGCACGTGCACGTGCGTGCGTGACGACATGCATCACAAGTCGCATGTCCGGCGTCTTTTGAACAAATGACGGGTACTGACTTTTTTCTTTTCTGTTTAATCTTTTTCTCCACAACTTTCATCAAATGACCAAAAAGTTCTTTAAGTATGAATGGATTGGATGTATCGGTAGCCAGCTTATTGATCAGTTTAAGTGGGGGGGAGGGTTCTAAATGCAGGCATGAAGAAAAGCATAAAAATATGAAAGGCTTGGACTTTTATGAGGTTGCGGGTTAGTGTAGCATCCTGTGTGTGTGTGTGCCTGGCCAGGTTCTCTTGCTTTCCTCTGCTAGCTCTGTACAAAGGGAATTTCCTCTTCTTATCTCTTCTGAAGCCAGTGGTATTCAAGTCAGGCTTGCACAGGACCCAGCTTAGCTTATCTGTGGTCATTTGTCTGCATATCTAATACCTATTTCCAGGTGTTTATGTTTGTTTGCTGCTGCTCCATGGCCAAACTAGCCCCTAGAGGGCCTCAAATTTTGTGTGTAGGTACTCCAGAATCTGGGCAAGGTTCTAAGCTAAGACATGGCCTAAAGGCATTTTTGCCTGTGCAGGGCCGGGTACCCCAGATAGCGAATATCTGTCAAGGTTCGAAATTTAGAAATAATGGTTTTCAAGGAAGAAAAAATTTGGTTATTAAAGGTTTCTCCAATTTGCAACCCAGTTTTTCTTTTCAGATATTTAAAAATGTGAGGGGAAAGCAAATATATTCAGGAGCAGATGTGCAGAAAACAGTTGTTTTTGTTTTTGTTTTTTTAAAGACATTACTCATCAAAGAATGTCACGGAACAATGAAGAAATAAATAAATAAATTAAACATTACAAACCAAATGCTGTCTCCCATCCCCCCACCACTGCTATCTTCAAGGTTAGTCAGTCATTTTCTCATTGTCATAACCATAGAACTACCTGAGGCAGCGCTTTGTCTTCTGGCAGGATGTTTGGTTGGTTATCAAGGTTAAATATTTTGACACCAGGGCCCTGCTACGACACCTATCAAGCTGGTGCCCACCTAACCAAGTTCTGTAGTCTTAACACACACCATATGTGAGTGTGGGATTTAAATTTTGCCAGGGTTCCAAATTTCTGGGTAATGTCAGACTCCTTTACACAATCAGATGCAAAAACACATTTCCATATTTTCAGACAATACTCCCGACTTGTTTTGCAAGATTGGCATAATGTAAATTTTCAGAAGTATTCCATACAGAAATGAGGCTGCACATGTCGCGGTCATTCTTTGACGACAAATCCTTGAAAGAATCTTGCACTTTTGAGAATTGCTCTTTGACCAAATTGTTGATTTTCCTCACGAGGCCACAAGCCGACATCAGGAAGATATGGGTATCAAATCGATCTTGCATGGAACCTGTCATTCCCATGTTATATAATTATGACGATGCTGGACCAATTCGCTGGCACCTTGAAAATTAAGAAGTTTCATACCCTGATAAAGAATGCTGTCATTATTAGAATCTTCGTTAGTTTGAGAAAAGAATTGTCTCTAATGATTTAAAGTTGCGTCATTACTCTCCATCAGTTTTGCGGTTTTTTTTTCAAGAAAAAATTTTTCACATTTGATGGATGTGTTTATAAAGATTGCTTAATTCATCTAGCATCTCTAGGCTTGTAGGACAAAACATGAATTGGAAGACTAGTGTTCTTCCCTTTTTTTTAAAAAAAAACAACCCTTTAATCTGTTCCATTTTGACTTGTGGGTATCAGTTTGTAACAACCCACCAGCATGTGTAAGGTATCAAAGTTGTCAAGAGCATTTTTCATGGCATCGTGCTTGTGCTCCATCTGCCTTCCCCCCCCCCCCCCACCAGCTTTAGTAGGTTTTGGGATAGACTTATATACTTCAACCAATCCCTGGAGACGGCTATGCTATTTTGGACTCTCCTCATGGAGATGGTAGAACTTCGTTTACAAAAGCTCTTGAAGTAAAACAACCAAGATGTTTCAAACTTGAAGCAAAAAAAAAAAAGCGATTTCAGAAGTTATGTCTTGCCTCATCTCGATAACTTTCCTTATTTCTGATGCCATGCCTAAAGCCACTGCTAATTGTTTTAGTTTTCATGGAGGTATATATGAAATTATAGTCTCAGTAGTAAAAATATGACACTTTGGAAAATGGTAGTTCTGAAATTGAGGTCGTATTCCTTTGTTATATGCTTAAGGAATTTAAAAATCTAAAAAAAAGATCATTAGAGATAGTTTGCTTGGTTTAAGATTTACAAATCTAAAAAAATGTATAATCATCTTTTTTTTTTGGATAAATAGAAATGTTCCACTGCATGATCACATTCAGTTGTAGCCATTTTAGCTAGAGTTTTACCATTGCATGGCTTGTTTTTGAGTCTCAGAACTTAATTTTTTTACAATCACATGCTCTAAAATCAGCTATAGTAGAATGAGTTTAACCCTTCAGAGACGGGCACTTTTGGAAGTTTCTAGCTAGAAAGACTGAAACTGAGAGCTACCATTTATTTACTAGGATGTTGCTTTATTGAGAGGCCAATGCTGATTGGTCCACACTATTTATAGGGAACCATATAGCAAGGTTCTTCTGTGGGGCCAACAAATTGGCTGTCACCTTTTTTTTGTTGCTTACTAACTTTGGGCCGATAAGACGGCCCTATTGTCTCCAGAGGATTATAACATTTTAATTATACCGTTATGATATAAGGTTATCAGATAGTAGTTGTGACATGTATTCCAATGATATAATTAATAAAGATTGTGTCTCTTTATTGTCTTCTGGTCATGTTTGGGTATGATTTTAAGATGACCAAACCTACATAAAATGGTTCTGAATTATGGTTTATTAATCAAATGCGCAAGGATCCATACACCACTGGTATTTGCGGCTAATTCTTACTCTTCCCAAAATTTTTCAAACCTCTGCATACGATGCTATCTTAATATCGCTATGTTCTGATTCTGATGCTTACTCAGTCTTGCTTGCTTGTTCACAGTAGTTAAAATGCTGATGATGATTTCAAAATGAATAGGAATACAACTTGTAGCCGTATGTGCGCGCACACACACACACGCACACACATATGACATTCTAGAACTGCATAATTTATAAACTGGAAAAAAACCTCATAAAGTAAGGAAATGACTAGTGAGGACTATACTAGTATTATTATCCAACATCAAGAAGGTCTCAAGACTTTTTTTTTTTGATGTTTAAAAATTTATTACGTGAAATTCAAAAACAAAGAGAAATCCCGAGCTTTTTCATAGTGAGTTCACCACACCTGCCGCCCACACGAAAGAGGTACTCCAGATGATGGCGGACCTTTTAAACTCGTCCCAACCTCACCGCACTCCCCCCCACACACATACACACACTCGATGAAACCAGAAGTACATTTTACCAACGTTGAAGCCTTCAGAGTTCTCAGGTCTCGCTTACTCGCAGCCAGGGTTTCTAGTCATGATATTGTCATGTAAAAGTTTTGTCTTGTTTTTCTTTTCATTTTACAATTTGTCATCTTTATTTTTAGCCTAGAATTGAGAGTGATGTTTCATTTGATCAGGAACTATTTAAGTAGTGGGAGCCTGTCATGATCCAGAGATTTAGCCAGTCAGTGAAGTGTTTAAAATGAGCATTCTACTTTCTGTTGTTGTTTATGTGGGGGTGCTGCCGGATAGATGCAAGAGCTACAATTAAGAGTTATTTGACTGTACCGAACTGTAGATATCTGCTGTGGATGCTGGGCTGGGCCTTATTTCAGCAAGACACATTCCAGATTTCCTGGTGGGCTTTGATAACTAACTGCTAGACTGGGTTAATGCCTTCAAAGAATTTCAGCACTGTTGGCTGGTTGGCTGGCTCTCTGGGGCACACTTAACAAAAGGATGTCCAGAATTTAAGCTTTAATCTGTTTGAGAGAAGGAAACCTGGGTCAAGTGAGAAAGGAAGTACCATTGTAATAGTAACAGTATCTGCATGTATTATACAAGTAAAAACAAGGTTAAGTAGAGGAATCCTTTGCTCACTGGGCAGGCAAGGGAAGTAACTACTGATGATAGCATCGGGTAAAAAAAAAGACCAAGAAATATGCTAAGCAAACAAAAATCACTTAAAGTTGAGAGCAGCTTGATACACAAATCTAGATAACTGAAATATTTCTGTTTGTTTTCTTAAATCTAACGTACATTAGAAAATAAAGGGTCGATGTTTGATTAAAGGGATGTTCTTGTCCAGATACTGGAAAAAAAAAAAAAATTTGCTTTTAATCTTAGATTCAAACTTAGGTTGAGTACATGCATTGCCACCACCATGTGAATCTTCCAATATATATTCATCCAGTTACCATGGAAACATATTTAGTAAAATATATGCACATTTGTGGTGGTGATTTCTCCTCCCTTAATCATCTATTTCATGCGATTGTTTTGTTTGAATTTTTTGTTCTGGTGTTGCTGACCGCTACCCATCATCTGTGTATTTATTTAACTACAGTAAAAATGAAATTTTAGAGATACTTTTTTTTTTTTTTTCTAAATTTGATATTTTATTCCCAAAAACAAACTTGGACCTTCAACAACAACAACCAACAACAACACACTCCCCCTATGATATTTGTGATGTAAAGACAAATAACTACAGAGTTTGATGTGATGAAAAATAAATGTGCTGGGGTGGGCGGTGGCGGCTGTTGCAGAGGAAGTGAAGACCCTTAAAAGAGGGCTGACTAAAAGTTGTTTCTTTTTTAAACTTTAGAAGTAATACTTAAGAAAGTTTATATATATATATATATATCCTTTTTACCAAGGAAAAAAAAAAACAACAAATTTTTACCCAGAATCCTAAGTGTTTTGTATTTCTTTGTCGCAGTTTCATTGATGGGAAGCTTCGGGTTCTTTGCACGTACAGATATGGTTCATGAACTTGGATCATGTATGGCGTTTTGGAAAAGAATGTTCTAATCTTACCGTGCCGATTAAAAAGAGCACTCAGATCCAGGTAGGCTGGTATGGCGACAAGTTCATCTGTACATCGGATGCTATGTCGACTCCTGCCAGTACTAATAATACCCAGTTTTGCTCGAATAAACTGATTTACTTACTTATATCGCAAGAGGCTCTTTCCACGTTTGCCTTGGCATGGGTAATCAATCGTGTATGTGCGTGGGTTATCTTCCTTGTTGAAAAATTAACACCTTTTTTTTTTCCAGTTGTTTACCCCTTTAATGCTGATTTGGACTAAGATGAACCTTGGAGAGATGTAAAGGGAAAGTATAAGTTGTGGTAACTGGTAAAGAAAAAAAATTCAATAGCAGAGAATCTGGAACAATTCAGATTTAATTGTGGGTATAGTGAGCAAAAAAAAGAAAAATTTTTTTTTCCCACGTAAGTTGGTTTTAGCAGGAAATAATTTTCTTATGTAGATTTGTGCAATCAGTCACATAGATTCTTTGTGGCTTGAACTCATGACTCTGGCACCTGCCACGCGGTGATCTGATAAATATCTTTAAGCAACTCTTCCCCCTTTGCGCACCCTCCTTGTAAGTAAGGGCGATAATTACAGTTTTTCTTTAAAAGTTTTTTTTTTTTTTTTTGTAGCATTGCAAGCGATGCCCATGAAGCTGGTTTCCAGCGGGAGTTACAATGTCCGGGCTTCTGAAATGGCTCACGATCGACAGCTGAAGACAGTCATGTGTCGTGTCTTCTTCCTGGACGATACCGAAGAGTATTTCGAAATTGATGTAAGTAATTTACATGTGATGATCCCAGGGTGGTTGCAGTTTCTGTTTTCACACTTTGGCCTTTTTTTTTTTTTTGTTGTTCTTTGTCCTCTGTGGAACATGTTTATGTAGATGGCGCTGTTGCAGTGCCCATTACAGCAGGAGAATTGACATTGGCCAGTGCTTGGCGACTAAGATAACATGGTCTTCTCTTGGTGCGTTTCTTCTTCTTTGTGTCTGGTCCCACTGACAGCCTATTCTACATGGATTTCTTCTAGGTACAGCCCTTTCTCCCCTGCTGCTGGTCTAAAATTATAGTTTTAGCAACCAGCAGGCTACGGGTTCAAGACCAGGCTGCATTCACTCCTGCATTCTTCATGATGGACTCTGAAATATGGGGTCTGTAAGTCAGTTCTGCCACCACTAATGAGTAGATGGGGGGGGAGCCTGAATTGACCCTTTGCTGTCTGTAAGGTGCAAGTTTGAATATTGCTGCTGTTTTTGATATCCATTATTTATTTCTATCGCAGTAGGAAAGAATGCATTTCCTTTTTTGCAGTTAGAAAGATTTTGATTTTGCAAACCCCTGACATTCTAAACAGTTATACTGTAGTTCAGCCCAGGGTTTAGCTGGAAAGGTAGTCCGTCTACGGGCGTAGAGAGAAATACTGCGTTTAAAAAAAGAGAATATTTCTCCATAAATGACTGGCGGTCCTTTGATACCTGGCCTATGGCGGTGGCTACTATACATGTAAATCTCAGAAGGTGAATACAATTTAAACAGTCTAACTAACTCAACTTAGATTTTGTTTGTATTAATAGTAAGTTGTGGGCACCAGGTCTGTGGGATTTTTTTGTGGGCAAAAATGTCCTTCTAACAGGTAGGTAAACAACAGAAATTTTATTTTGGACATGAGTACAGATGAACAATTTCCTTTTTGAATTTTAAAATTTTTTTTGCAAAGCATAAGCTAGGACCTACCCAGCTTGATATAGTTGTTTTAAATTTGTCCTCTTCAACTTCAGTTCAGCCAGAGGTCAGTTTATTGTTTGAGACCAGGTGAGACCTGTAAACAGAGAACTAGTAGTATTAAAGGGAAATATATTTGAGCAGTTTTGCACAAGCATGGAAAATTGCAAACATTTACATAAAGTTTGTACATAATTATGTCCCTTGTTAAAATTAAATGGATGCTTTTTAAACTCATTTTCTTTGGCTCTATATTTTTTAATTAGAATTTATTTTCTTGTACAGATTAATTTGTAACTGAGCTAATGGTATGAGATGTGATTTTTCAGTTTAAGTTCATTCATTTATGGATGAATCTTGGTTAAGATGTAACCTCACAAAAAGATTAAAAAAAGATGTAACCTGACCAGGTGAAAAACACACCTTTGTGGTGGCAGTGTAAACCGAGTCATTCTGATTGTTATCTATTGTTTTGGGGCCAGCCAGCTTATGCTCAAACTTGTCTCTGATCAATGCGATCATTTCCCCTGCTTGCATTCAATAAACTGTGGCAGGTATGACTAGGTGTCATATGTTAAAAAAGACAGGTAGAGCATCCAACTATCATGTTTATGCAAAAGTGGAGAGAGAGAGTCTGGAACGCACGTTTATAGGAATATAAAACTGACACACATTTTGAACAACATTAACGACCAAAAAAAACCTCAGCTTTTGCTGGAATATATTTATTTTCGTTGATGTATTGTGGAGGAATGGTTTGTTAGATCTCAAGGTTGGAGGGGGTGCAGTATAGATTTATGAAGTGGTTTTCTTAGTCTAGGAGAATTATAGATTTTCGTGTGTTTCACGTCGGCATAAAATCAGACTGTATGACAGCTAATTTCATCTGCAGTGATGGCATTGATTTTCTCTCGCTCTCTCTCTCCATCTCGACACAGTATAAGGAGAGGCCTTGGTTTCCTTTGTGCGAACTGAAGTATAGAGGAAAAGAAACTAAGTTATAATCCCCCCTTGACTTTAATTTCTGACATTAAGAAAGAAAAACGAAGCTCATCTCTTCCCTCCAAAAGACAAGCAAGTTAATCAACTTTCACTCATTACCTTACGTTTCTTGTTACGTTATCAGCTATTCCCCGAGACAGGCAGCGACATCTGTAGATCGAAAGCTGTATTAATGTGTTTCGACAAAGCAAGTTTGTGTTGTTGTTGTTTTGTTTTTTTTTGTAAAATAGGCTCTAAAAAAACCAAATGTACTTGAAGGGTTTGTTAGCTGGGTGGCACTATAGTCCAATAAGGTTGAAGGGTCCCGGTCCCCCCAGCTTTAAATCTCTGTCCGGGGGAGGGGGGCACCTGTTCGATTTGGCGTACCCTCCCTGCTATAGTTTCTTCTCATTTTTATTCACTGGCACCTTTCCTCTCACATCAAGGGGGGTGAAGAGTTCTAGTAAAGATTTCCCTACCTGCCAGGAGTACTGGGCCCTACTTGGCACAAGACTGGCAAAACTTCCTGTCTGACAACTGCATATTCCTTCACCAGATTTGCTTCCCTTGTAGGCAGAAGTGTAAGGGTGGGGGACAAAAAATAAACGATTTCTAAAATATGTAGCGAACATTTCGCAACCCTAGATAGTGAAGGATAAATTAAATGAATACAGAAAATTAATTAACCAACCAACCAACCAACCAACATGTGGAGTTTGAAATGACTAAAAATTTTTTTTTTAGTAATGAACTCATCTCTTTTTCACATGAGATAAAGGCATGGTTTGATTGATAGTCAGATTTCTTTGAGTAAAATGAATTGCGAAGGCAGATAGCAGCAAAAGCATTTATTAGTCTTTGGGGAGATGTGTGCCTTTGGGTACTGATACAAACTTGGCTAGCTGTTAGCAGATTAGTCTGGTGATTTCTCAGCAGGTTACCCTTGTGGTTTGACAATCTGTGGCATTCATTACCAAATGATTTGCATGCAGGATGCCAGGAAAACTAGGGGAAAATTATTGGAAGGAGGAAATGTACTGTATCTGAGTACCAGTCTGAAGACAGAAGGCTGGCCTGGCCTAGATATGAGATGCTTTGAAACATCAGAAGTTTATACCTATTTTATTGTTTAGCAGCCTCTATGAATAACTAGCAGGAGGCTTGAGAACAGGAGCTAGATGGTTTATCTGGGACTTTTCCACCTTCTCCAGTATCAATCACTTCCATCAACTTATAGTGTCCAAAAATATAATTGCCTACTGCACACATCTGTTGGAGATTGTCTTTTGTGAAAGAAGGTAAGGGAGACAACCCCTCCAGAAAACAGGTGATGTTCCATGCTCAAAAGGTTGCTCTGTTGCTAGTTGAGATCTGCATCCAACTCTCTGTACTTTTTTGCTATAGGGGAAAGGATGAGTGTGTGTTTTGGGGGTTAATGCAACCTAAAATGACTTTCTCTTATACTTTAGTAATTTATTTCTTTTATCATCATCATTAGATGATATATTATTTGAATTGGCATTTTTTTAAAAAAATAAAGTAAAATTATAGCTCTTAGGAGAGTTCTGGAACTACAAGGAATCAGCAACATTTGTGTTATAGCCCTTTTGTGTAATCACCTTTTTTTTCCAGGCCTTTTAAATTCTTTCTTTGATAGATTAACTTCAATATTCCCTAGCTCTGTAGGTTCTGAAGTCTCCAGTGAACTGCAAAGATAATGGCTGCTGTGGAGCTCTCCATAGAAATCCCTCTGGTGGTAAGATGGAACTTTGATTTCAATGGAAGATTATCATCACTCAGAAGATGAGGCCCATGGCCAGCTTTTCTCTAAATTCTTCTGGAAAATAAATTGACTTCACACTCTGTTTGCTGCTATTTTGTTTCTGTTGTCGAATATTAGCAGTCATCATGATCAAATAAAAGGAAAGAAAAAATAGCAACTAAAAGATAATTTAAAATTAGATTTGATCAATAAATTTTTGTTAATTATATTTAATAAGCTCTAAATAATCTATCTTTGCACTGGTTGATTATTTCTTTCTTTCCTTCTATAGATTATTTAGTTCATTTTTAAAGATAGTTTTTTTTTTCTAAATCATTTCTAAAAATGCAGTTTTTACCGTGATTTATGTATAACCTAGTTAATGATGGACTATTTATTACCTCCATCATTGTGCAAAATTTCTAAAATTGCAGTGCAAAGGCAACAGTAATCTTTGTTAATTAGGTTGCAATTCCTATCAAACCTAGCCTTCCGAATAATTTATTAATTACTCTCAGATTTGTGTACTGGCTACTTGCATACATTTAAAAGTTTGTCCCAGAGAGGTTATAGACGCCAACATCATTGGCTGGGTCGCTAGAGAAGCTATTTCCGAAATGTCCTGTTCCTTAGAACTGAATCTGGCAAATGATGACGAGTGTGGTAGGCACCAATTGGTAAATGCTTTTAGACAGGAAATTACAAAGATGAAAAAGCTGTTTATTCCTGGTGTTTCTCAGAAAAGACTTATTTTACCAAAAGTATAGGCTGGCCAGTTTTAATATTTTTGCTCTTGCCAATCGAATGCATCTGTATTCGAAGGGAGCAAATCTAATTTGAATCCTTGTTGCTGGCTGACAAGTTCTTGCTTGTAATAACCATCGATGTGCACAGTCTGTTGCTAGATTATCCAGTTTTCTTTGCATTGTTGCCAACCACACACTAAACCTGCTCTCCTTTGTCAAATTCAATCTTTTGTCTACAGTTTTCACCATGTGCTATGTATTCGATTATTGTTGGCAGTATTTATAGCTTGATTTCTGTATTTATTTAATTGACAAGCCTGATACTTTAATAAGCTTCATGCATCGGGCTAATATAGTTGCAATACTAGTTAGATGGTTCCTAGGAGGCTGGAAGCAGTTATGCCAGGGCACTCAAGGGGGAGTGGAGTTTGTCAACACACTTTTTTTTTTAAAATTTGAGTTGTACTATCTCCGTTAACTAAATTTTCCTGTAATTTTTTTTATTCCACTTATTAAAAACTATTGTTACTAAAAAAGAAACTCTTAATTGTTTCCGAAAACTTCTGTAGCAGTCTCTTTTATTGTGCGAGTTGATGCACTGTGGTTCGTGTTTTGGTAATGCATGTAAGTGTGCAAACATAGTCACAAGCTACCAGGCATCTTAGCAGTAAATAAATAAAGGGGTGTTTTCGTGTTAATTCTCTGGACTCTGATTTCTTGCATCTTTTTTAGCTCTCTTGAACCAATAGTAGACTTGTGCCTTCTTTCCCAATCCTGCGCCACTTACGCCATGTACAACAATGATGCACATACTGTTCTTTGTGGTCTCCCTGACAGGAGAGCTGTGGCTGTGTTTGAAAAGTAGTTTTAAAATATTTAATTTACATGAATTTCCCTTTTCTTTAAATTTTCATGTTGTTTTTAACTACCAAGATGGAGGAGTATTCGGTTTTGTAAAAACAGTCAAGGTTCTAGGGGGTCTGGGTAAAATTCTTATTACGCTTACCAGTTTTCTTCCAAGGCTCATAAAATTGAAGCAGTTTGCTTCACAACACAAGCTCACCTTTCAGTTGAGTAAGTTTTGCCTTCTGCTCAAAAGAAGGTCTGCAAGGGTTAATGCAGCATTCTAGTTTGTTCATTCATTTTCCAAACACCTCCAAATGATGGCTTAGGAAAATCCATAAAGTAGGAGTTTACGCTGAGAAATTTCCATGAATATTGATCTGAAGTGATCCTGCATTAATGAGAACTCGGCGATGGTGTCTTGCCATTATCATGCTTGGATTGGCCGCTATTACAGATAAATGAAAAGATGCATTACTAAGAAATCCATGATGGTCATAGCTGGGTATAGATCAACAGCATGTTTTTTTCTTAAGCATCTGTTTTTATGTTCCTATAAATGGATGAATTTTAATGCAAGATTACAGTGTTCAAGTTATTTGGTATTTTCTGTTTAAATTTTGGCATCAATAAATGTAAAAAAAAAAGAAGTAGTGGACATAATTAAAGATAAACTAAATCAGTTAGGCATAGAAATTGAGGTCAAGTGGAGAATCCATTAAAACTGCTACTACTGTCACTGACATTTGGCAGCTTTGTGAACTACAGATTTTCAATCTGTGTGGTTGGGAATATGGATTTTGCTGAAAATTTCACCTGAAAACTTAATTAGTAAGTTCTCGTATTAATGGCTTAGCGTGGATAGAATGATTTGTTATTTTATCATAATTGTGCCATTTAACTCTTATCTTAATCACCTGTTCTGCATTTTCTTTGTTACTATAGAAACGTTGCAAAGCACAGGCACTCTTGGACAAGGTTTTTGATTATTTGGAACTGATTGAAAAGGATTATTTTGGTTTACAGTTCCTGGAGCTGACACCGCCTCCAGAGGGACTGGTGAGTTTATTCTCATGTTTCTTGCACAAAAAGCTACTGTTCTAGTTTTGAAATGGTCACAACTACAACCAACAAATAAATAAATGTAAATTAAAATAGTATTAACAGTAATAAGTATTTGAATTTATCAACCAGCTACTTGTGTTGTTTTTTTTGTCTTTCTGAAAACATTGCTGTGATCTCCATTTAGTGGCTGAATTTCTCATCAATCTTATATTTTGATGATCCTTTGGAATTTTGGGGTCATGTTTATGCAAAAACCAGAAAGGTTTTTTTACCAAATGCATAGAAATAACATTGGCAGTGAAATGAGTGCAGGTCTCACACGTTCTTATTCTCTCTCTCTCTCTCTCTCTCTCTCTCTCTCTCTCTCTCTGTAATGATGTCGTCTCTCTCTGTGTGTAATGATTGTCGTCTCTCTCTCTCTCTCTCTCTGTAATGATGTCGAATTTCTCTCTCTCTGTAATGATGTCGTCTCTCTCTCTGTGTAATGATTGTCGTCTCTCTCTCTCTCTCTCTCTCTCCTCTCTCTCTCTCTCTCTCTCTCTACACCTGTGTTGGCTGGGTTATACCATACATAGTTAAGTGTTGGTCAAATCAGTCTCTCATTCTGCTTGAACTTTTGAAAAACGTTTCTTGACTCCTGATCCATATGCCTGACCCTCAGATGCTGACAGACGAAGTGAATTAGTGCCTAGGGGCTAAATATTTTACGCGACCATTCTGACGTTAGGGAAATACTGTTGTCTAGCAAGCAGCATTCTCTGTGCAGTAGAGAAATGTAATTTAGAGACTTGCAGCTTTGGAAGTCTATTTTTCATTGTTTAAAAAATTTGAGGTCAGTCACTTGCCCTCAAACATGGGCACGTGTTGCAAGCTATAGGAGGTTACTGGCTCACAGGCTCAGTTAAGGATGTTCTCTTTATCTTTTCAGAGATGGGTGGACCCTTTGAAAACCATCAAAAAGCAGTGTAGGGGTGAGTTTTGTTTCTATAATTGTGTTACTAATCTTGGAACACTGAGATAGGATTTGCATAATTACAATAGATATGATGCCAGGAGAAACATCAGTTTGTCAAACTTTAGCTTTAAAATCAAGACCTATCATCCAAAACGACAGTAAACGTAGAAAAGACGACAAAGAGTTATCAAATAAACATTTTTTAAATTTCCTAGTCTTTACCCTGACCTTGCCAAGTTGATTTTTTGTGTTTTAATTACTATTTTTTTAAAGTTACTTTCTTTTTTAAGTGATTAGATTGATTGATTTTTGGGGGTTGGTGATCAGTTATTCAAGTTGGTAGATGTTTTTTAATATCTTTAATTTAATTATATTTCAAATGTGCAGTGGAACACACACACTTTCGAGACTGGTTGCCATAATTGTGGACATTCAGGGCTATTTTTTCATTGGCACGTATTTCATGCATAAATCAATGCATTTATTTATACTGTCATATGTGTGTAAGCATGCATTTGTTTAAAAAAATGGCACGCATGTAAAACAAGGTTAGTTTTTGAACATTCCTTTTTACGGAGGACTTCTGTCACCACAATGTTCGTCCTTGTGCTTGACAAGGCGCAGTTGGCTGCATGAGTAGTGCACGCAAGTTTTTGGACTCCCCCCCGTAACCATAGGTAAATCTCCATAATGTGATGTGGACTTTGTGTAACCCGATTATTTTGGTTGCCAGGGGAGACGTTCATCTGTGTTCTGTTTTAGCTTTCTTAGTCACCGGTTTTCAGAATGGATTTGAAGTGAAAGTTAAAAGTTCTCAATTTGTCAAAAAAATTGCCACGCAACTGTAATCCTTCATCAAAGCAGAAACAAATCATTGACGATTTTCCAGGATTCAGAGTTGCCCAGACTGCCCTTAGCTAAAATCTGGCTATAAGCATACAAATCCAGAAGATGTCTTGACTAGTATTAATGAATATCTGTAGATAGCTGAACAAATCTGTTGGTGTCCATATGTTCAGACTCCCCTACTTATTTGCAAAGGCTTCATTAGGTCTTAGTTTGGACTAGGTAACCCTAATGCTTTTAATGGTTCAGAATTTCTAAATCCATAAAACCTGCAGACATTTTAGTGGGTGAATGCTAAACTCTTGTTTTAAGTCTTTGTTTGTTTTGTTTTTTTTTCAGTTAGAACTGTGATTGAAATTTTTTTTCTTAAAGAAATAGCTTTTAATGATGTTTCAGGTCCATACGAGTTCCACTTCAGAGTAAAATTCTATGTGTCTGATCCTAGCAAACTTGCCGAGGAATACACGAGGTAAGTGATTGGCAGTGATCTACAGAATAGCTGGGGATAAAAACAAAGAAAGAAAATCCACAGAAGAGGGGGACGTTTACCAAAAGCTTTGAACTTCAGCATTTATTTTAAACTGGGAATATAGTAGTGGGTTGTTTCTGGCGGAGGATACAAATGCAACTCATCCATGCAAGTTGGCTGAGTGTGGTATGGAGCCCCTCAACCTTCTGGCATAATTTTGTTTCTAAAACGGTCTTTCAATATGGGATTTTCTGCCACTTGCCACAGAAGAGGGAAGAAAAGAGTTGGTGCTAATGGAGCTGGGAGAACGAAACAGAACTAAGGTATAATTTGTTTGGCAAGGGTGGGCCGAGGTAGTAGTGGTGGTGGTGGAAGTATAGGGGACTTACTAGTTAGCAAAAGCGTTTAAAAAAATAATAATAAAATGTCAGTAGAACATGCTCAGCTGCTGTTCTGTTTTCTGGGAGTCTGTTTTTTTATGTATAACTGGTGATTGTGGCTTCTTTGTGGGTTTTCCTTTTGAATGTAAATTTTCAAGATAGCTGTTCGCTCGTGTGATGGATGGAGATTTCTGTCCTTCTGTTCCAGGTACCACTTTTTCTTGCAGCTGAAGAGGGACTTACTGGAGGGTCGCCTGGTTTGTCCCCATAGCACTGCTGCACTGCTGGCTAGCTACGCCATTCAATGTGAGTACATCTAGAGATTCTGTGGTGTCAAGCTGTCACGTGACCTTTCCTCTATTCAAGCCATGGATCCACGCCATTATTTAAGCTTGTCATTGCAATGTTACAGTGTTCAGCTGCAGTAGAGGCAGCTTAGACTCTTCGAGGAAAAGCGCCTAGACATGCAGCCAGTGTACTCTGACGTTTGTAAAGTTTTATTTAATGATAGTTCATGCTTCCAATTACAAACCATTTAACATGTGCATCAACCAGGGAGATTGTTTCATGTGCTTATAAATTTATGCCCTCAAAAACAACGTGTACGATTTTCATTTCATGCATATCGATCATTACCTACGTGTAGGTTTTTGATGTACGCTGATGAGACTTTTATCTTGAATGATCTGCCTACTGTGAAGCTTATGAAATTTGAAAAAAAAATCCTGCCTTCCTGACTTTGCCTTACATGTTAGAATTTGAAGTGTCCCAGTTAGATTCCTACATACTTGTGTGAAATAACTGCTGCTCCTTCATTCCTCTAAAAGTTAGTACCTTTGTATCCCTTTCAAACTGTCGACACTGCCAGCAAGACAAAGGCATCAAGATCGAACTGCATGCTCTAGGAGGTATCTAGTCAGAGCTTTGAATAATGTACCAGAATGTCAGGTGTCAACACTTCAGTATTCTGTTTAATCATCTGACTGAATTACTTATCACCCATTGGGTAGTTTTTTCCCATGATATTTTTTTGGTATTACTTAATAAAAGTTTTAATGTGTTAAAATTCTAACAATTAAGATGATCCAGTTATCCTTCACGTAGTTTGAAATGCCATACTGTTAGTGACATGTTCTGGATTAAAACCCTTTGCAGCTGAGGTCTCTAAACAGGAGGTAGGATTATGCTAAGTAGATCTGCTAAAGTACTAAGGATGTTTATCTGGAACAGTATTATCATAAAATGTAACATTTGAACATCTCAGGTAATATACTTTATACGCCTGTAAGTGTATGATTAGGCCAGTATGGCATGACTGATGTGTGTGTCTCGTGAGTGAAATGGAAACGAAAAGAGAACTTTAAATCTGTTGTTTGAGTAGATGGGACTCTGTGGCCTATGGGGTGTTTCGAATTCTACAACTTGTTTCATATTATTTTGTTTTTCTTTTTAACAGACAAGACACAATGTACCTGGTCTGCTTTTAACTTCTCTCAAATCCTGACCTAAAAGAAAGGCCAATTGAAACCATTTGTTTCTCCGTGATAATTTCCATATAAATAACTGCCTGTTTGGATAATGGCCTACCTTTATTTGAAGACCTTCGGGTGGTAAATCTATTGGCACTATGGTGGAATCTTGAAAATTAATCTGAGATGGGGATACTTTTATCTGTCTGTAAAGGGATGTTGTGGTGGCCGACAGTTTGTTTGTGCTAAACATTACAGATCACAAATTTATCAAATAGTTATTAGAATTATGTGATCAAATATTTTCATATTGCCATTTTGAAGGTAAAAAAAAGTAAATTAGAACTGCAGTACAGCGTTGACACACTTGTGATGCCAAAATAATGACATATAGTACTGCGCATAATTATGAAGCTTGACTGAATGACACAATAGGGAAGATGGTTGGGTGGTAGTTATTATGGGAGTAATTTGTTACAGCATCAGTAATTCCTAATTAAATGAGAGATGAGGCCATAATTAACATTGTGAGATTTTACAGGTCAAAGCTCATGATGCCATTTATAGCTAATTTGAATTTAATTAGTTATGAATTAATGATACTTGAGCAATTGTCTCCTGTAACCAATTAGCCCCAGTCTCCCCTACTGTATACATCTATGACATGGTATTTTGCACAGTTATGATGCATATATTTTGTAGTTTTCTTGACAGGAGAGCTATTAATTTGAAAGTGTTAATTTTCTTATTAAAATTAACTTAGAAATTACTACGAAAAAGCATTTTTAATTGTAAAATAAATTGTTCCTATATCAGTGTACTTCATTTTTTTAAAAAAAATACAGCAAACTTTCTTATGCATGTGTTTATCACGTTTTATCTCCTAGCTGAACTCGGTGATCATAACGCCAGTGAACACACAGACGATTATTTATCAGAGTTCCGCTTCGTACCTAATCAGACCCAGGGTTTTGAATCAGAAGTAGCAGAGCTTCATGTACAACACAGGTATGTAGATGCATAGTAATTGTGATGTGTGTGGTCTCTTTCTGTGGTCATGACTCGTCTGTACATATGTACTCATACTGAATTCCTAACTTGTTGAGTTTCACAGTAATGAGTTATTATACAGGTTTGGATACCAACACTGGTTAACATCATCATTACTAGTAGTAAGAAATCTGTATTTAAGCACAGTAAAATTATGCATTCATGTATGGGGGGGGAAAAAAAACAATTGCTAAGAGGAATGATCTCCTTTGGTGACTTTCCACAAGTAAAATTAAAATGTAACTGAGTTATCTTCCTTGCTGTGTATTACTAGGTACTAACTTCTCAGGTCCTCACTGACAAGTTACAATGGACAACTCGCACAACTCGATATAACTTCCAAATTTGAGGAAGAAGCATCTCTTGGGTAGCAATTACTTTCCCACGTACTTTATATGCTGATAAAATTTTTTAAAAAAATAATAATAATTTTTTTTAACAGCTTTATATATATTTTTTTAAAAACTACATTATAGAAATCTGGAACATTATGTAGCAACAGAGCTTAACCAAAATTGCTAAGAATGCGAACAAGAAATATGTAAACATTTTGAAAAGAAATCTTAGGTTTATGAATGAGAAAAGATGCACTTGTAGTCCTGTACACAAATGAAGACGTAAGAGTAAGTAGCAGCAGCAGCAGCAGGTTTTTCTTTGGCCTGATTTGATGCTTTTCCTTTTTTTCCGCAATATAAAGCTGTTTCTTGTGATTGTGTTGCTGTCTCCTCTACATTTTAAAGTAACAGTGTGCATAATGTTGCAGATACTCCAGTTAAAATAACTTTTATTATTATTATTATTATTATTATTATTATTATTATTATTATTATTATTATTATTATTATTATTATTTTATTATTATACATAGAACCCAGCTCTCAAATTATAATCTTTTTTTGTCAGCTTATCTGGTAAACGTTGTTACCATTCATTTGCACACATTTTTAAAATGCAGTATTGGAAATAATTATGGAAACACACAGAATATGCACAAGTAATGAATAATTGCAACTAGTATGCATATAATACATACACAATGCATTATTATGGAAAATGTACAAAAACAATGAATACATTGTACAGTGCATTGTTAGTATTTGGTACATGAGCCCTTTCCCCTTCCCTCGTTTTCACACTTCCGTACGTGTTATAAATGTATAACTTGAATGTTCCAAGTATCCTGTAGCACTTTCCACAATTCCTCCAAGGTGTTTGGTTGCCATTTGACACTTTCAGTAGCCATACAACCCCATACAGCCTAAGTAATGCTTATATCAGCCAAGGTATTTTTATGAGCGTTCCATCAGGCTCTTCACATTAGTTTTTCACCACAGTGGCTGTATGCTTGTGGTCATTGTCACGTTGGAAGATGAATCCCTGCCCAACGAGGTGTCTTCCTGAGAGAATGGTATGAAGAGACAACCTGCTCATACCTATCAGCAGTCAGCGTACCTTTGATCTTATGCAAATCTCCAACCTCCATGTTTCACTGTAGCTACTGCTTCCTGGTCTGCCTTTGAGCAAATTGCTGTTGATTATTGCCAGAGAGTTCAAACTTGGACTCACTTGTATAGAGCACCTTCTTCCCAGGTCTGGTCCTCCCACTGTTTCACTGCCACTGGTTTCCTCTCCTCAGCAGTGGTTTTCTGGTAGCTACGTGTTGACTGAGACCACTTTGCACAAATGTGTACTCACTGCTCCTGAAGAAATGTTGACGCCTTACTTCCAGCTAGTTCATTCGCAATACTGGGCGTGTCATTTATCACATAAGAGAACATACCATGGGGTACTTAATATCACTTTTTGCAGCTATCTTCAACAGTACCAGTTTCACGCATTTTCCTCAGTCTTACATCCAACTCCTCCTGAAATACACTATGTTTGGCTGCAGTATGCTATATGAAGTAGTCTGAGAATTTGATTTTTATATGTTTGCCACGTAAGGTTTCCTTCTCAGGAGCCATAATTTCATCACGCAACAATCAAATCGCTGCCTACAACCAATCACGGTACATTAGACCAGCAAACTGTACTGTGGAGCATCTCATTTTTACAGGCAAGGTGTGATTCTTCTACCACACATTATTTGCATTTTTTTTTTCCTGTTCTCATAATTATTTCCAATGCTTTACCTTTTCATGCAGACTGAAGGATAAATTAAACTGTCTCCTGCAGCAACACCTGAAAAAAACAAAAGTCATTTTAATATAATTGCATCCATGTTAATCAACAGCAGTGTCTCTGTTGCTTATTGATTTTGAATTGGCGTATAGTTTAATGGACGCTACTGTGACATTTATAAAGTAAAATGTGGAGTTTTTATATCGAACTCACCTACAGTGTCAGGGATTTCAACCTATATGTGTTTTTTTAAACGACAGATCGTTCTGGTTTGTATGTGTGGTTTTTTTTAACCAGTACCACCGCCACCCCCTCAACCAGTACAGCACACTGCCATCTTTTGTTTCACGCTCGTTCACGGTAAATGGATGTAACCACCTCGGTGGATATGTATTAGGCCTTGGGCAGAAACGGGTCAGTTGTCTGCCTATTGTGGGTGTTAGATCGTGTTAGTTTAAGAACTTTAGGGTGTTAAAGTTCTTCTTCTTTTTAATACTTAAGTTCTATGCACAAAATAATCGTTTAACTGACGTAATGTCCTAACTGGCAGACATTTTTGTCTGCTGGCGACTTTCCACATTTCCCTGAGAATCATCCTGCTTGGAGGAAATGGTTGGTGGACTGGATGGATTCTTTGTTCTTTTCCTCTCAAGTTATCTTGGGATAATGGCTTTTTTTTTTTCCCTGAAATTTTGTAGAGGCCAGACTCCTGCAGAAGCAGAGTATAGTTTTCTGGAACGGGCTAAGCACCTGGAGATGTATGGCGTCGACTTGCACAATGCTAGGGTAAGGGTAAGCATACTGACTTTGCTTGCACTGATGTACAGTCAGTCAACTGCTAGATAGTCTGTTGATTGGCTTTTTCATTGTGGCAAGGGGCTTTTTCTTCTTTGTTTGTTTGTTTTTTATTTATATACTTAAAAAGAAAAAGAGAGAGAGAGAGAATCCGGTCACCACCGAGTTGTTTCTGTTAACAGACCTGCATTTAATTTTATTTCAAATAACACGCACAACTATTATTAGTAATGGTGCCGTCAAATCTTCCTCAGCATCTGCCATTGAGGATCATGCCTCCGATGGTCTTTAGAAACTGGTTTCACTGCAATACAGGAAACCTTGCATGCATTTAAAAAAGAAAAACAAAAGTGGATGGATTGGTTGTCTTTGTTTTACATCTCGTTGAGGCAGGATACCATCACGTTTTATATAAACCGCCAAACAGTTGTTAATGCATTTCTCAAAATAATTAATATTGACATTATTAAGAACATCTGGTGATTTGTTCCGCTCACTGACGGTCATATTACTAGGGAAAAAAACAACAACAAATTTTACATATTTTAATATTTATATTAGAATCTTTGCTAATTTATAATTATGACCCTTAGTAATTGTAGATACGTAGTTCTCCACTCCTATCCATGTGTTCAGAACTCTTGGTTTAAAGACCTCTGTTAGGCCTCCTCTTTAACATCTGGAATTAAGCTATCATAGAATATAATATTTCTAATCATTCAGTGTATTCCTAATGAAGCATTCGTAAATTTATGCTGAACATTCTTTCAAGCAATACAATATCTTCTTTCAAATAAGAACTCCCACATATTCAAGGTGTAAATAAAAACCTAATGAATGTTTCTAATAATAATAATTAAAAACAACAACAGTGTTAGCAGAAAGTAAGTACTATACACAAGTTTCATTTGACATCCATAGTATGTATTTTGGTTTTTTGTCAACATAAAAATCATCGAAAATTCAAGCTTGTCCTCGCAAATTAAAAATTACTGCAGGTCTGCATTATACTATAGATGCTTGCTTGCTCACTAGGAAAGAGAGATTGACATGCTTAAACTGCTCCCAACTGTATCAGTCTTCTTTGGCATTCTCTTTCAGCTGGGAACTTCAGGGGAAAAAAAATTTTTCTACAGTATTTTAAAAACATTCTGAAACAAGTTAACATGCAATATTGTATGTCTGAGTCTTATTGACTGAAGCAGGCACCATTATCTACATCTGTATTTGTCTTCCTGGAATGACCATCAGTCATACTATTCAGTCAAGGGATCACCAAGAATATAAGAATATATGTTGTAATTTATTAGTAAATTTAGCCCTGAATCATGACCATATATAGTAGTGATTTTTGTTAAAAGTGCCAACTTTTTAGTACCCCTTTAAAAATGGTATGTTACTGAAATGTAATTCACCAAACTAACTACATGTATGACAGACATTCAAAAGAAACCAGGGAGGCTACGATTATTGCAATTCTACTTTCAGCCATGTTTCATCTGAATATCCATGGTAACAAAATAGTTTGCATTTCCATCATGTTTCTTTAGTCAGTCTTTCCTAAACTATAAAGGGGGAGACAACTTGATTTTTCTTTTTTTTTCATAGTGATAATCTCTTTAGGATGTCTGTGTGTTTCTAAAATTACTGAGGAATGAGAAGAATAAACAATGCAAAATTCAATGCTAAACACAAAAGAAAACTTGGAAACTCAAAAATATGAATACTTGGTCATAGCTTTGCTGATTTGGTGTTTGTTTCTGTTGGGTCTGACATTAGGAGTTGACAAACAACAATCACGTGTTGAAAATTCAACTTGGGTCCAAGAGCGGTCATGAACATGAACCACTACAGCAGTTTGTTTCGAAACTCTTGTAAATTTTCTGCAAATGCGTTCACAAGTTTTCCTTGTTTGCAAATTATATTTTATTTATTTTTTATGAGATGGTGATGCCTGTTTGTGGGGCATGTGTTCTGCTGAATGACTTTGCGGTTAGGTGGTGCTGATCCGATAGATCAAGGATTTTCTGGAAGAGTTTTATGATCTTGAATTTGACAATGTGAAACCAGAAACAACAACCCATTGTGATGTTAAGAAGGAACTCTATTTTTGTTGTTGTTGTTTCTTTGTCTGTTTTAAAAAAAAAACATCATTTATTCAGGTAGATCAGAAAGTAACTATGCAGTGGAGTATATTTGTAATCATTTTTGATTCCTCTCCTTGTGCTTTGTTGTTTTGTACTGTAGTTCCCAAAGTGACCAACAGATGGCAGATCTGTGTGGGAGTTGTACTGTAGTTTCCAAAATGACCAACAGGTATTGGCAGTAAATTTGCAAAAGTGAAATTTGATTTTTGTATGATTGTAACTTTTGTGTAATGGTTCTTTCAAATGCCAAATGAATCTTTCTCATCAAGAAAGTGTAAGTGAACAACGGTAAATACACCACAAGAGTTAAAAATGAGTTCTTACAAGAATTTCCTGATGCTAAGCTTCTGAACAGAAATGCTGTAAGGGCATTGATTAGCAAATTTGAAGATACTGGTTCATTTGAGGATTGTCAGCGATCAGGTAGGCCAAAAGTGTTGGATGAGCAGAAGCTGTCAAGAATTTCAGACGCAATGCTTCAGACCCTTTCAAAGTGGCTGCGTAGGCTTTCTCAACAAGCGAATGTTTCATATTGGAGCGCGCATAGTGCTTTAAAGGAGTTAAATTTTTACCTGTATGAAGTGAATGTTGTGCACGAATTGAAAGCTGCAGACCTCGGTAAGCGAGTTGAATATTGCAACTGGTTTAAGAATTTTATTGATGTAAATGGCGATGACATACTGGATAAAACCATCTTTCTGATGAATGGTGGATTCATCTCTCTGGATATGTTAATAGCCAGAAATGCCAGAATTTGGTCTACTTATAACCCGCATGAACTGTTTGAATCCATGATGAAAAGATCAGTATTATGGGTGGCCATATCAAGGAAACACATTATTGAGCCTATATTTTTTTGAAAAAAACCACCAATTCAGAGCGTTATTGTAATGATTGATGAGATAGACGAAGAAGAAATCGAAGACACCTACTTCCAACAGGACAGAGCCACCGTTCTCACATCTGCTCGATTGATGAAACTGCTGGAAGAAGTATTAGGTGATCGGCTGATATCGAAAGGAATTTGGTCTGCATGCTTTCCTGACCTCTCACCTCCAGACCTCTACCTGTGGGGAACAGTGAAAGTGAAGGTCTTTGAAAATAATCTCCATTCCATTGATGAACTGAAGCAAGACATCATCAATCTCATTAGAGGAATAACATCTGAAGAATTGCAAAATGTTTTTGAGAATGTGAAAAAAAACGTGTGGAAAAATGTTTAAATGTGTGTGGGGCTCATTTTTAGCATTTGTTGTACTGCATAGTTACATTTTGATCACTCTGTAGTTGGCTACGAACTTTAAATCATGGCCAGTTACTAACGCTACAGTCAGCTAGCTAAGCTGTGTTCATGACCAGCCCACAGTTTCTCTCTTTTGCTCTCCAATTTCCTCACATCTAAAAATGAAGAGTTCTAGCAGGAATTTCTCTACTGATGTCAAAAATGGTGGAAGCCCCCCTCTTGGTGTAGATTCACAGTGCCCTCTAGAAGATAACCACGGCACTATGCTTCTCCAGTGTTGTCTTTATTGTAGAGACTAATGAGACTTTATTCACTCTGTTACCATGTAATCAAAGATAGTCTTTATGTACTAACTCATCTTTAAATCACGAGGAAATTTTAAACTTGAACTGTCGCTATCTTCCGAACAAGTAAGGAAACTGTTGGCATCAGCCAGTCAGGGAGAAAGACAGACAACTGCGTGTACATCATAATACTGCATGTTGATATATGGCATTCATTTGAGCATCATAGTTGTGCAAGATTGTGTTCTATAGCACGTTGGTTAGATCTCTACTTTTTCTGCTCTCATTTCAAAAGAACTCGTGGTGGGGTTGGTCTTCAAAGCATTAATACAAGAATATTTATTTATACATTTTTATATTCTGCAGATAATTTGTGACGAGTAACTTTAGTAATGAAAATGAATCATAAGTGATATAAAAGTTAAAATTATGTAGAATTCTGTTTTCCTTTAAGTTTTGAGGTGTTCTTTTTTTTTTTTAAAAAAAAAAAATATAAGTCATTACAATTCTTAGCTCTGTCCCACACGTGGTAGGATGAAAATCTTCATGAGGGCTCAGCATAAACTTTTCTCTCTCTTCATCACTAACTACATTTATCCATGAGGCATGTAGCTCAATGTGCTTCAATATGAGAGAGAGAGATGCTACTGTTGCTGTTATGCACCACGAAAGACCTGGAACTTCTCTAGACATCAGAGGAAATCGGTGCTCGGAGCCTACTCACTTATTTGGCTGGCGAAGAAGAATAAGAAATGCCAGGGAGGTACAGTAAGCTGAGCCTGATCCAAATGGGATTCAAACCTACCAATGGATTAGTGTGCTGCCTCAAGATGGTGTCAGAACGCACTTACGAATGTCTGCCATCATGAAAAGGGCTGTCTGAAATATAAAACTCAGTATCCCATCTCTGATACATGATTTTAAAAAAAGAAAAAAAAAATTTCCGCATTTGTTTTTAGATTAGAAAATGACAACGATTTCTCAGCAACGTATAATATTCAAATCCTTTTGTTTACTTTTTTTTTTTATTTCTCCTTTAAGGATCAAAGCAATCTGGAAATTCAGCTTGGCGTTACATCGGCAGGTTTGGTCGTGTTTCAGTCTGGCGTAAAAATCAACACGTTTTCATGGTGAGTAGCTGTCAGCTTTTTGCTTTCGAACTTTTTTTTTAGTTTTTAGATTTTCTTTTCTTCCCTAGGAGTAAAATTGGAATAGGTTAGGAATGAATTACTGGTGGCTGAGAATCAGAATTTGAGGGTTATTTACATAGAGATTCCTTCTGACTCCCCAGATGCTTGTTTAGGGCTCAGAAACTCAGTTCCTCCCTAAACCAAAAACAACAAGCTCTCTTTTGTTAAAACAATAGCTTTTCAGCTCCGATCATAAAAGATTTTTTTTTTTATAATTAATTGAAAATCATGTACAACTCTTGGATTTAAAAAAGAACAAAAAATTACATAAATTTTATACACTGAACTTATATAAAATTTTTATACAGTATCCACAAACAAACGTGTTATCTTCATTTGCATTCATCCCTAATTTTCCATATTGTATAGGATTTTAGGTTTTTTTTTTTTTCTTTTGAAGCATGGAATTCTTTTTACATGATAAAACTGAACGAGATCTTGTCCCTCCGGTAGGTCAGAGTGTTTCTTGCATCCACCATTATTACTTGACTTTAAAACACGCTCAGGTTGCTTTCCTGTGCTATCCTTCAATGAGCTATGACTCATCTTTCTCAGAGCCCTTAGGATGGTGTAGCCTGGCAGGGGCAATCGGTTTATCAGCTCAGCTCGGCACTTCCTGCCCCAGGTACAAACTTCTAAACCATAGCCCGCCTTGACGTTCTTTTGGCAACCCTTACCACCAGGCTCTTTATCTTTTTAAACATCTAAAAAAAAAATGGCTTTAAATGAAGTCTCCAACAGGCGAGAAGTTGGAGTAACTAAGATTGCTTATCGCCCAATTGTTCTGGTAGAAACGCTCTCATCCACATCTCCAAAATTGTCAATGATTCTGACAAAACAAGCCTGGACTCCATGCACACCCTAGATGTTGTCTAAGCAAATCTTAAAATAAAGAACAAGACTTCCGCACCCTGAACCACATCTTGTTATGTTGGATAGTTACTGAGATCATGTTTATCATCACCGTTATTAGTAAGACGATTTTCCAAAAATTAAAGATTCATGTGGTTGACATGAGTCTACATGGGATCCATTTGAACTTAAAGATTAATATTCAGTTGCCACTTAATGGCCTGTTTGCTTAACATAGTCATCTGTTTATTTCATTATGCGAAAGATTGTATAAAATTGTTGTTGTTGTTTCTTTTAGGGCCAAAATTGTAAAAATATCATTTAAAAGAAAGCAGTTTTTTATTCAGTTAAGAAGAGAAATAGTGAGTATTTGTTGTTGTTTTTTTAAATTTTAAAGCCCCTTTTTTATTTACATTTTGAAATTTCAACTTCAGCATCATAATACAAGCAATGAATGCTTACTGCTTTAGAGAGACACGGGGATTCATTAATTTCTAGCCACTACTGAGTGCGTACATTACAATTTGACATCATGTATTTAATTCCACTCGTGAAGACACCACACGCAAAACAATAAGTTACAGAATATGATTTAATCGATTTTACTAAACACATTAATGGAAGAATCGTGTCATCAGTTTCAACTAGAAGCTGACAAAGTCAGAATGGCAAGATGTTTGATATAGTCAGGGTTAGATAGGACTGGCCCCTTGGACAGTCTGCAGATGCTCAAGATGAGATGTCTGATTACCCTATCTGACATTGCTTACCATTCCTGGGTCAACACCATAGCCAGATAGTAGATGGGAGGCCTGGGTCGAGGCCAACCATTCTATTTTAGCAAGGTCGTTGGCCCTAAACTTGTATGTCCTGAGAATGGCTTCCTGGATTACAAACCCTGGTGCCAGTTGTTGTTGAAGAGGCAGGACTATCAGAACTTCAGTCTCTTCTAGACAGCATTGACCAGTCAGGTGACCCTGAACAATAACTGGGGGATTCCTGCCAGTTGTGATCCCGCCCCACACCATTACACTTCTACCACTATAATGGTCACATAGTGCTTGTCTGAACATCACGATGCACATAGCCTGCTGTCAGAGAAATCCAAGTTGAACTGACATTCATCAAAAAAACATCACTTGCTGCTAATGGATCCCTGTTCATTGATTTGAAGCCCGATCATGTTGTGATGAGAGTTACCAGGATGGCGACCACTGTATGTTGTGTGATCTTGCATATGAAGAATGGCTTGTTTCTACAGCGGATTTCCTCTAATTGCCAGCTGACACACCATCCCGTTATCTCTAGCATCTGTACTATGGGGACAACTTCTGCTGGACCTGTCATTGACACCACTGATCTGGCAGCAGCAGGCGTGATGACTAACCACGCGGTACTGACCTACGGAGTTTCTTTGATCACATGACATGTCTGTGGACCATGTTGTGATCTTGCTTTACCGCTGATGTTGGCTGCACTGTGTCCACACTTCTACACCCACGAACGAGTGTGCACATCAAAATTCACATTTATAAAATACCATGTGATGTTTTAGGTGGGAGAGTGGTCGTGTACTAACAAAATATGCACACTTTTTCTTTATCGTTTGTTCCCTATGTTAGATTTTAGATGAGTTGACTGAGGATAAAATGTGCCCAGGATGTTCAGATTAAACTCTACTGAAATACTATTGCGGTAATGATATTTGGCCGGGTTTCATTAAAATAATATCCCGCGTGTGTGTTTGTTTATTTTTCTCCCGAATTCACAAGAGAGGGAAATGTTGGAAGCTGATGATTGTTTGTTTGTTTTTGAAGACCACACTTTAAAAGTGGGAGTGGGGAATGGAATCAGGGTCTGCTGGTAGTTACAAAGTTCCCGCACTTCAATTCTATGATGCACTGGCTGTCAAGCCATTTTGGTCGACTGGGACTTGGCCCAAACAACCCTAGGCTAGACCTGATGATACAGTCTCCTATTAATAATAAAATAATAATAATAATAATAATAATAATAATCAATTTTAAAAAGCGTGAAGAGTAGGGCAGGGCCACCCAACCTCGCAATGGGTAATTCTCTGTAGCATCAAGGTAATGAGTTTTTGTTTTTTTTTAAAGCTTGCAAGAATCATTTGGATTCCTTACCTGTCTGCCCTATTTCTTTGTTGAAAGCATCCAAATAACCTTTCAATTATTTGCTGAACAGAGGGGCTGGTGGCGGAATTGTTGAGAACTGATTTCAAAATCACTATACTGTTAACCCTTGTAATGGCAACTTTTCTGAGATAAGGGGAAATATGTTTAGATTTTGCATGTGGTTAAAAAAAAAAAACGGTTGTGAAACAAAGGAGTTACAATATATGGTTCTTATTTGCCTCCCTCCCTCCTCACCTCAACCCCAAGGTTTTACTTACAAACCAGCCCGGTCATTGGCCAAGTTCCATTTCGTCCACTTCAGTTGCGGTAGACACGGCGCTAATGCATCTCACCGGGCTTCTTTTTCTTTCCTCCCCACCCAGAATGACACTGTGGAGAACCTCGTTGGTTTCAACATGGTCAGCTACAAATCCTGTAAATGTTTGTGGAAGTCCTGCGTAGAGCATCACACTTTCTTCCGACTGCACGCCCCTAACCCGCCTTCCAAGAAAATCTTCACTTTGGGCTCAAAATTTCGCTACAGGTAAAAAAAAAAAAATATTTTCTTTTTAAATGTACGTATGGAGTAGAATTGTCTGTTTCTGTGTACTGAAATATGATTAGCCACCAGGATCTCCATTGAAATACTTTGTTTTTTTTTTTAAATTCAAAATTGAATGATTACATTAGCATTTAATTTGTTTATTCACATTTAAATGTAAAAATTAAAATTGATATAAATTCTTGCATAAAATGTGGCCATGTGTGTATCTGTACAGTAAATAACTCTCACGCGGAGTTCCAAAATTGAGGTAAAGGTGGTTTTTTTTGTCATACGGAATTGCCGAGAAACGAAAAGGAAGACAATGGAGATTACTTGCAATCATCTTCATTATGCCGTCTGACACAATATCTTTTTTTTTGTTGTTGTTGTTCTACCTTTCAGTGGTAAAACGGAGTACCAAACCCTGGAGGAAAACAAAAGAAGAGCAAAAATCGAAAGGACATTTGCAAGGTATGCACAATAAAGTTTTAAAAAAAATCAAGGGAGATAACTTTGTTTTTTTTTTTTTAAGAAAACTGGTTACCCCTCGTGTGTGGTACTTTTTTGACCGATCAATTAATACAGTTTACTTTATCAGCACAAAAAGTCTACCACTCTAATGTTTTGTTTTGTTTTTTTTATACTTAAGAATAATCTTGGTGAGGTCCATTCTGGAAAAAGTGGCTGAGAAAATGAGACTTTTATCAGTGGCTACACTTGATTAATGCTATTTACATCCTGAATTATAAGCATTTCTGAATCTCCCCGCTGCTTGTAAGAACGTATGGATTGTTTCTGCAGCCACAGAAATGCTATTTTTTTTTAAATTCAAAGAGAAAGGTATACAAAAAGAATATTTTTTAATGGCTTGTAACTACCCGCATGTATTTGGAACTCTGGAAGTGAAAGAATTCTGCCAAATGCACAAAACATGCACAAATGTTTCTTGCACACCTATTTAAATGGGGAAACCATTGACAGGTTTGAAAGGTAATGTCTTCTCATTCTTTTGACTATTATGATTAGGAGAATCAACAATAAAAAATTTGTAGTTAGTCCTTGATTTGTATTTACTTCTCAGAGTGTTTTACTAAGTTAAATTTTGTCATTTGTGTGCTTGGATTGGCTGAGAAGTAAAGCAATAATATATATACTTATATATATGTGTGTGTGCGCGCAAGGGGCTTTCAAGTAAAACTTGGCTGGATACCATTATGATGGAACAGAACCACCTTAGCCAGGTTTCAGAGTTGAACGTCCCTGGGGCAGTAGCAAAGGAATAATTATGGTGTCTGGTTTTGAATGGAGTCACAAATGATTTTTGTTAACCTTCTTTTGCACATAGCTGTATTGACATTTGCAAAGTGATCCGGGATTTCATAACTGTGCACAAGCCAACACTCTGTGTGTCTGTGATCTCCAAACCAACCATTAACATGAATAATTTCTCATCTGTTGTCAGAGACCAACACATCTGCGTTTCTGCTCTGGTGTTCTCATCCACATATCAATCCTAGTTTTTACTTCTGCCCTTTTCTCATAATCATTGTAATAGTTCTGAATTTTTTTCTCTTTTTTTTTAAAGTTTTTGGTTGGCATGTTCTTTTGCTTGCCATTCTAAATACATTTTCTTTGAAACTAAGAATTGCAGTTGAGTAGTTAGTTGCAAAGAACAAGAGAGCCATGGCTTAAGAAGTCTCACCCAAGGGGAGAGAACTGGCCACCAATACAATTCTCAAATTGTTCAGTGCTATCACTCTCGCTAGCACTTTTATTCTGCGCTCATTAAAAATTGTAATACTAAAAGTAATATTTTCCAATATCTAATCATGCTGGAAGCTTAGCTGTTTTTGTAATTATGACCTCTAGTAACTGTAAGATAAGTGAGAAAACTCTGTCACTCTGATAAATCACTATCCTCTCATACATTGAAATATATTTATGCTAGAGTAGAATTTATACATACCAAAGATTTTTTTTTTTTTTAAAAAAAAGTTGTATTGTAATTATTTATGATGGCACTGTTGTAGTCCAGTTATAGACTTTTGGACTACGAAGGTTGGGGGACCCGCCCCCAAGCATGATTTCTTCTTGTTGTTCACCAGTTGACCACGTGGGTTTCCTCCCATGTTTAAAAATGAGTTCTCACAGAGTTTCCTCAGACAGTGTCAGAACTGCACAGCCCCATTTTGCATGGGATTGACAACAACACCTCCTAGTGGAAAACCAAATCTCCATTGTGGGCATCAATGTATAGAAGAAAAAAAAAAATTAACATACAAGTGTAATTTAATAACTTGGTCAACAGATTAGTTCTTCTCAGGTATGTTAAGACTAAGCCTAAAGTAATAAGATTTCTGACTGGTGAAAATGCAAAAGCATAGTGAGACAAAACAAACAAACTGGACATTTCCCTGTGTGGTCACACGTGATTTTAACCCTGACCAAAAAATTAAAACAACTTTGCTTTTTCATACACAGATTCAACAAGATCCGGCACGACACACATGATTTCAGGTCTGGTGGAGTTTTACATTTGCAGTGTGGCGTAGATACATATATTTTTTTTTTTTTTTTTAAAGAGAGAGAGAGAAAGAAAGACAAAAGCTTTGTTTTGGCGTAGGGAGCATGTTCCCTGCTTCTTATTTTTTAATATATTATTTTCTGTGAAACTTTTTAATTTTGTAAAACTTTTGCATGGGTTTACTTACTGCTACATATAAACAACAAGAGATGTGAGCTGTTTTTGATTCTGTCTCTAGGTATAATTCAAATATCCCTATGGATGTTCTTGTATAAATAAGGATTGCTCCCAAGCCAGGTAACTATAGTAGCTATGGTCACAAATTACAGTCTTTTTTTTATTTTTTTTTATAAATATATATATATATAATATATATAAATTATAGCAAGTATTTATTTATTTATGTGGGTCAGGCAAACATGTTGTTTTTAAAAATCTAAACCTTGTATCTCTATTCGCTTAATGTAACTAACAAACCTGGGAGGAGTGAAAGGGTTAACTTTTGTCATTGTAAAGATATTGGAGTTCTTTTATGCAGTTAGGATACCCATCATTTAGTGCATCATCTATATGGCATGAAACTTAGAATTTCCACAAAAAAAAAGAAAAAAAAGAAGTGATGTAGGTTTACAGTTACTTTATAAAGATGTTGACAGAGTTCTAGGAGTAGAAACCATTAATGAAAATAATTGGAAGTGCTCCAGTTTTCCGAATTGCCCAGGTTTGCTTTTTAAAATAACTTCTTTTTTTTTTCTATTGGGATGGTGGGATGGGTTAGTTTGCAATACAAAATGGTGATCTTTTGGAAGTGAACATGATTAAAAATTAGATGAACTGCCGGCAAGACGTGAATATTGGGAAATATTTATCTAGCGATGGACTGTGAATGAGTGCAGCAGAGTTGCTGCATTAGTTGTTAATAGTGACAGCGATGATCGGAACTGAAAATTGTGCCCTGATATGTTTTCCTTTACTCGGAGGTTTTGCACTAGCCATAATAGTTTCTGCTGCGATAGTATGGATCAGCCTTAACTAAAGTAGGTGTTCTAGCCAAGAGTAGCATACAAACAGCTGAGGGTACTGTATTTGACATGTGCATTTCAGGTAAGCACTGGAGTAACTGAAACCTGATGAAATGTCTCTTCTCCCAAACTTTCCCAAAATCAGCTTAAGCCATGATTTTAACACATTTACCCTTTCCCTGCCACCATTTCATCCGGGGCATGTGCACCATAGCCTCCAATTTAATCTCTTTCAGCTTCAATTGATTGCCTTGTCTCCCCACCTCTCTTTATTAAAATAACAATTATTTTTTATTCAGAACTTTGTTGTTATTGTTGTTGAGGGGCCCTACTGTTACTTTTTAAGAGCAAAAATGTTTATTATTATTATTATTAATTATTATTATTATTATTATTATTATTATTATTATTATTATTATTATTAATGAATTCTGTACAGTACAGTCAAATTATGGCATGTGTTCTTTTAGTTTCTTGTGTAAATGTTACCGTCACAGGTAATCAGCAGATCTTTCTACTTTAATCACCTTAAAATGTGATGATTGACTCTTTCTACATAAGGGCTAAAGAGTTGAAAGGCCTGGTGGATTTTAATTCTGATGTTTAAATCATTCTGTTGCCTTTGCACAATAATGTCGATAGGTGAATACACTTTAAAAGCTAAAATTACCAGAATTTTTATTAAAGGTAAAAATGCTATAAAAAAAATTTTTTTTTTGTCATTTCAACTTGAACTTCTGTTTGACACCAAAGTGTGGCTGCTTATTCTTGTGGATAATCTTTTTTGAATCTTGAATATGTTTGAGAAAGGTTTTTCTCATAAACCTTAGGGCTAAAAGGAGACCTTTTGTTTTAAAGCCAGTCGCCCTTAGCAATTAACATTAACAGCTGCTAAATGGAAGGTGGTCAATTTTTCTTAAGGCTTATTTTGTCTCTTTAATGATCTGCAGAGGAGGAACGATGCTGTGCACCAAACTGAGAAACTTTTGCTTTCACGCAGGTCTCCGAGTAAGCGGTATGCCCGGCGAACAGTAGGTGGTGTTTCTAGGAGTACAATAATGGAAGAAAAGAACATTATTGATGGCTGTCGGAACTTACCAAAATCTCACACTTTCACTGGCTCCTCATCAAATTCTTACCAGTCATTTAACCGCTGTGATAGCACGCTGAGAGCGACATTGCCGTGTGATTACAAGTCGAGGATGACTTGGACTGATGGAAACCGGTCGGAGAAGTCAGATGAGTGAGTTTTGTTGTTGTTCATTTTGATTTTGACATCTGTAGTGCCTCCCCTCCAAAATATTGTATTGTCTCATATATTATATGCACACGCATTTATATTCATTTTATTTTTCCTTAAAATTTAGATTTGCAAAGTTAAAATATGATCAGCACAAGCAACCTGTGAGTTCTGGTGAATTACTGTTTCTGCTTCCAGAAAATTACAAGGGAGGAGATAACTCAAACTACCAATTTAAGGTTACAAAAGGGGAGATGACTCAGTTAATTTTGACATGATTTGTTTTCAAACAGGCATTCTTCACAAAGCTTTCAACTAATTGTAGTTTTGATGAATGATGCAGTAATGCCCTGATTCAGTTAAGTTCACTATGTATGTAAAGTAAGGTGTACATGGTAATTGCCTGCCTTTTTTGCAACCTGTGTTTAGACAAAATTACTAGCTTAACGGCCAAGAAATTAATTTTTAATGCTTAGTTATTTCCCCTGTTTAAATTTGTTTTGTTTTATTTAATCTTTTTAAATATTGCAAGTTAACTTTTCTTTGTAAATTTGTTACCCTTTTCAGGTTCATTTAAATTTTTTGTTGTATTTTTTATATTTTTTTTGCATAAATTTGTTTGTTAAATTTTGTTTCTCTCTGTTTAAACTAATTAACAGTTCCATGAAGAGTTACTTTTCCTTGTTTGATTCAGAATTAATTCACGGTGTGAATAAGAACAACAAATATGTTTTGGCTGTTTACAGCTACTAGGGGGTCATAATTACAAATTAGCTAAGTTCCAGCACATTCAGATATCAGAAAATATGCATTTACTAATAAAATTGTTTAATAACTGGAATAAATTTGGATAGACAAGATGGCTTCTTGCTGCTGCCTCATAGTTATTAAATTGCAATTATTAGTTAGTTAGTTTTTTTTTTTTAATATCTCAGAATGGTGCCAGAAGACTGTCACACAACAGAATCAAATAACTATTTAAGAAGTTATCTTATGCTATTTGAAAGCTGCTTAACAGAATTCATAATAGTAAGGATATAAAGATTTCTTTGAACATCAATCATGTGTTTTCAGAACTCAAGTCTTTTGATGTCATTGTCTCCATGGAGCTTGTTTGTCACTAGTCGGCCTGATCACATGATCCAGTGGTAGGATCTTCATAACAGGATGGTTACATTTAAGATGGATAAGTTTTGTAAATACTCGCCACACAAACTAATACAAGTGGAAATCTTCATTCTTTTTAAACCTTTTCTCATATATACAGATTTTTTATTTGGAAATGCTAACTTTCCTGTTTGTACAACAAATATATAGCACGTGATAAATACAGTGCATTACCAAGTATTTATTTCAAAATTCACTATTTGGATGATTCAGACTTTAAGTATATTTGTTCGTTTTTTTTGTAATTTTATAATGAGATATACTGTCTACATAAATTGTTAAAAATATTAAAGACAGAAATTGGTTTAGAGAAATTGTGCATGTGTGTGCATTTTTATATCCAACATTTAAAGCAATGTATTTGTTGTGTTTGTACTACAAAACCAAGCAGCTATACCTCAATATATGAAGTAGATGCATTCCTGGATCTTCATTCATATATCGAAACTTCATATATTGAATAGCTTATAACATTAGTACTATGAGGATGTGTTCCTAGACTTCATAACTGAAATTATTTTATTTCTACTGTGCAGAATTTTAATTAAAAACAGGCATAAATAAAAGAAATATAGTACACTGTATAATATATTTACACCTACCAGCGTGGTTTTAGATGCAGCCATCAAATTTCATTGTTTAACAAACATCTTAGCTCTGTAAATGACTTAAGAGTAAGAAAGGATGAGAATCATTTGTGTGGAGAGCTGACATAATCCATCAATGATGACTGTGTGGGTTGCAGCTTTCCTCCTTAGCAGAGCTTTGATTTATAAAGAAGTCATGAAATGATGTGGACTGTTTTGTCTTCTCATTAAGAATGACAGGGCAGTTGATGTCATCCATAACAGCCCTTGGCACTGCTTTATTGCAAATATGGATTAAGTTCTGAGAGCATTTCCAATACACTAGAAATTTATTTTAATGCCTCACAAAGAACTTCGGTTGTGAAGTTTCTCTCAGGAACAATCCCTTGAATATCGTCATTGTTGTCTTCTGCAACTCTATGTTCATCCAGCTCCTTAAGGTCTTATACACTCAGATTCTCCTCATGAAGAATTTGACATCTCCTGTACATTCAATGTGTCAATTTCACCAAATCCAGTTATGACAGAAAAGTCATGTGATAGCTTGGCTTCTTCCCATAGAGCAAGAGACTGTCCGTTTAACGGAATGACCTTGGAAAATTCCAAGCACTTTGTTCTGCAAGGCAGAGAATTTGGAGGCATTTCTTATAAGTTGTGCCATTTGTAATGCACTGAAGAATCTTTGCAAGATTTGATGGCATCATCAAGTGTGCTGAGGGTGCCACATACAAATTTCCTCTGTTCTTTCACTTAGTGTTTTGTGCAACACAAGCAAACAAACCATGAAGAGAACAAGTAGACAGAGAGCAAACCCTAGGAATATTGGCTGTTCGCAGGTCTGATTAGTCCCCTTTTATGAGCTAGCATGAAGATTAACAGAGACGTCAACTGCATAAGTTGCTGTAGTAACATGATTCCAGTGCATTCACCATTATTGTCATACCAAGATTGAAAGCATGATGTACAAAGCCATGCAGTTGGGTAATCTTGATAGAGTTGTATTGTTGCACAGGTGAATGCTAAGGTTGCAAAATTTGCACAAATGTGGATGAGCCACTTAGATCTATCATTAGCTAAAGGTAAACTGATCATGAATAACTCGGTAGGGATGTAATAGTAGGAAAAAACTTTTTAAATGATGGTTTAAATCAGCAGCCTATTGGCTTACAGAGAACCTACTTGAAAATCTACAACTTTTTTATATAAATAGTCAAACCTTATTGGCTTTAACACACATGCACAAGGTTTTTTTTTAAGGTTTTATTAACTCCTAAATCTCTCTTCTTTGTCAGATGCCATATCCATTAAACTACACAATCTAGTGTATTGCTTATTTCAACCTGAGTGATAATAAGACAAATTAAAGTTCATTTACCATCATCAACAATTTATGAATTAATCTGATTGGTTTATTTCCTTTTCAAATCTTCCATAACTATTAATGGTTGATATATTTAAATACCTTTTAGCCTAAAACCCTTAATTCTCCATCAACAAACTTAATGTTACTGTGATATTCATTAAGAATTCTGTTCAAGTGATTATGGGTTTTAAAAATACAAAAAAAAAAAGGAAAAAATACAAATGGTTTGTTTTTAAATGATTTGTTTTAGGGATGATTCTTCAGATATTGTTAGAGTTGCATTGTCTTTGAAACTGTAGAGAGATCTTTAAATTAATTTATTGTCACATCTCTGGTGCCATTTTCAACTGGAGCCGATCATGTGGCCGTAAATAAGACTAGACTGCCTTACTTCCACTTTCTGGCACAGTCTGTCAGAGTACACTCTTCAGTTAAGGGTGAGGGGGAGGGGGGGTGCCATAGAAGTTTCTAGATCAAAACCTTTCTACTCTATTACCCCCCTGCTCACTTCATCTGTCTTTGTTTTTCTCACTTCCTCTGCTGGCATATAACTTGCAACACAATTTCCTGCCATCCCACGCAGCAGCAGCAGCAGCACACTTTCCACCTCTTTGCACTTGTGAACTACTGGGCATCTGGGCTGTGATGTAGTAAAGCAGTGCCTAATCTTATCCTTACTCGCCACTGTTTCACCAGGAGAAGGATAAAGAAAACAAAAACAACAGAACTTTGAGCAGGGGGTGGGGGGTGCAATTAGGTGACTCGGTGGTGGTGCAGACTTCTGGAATCTTTGTTTGCTGTAGAAGGAAGAAGCCATCTTATGGTATGGATGGTGTGCAAACCTGGTCTCTAGATAAGCACCATATATATATATATTTGTTATGCCAAACCTAATGCTGTAGATATTGGATTAACACCTCACATTTACATCTCTGGTTCTGTGGAAAAAAAATTAGGAGCAAATGTTTATTTGGTAAGTATACACAATTTAATTGTTGAGAGAGAGAGAGATGGAGAAAGAGAGAGAGAGAGTGTGTGTGTGTGTGTGTGTTGTTGGCAGGGGGAAGAACAAAAATAATAAATTGAGGCTGTATCTATTTATAAACATCTCTGAATCTTCCTGAGTGGTAGAAAGCTTTGTTGATGATTTCTTGTCTGACTCAGCAGCATATTTTCAACAGATACATTTTTTGTTTTGTTTTTTTTTTTTATAGCTGTAGCTATTTTTAAGAATGATTAGATGAGGATAAAAACATAAGAATTTTTGTATATTATATATATATATAGCAAGTTTATCTTTCTCCATATTGCTGGTGTTAGTTAGTCCCTTGCACATTATTTGTCGTCCTCATAATCAGCTGGTGAGTTTGCAGTGTTTGAAAATAATAAATGGAAGAGATGAACTGAATTACATTAATAAAGAATGACTAATTCTAATAAGAGTATGATGTGGATAGCCTGGAGAATTTTATACCTGTCTGCACATTCGGTAACCCCCCCCCCCCCCCCCCCCGAAATGTTTTGGAAATTTCCACCAAGTTTCCTTTCAGGTATCTGATAACCCAAGCCGGCTGAACGTCTAATATATTTTAAGGTGGTCCGGCAGACTCAGAGTGATCCAAAAGGTGTAAGTTAGCTGGTTTGTGTAAATGATGGAAGCCGTGTAGAAGTGAATAATAAGAGAGAGTAGTTGGATAACAGGGATGGTACCGTGAAATGAGGCAAGTCTTGTAAATACTGAAATGAATATAAGACAAATTAGAATACCTTAAACAACTGAAAGCAAACGGATTACGTGGAAGGAATTTTAAGTATTATAAATCGTGTAAATGAATTTCAAGTACTGGTGACACTTAATGATCAAATCATTGTCTTGGAAGAACTTGCCCAGGACACAAGTGTAGAGGTCATTAGCACGATGGCTCATAGCGATCTATATGATTTACAGAAGGAAGAAAAGTAAGGTAAAATACAAATAGGATTAATTATCTTTATGCTACCTCAAATTAAAAATGCACAATTTCACATATTTGAATGACCGAATGAAGGAGCGTATCTCTAAGGTTACTAGTAACATGTATAGATGGAGAGAAGCTGAATTAATACTTTTGTGTGAGAAGGACGGGAGAGAATAAAATGCTTCATATCTAATAGTAAATGAATTCCTTTAAAAATAAACATTAAACGATGATAATAAGAGTTGCCCCCCCCCCCCTTCCCACTTTAATGAATTTCTGAATAAGGTAACACATGAAATCATTCAGGCAAAACTCAACCAGCCAGGGAAGGTTTTACTTTAATTGAAGATAAGAAATGCTGTCCTGGGGCAGAGCACGGAGCATCTCGTGGGATGATGTTCTTCAAGCCATTCAACATCAAGAGCAGCTAAAGATGAAACAGACTGATATCTGAAAAACTCTACTCATTTACTTTATGCAACTACAGGGAAGAATAGAGACAAATTATATGCAACCGTTCTTCTGGAACCAAGCCCCTTGTAGTTCTACTCAGTGAATTGTTTAGAGGCTTAATTCTCAAAAATGTGTTCAAAAAATAACAAGTATATTGCAGCTTTTCAAAATTTATTGTCAGTTTCTTTCTTTCAGAAACACTTTGATTTCTATTGGATCCCAATGAAAACAAACAATTTTTCCTAAATAGTAAAATCTTCACGTTCCTCTTTAGTTTTTCTTTAATGGTTAAATTGCTTTATGCTGTTAGAAACTTGTTGTCTTTAGAAACATTAGCCAAAAAGTGTCAAAGATATTAAGAACATTTAAAAAAAAAAAACTATCTGAATCTGTCACTAAATGAATCGAGTTGGTAAGTGGAAGTAATGATCTGTATTCCTTGAATTACTTCACATTGCAAATTAGGTTATCTCTTGTTCAACAGCATAATTTCAAATAAATACTAGGGGGCATTCAAGTAAAACCAGGTTAGATACCATGATGATGATGATGATGATGCTTTAGCTGGGTTTCAGTTGAACACCCTTAGTAAATACATTGTATGAATTTAGTTTTTGCAGGTGGATAAACTTTATTTATGAAACATTTTTACTCAGTAAGCGTTTGAGTTTTCTCAGTCTAGGTCAAGGCCGGAACACAGCCTAATTTTTTACCCATGACCATTTTGGACAGACTTAAAGATGCTGAGCTAAACTCAGCTGCTAGTTTCTCTTACTCTATTGAACTAATCTGACCTTTCTGAAACTGGTTACGGCAATCATAGAGGCACCAGTTTGAAATGTTTTCCATTTTATTCATTATAAACATGCACGTGCGTGCACACAGAGCCACCATAACTGTGGTTGCACTAATGAAATCCCTCATAGTTACACAAATCACTTAGTTGTTAGTGCATAAAGTTCATGCAGCTTACCCCATATATTTATTAGAAAATACATACATGTCAGAACTTGTTACTATAAGTTAGAACTCTTATCATGCAAGACATTTAAATCACCCTTTTCCCAATTAGGCCACAATTGTTGCTGTCGTGTGATTTACAAGTTTCACCTGTTTGCTGTAAACCAGGAAATTTTGTCAGTCGTAATTTCTCAATATAATTTTTGTGAAAGTAAAACTAAGTATTTAGTTACTTCAACACTTTAAAATGATTTGAGAATTTTAGTTAGTACCCCTAGGACGATAGTTTTTGTTTAAATATATGGTATAAGAAAGAAACACACTGAACATCATTTACCTTTAAAAGAAAACATTCCATGAATTTACCTGGATTAATTTTTATGAGTGGCATCATTGACATGAATCCATTTTCTTCCATCTCAAATGAATTTGTTCCTTCAAAGGAACTTGGCAAGATAACAGTATGGTTTGCTTGGGTTTCAGAACAGATATTTCTTTTTCTGTGATTGTCATCATCTACGCTTGTAGATGTACATAATGAAGTTGTATAGTGCTATGCTTACCACTAATTATCATCAATATTCCAGCATCCCATGGGGCTCTGGCACTTCCATCTTCAACAGGAAATGGAAAGTCCCTGATCTACTGTGGAAAAAAGCTGGAATGCTCAGAAGAAGCCTATACCAACAGACTGGCAGTGTTGAAATCCACTTGCTCTGTGTATATGGGGTTTTCACTGTTCAGAGTTTTGGCAACAGCATATGAATATCATGAAACAAGATCACTTTTCAACCCATTAATCAGTTTGCTTAGGTCTATAAATTAAGTGCATCTTGAAGATGGTTTGATGGGAGCCATTGATATGTGCTCATTGAGTTTGCTGGTTGGTTCTTTGAGGAGTTGGTATTGATCTTGACAGAGTAATCCCATAAATACGTGTTTCCAAGGAAGCTATCAAAACCACCACCAGGATCATTATCCACTTTCTGTAAGTTTACTGGCATAATTACTAACTCAGAGGGTTAAGCGCCCCCCCCCACCTCTTTTTTTACGTTCCAAACTATTGAAGCAGATGGCACAGCTATAACAAGGAAATTGTGAACTAAAACCATAATTTTTGTATCTAATCAGTCCGCAATTTCTTTCCCGTCAAAATATAGTTGGCATAAACAAGCAAGGGTGGATAATCCAGTATTCTGACAAATGATTCATTTATTCAACAAAACTGCAAGGCTGAAATTATTTAAGTTGATAGGCATGATACAGCTGCGAATAGAAAGATATAACGATGTTGTGTTTTTAGGACTACAAGATCAAGTTTAGCTCAAACTTATAGCCATAGCAATTCCAGGGTCACTGAGGTAATTTTAGTTGGTATCACCAATGGTACAGCTAAAACAATGAAAATAAAAGAAAAACTTTGGAAAATTGTGGTGAATGGGTGTTTGAAGAGGGAAATCCTTTGTTTGGTGGGGGGCACAGGGGGGGGGAAATGCCTATTTTTGGCTAAACTCCACTGTTTCTCACTTCCAGTGATGGGGGATTTCTCTCTAGAGGAACATCGAAAGACACGTTTGGAGTTTCCAACAGCCGGTCCGGAGGCTACTCTACAGAGGTGGAAACCATGCCCGAGTCATTGTACGACCTTCCTGTTTACAACGAGAATTACTTGGTGAGTGATCGGCTCATGGAAGCTAGAATTTTTGTTTTCTGTTGTTTTTTGTTTTTTGTTTGTTTTTGTTTTTTTTATTCTGCTTCATGCAGTGAACGTTGGTATTATCCACTGTGTTTCTTTCCGTTTTGCAGGAGAAATTCACTTCGCGTCTACTCTCTCCTTTTCATGTTGTGCGGAGAATCGTTTTTACGTCGCTCTTACTGATTGGTTTTTCCTTTTTCCTTCTTTTTTATATATATATATCGAACGGCTCAAACTCCGTTTCTCGTAGTCAATTTCCTCACAATACAACATGCAAAAAAAAAAAAAAAATATTCCACTCTGGAGAATTTTATTTCCCATATTTATTTACGTCTGGAACGCCATCTTGCGTTAATCTGTGAGGCCAAGAGAAGGTTAAAAATGTCTCAAGATATTTCGTTAAGGATAATTCCAACTGCCACGCTTTTATTTTTGCCTTCTGTTTCGGTATCGGAGCAGGAAACGTCAAGATGATTTCATTTCAGACCACTTATTGTTTTCTTGCAAACTGATGCCGGCATCTTCAGTCACATTTGTGATTATGTTGTTAATGATAGAATTGCTATGTGTACAAATATGGCATGCATAAGAACGGTGATGCAGTTGGTGTATAGATGGCTACATCTTAGGGGAAACCTACCGGCAGAAAAAATGGAAGAAACGGTCATACTGATGGCTTCCATTAGCGAGAACTTAACAGTACTGAAGGTCAAATTTAATAGAATTGGCAAAGTGAAGAAAAATAAGTCAGCAGTGGTAGTTGTTGGTGCTAACGAGTTTAAGCATCAAACCTTTTGGAACTTATTTACCCAGATGGGTATGTAGAAGGGTTAAACCACTTTTTACTGACTCCAGCTGTGATTGCTAAAGTTGATGTATTTATCTCATAAGGGGATCCCCCAAACTAATCTCTGTCTGTCACTAGAGTGCATGGGTGGGAGGAACCATCACTACTACAGACGCACATGAGGATCAGGTACATTCTCCTACTGTACTGGTATTTGTTAAGCAGTGATTCTCTCTCTCTCTTCTCTCTCTCTCATATATATATATATATAAACAGGCATACTGCCAAGCTAGCAAAAGTTTGTTCTTCTCCACTTCACTGGAACAAAAGATGTCTGTTGTTGTTGTTTTTTTTTTTGTCTCCCCCTCCCAACCTCCCAACAGTTACTTGTAATGTCACAAATATGCACACTTAAATTTTTTTCTTAGAAGAAGAAAAGAACCTGTACAGGAAGTAATATTTGCAGGTTGTGATTTCTAATAAATGTGAGGTGTTTTCTGAGAAAAGACTTTCCATTAAACCAGTGGGCTTTTTCTGGAAGCACCACATCCGGTGGTCATGTGACAGATAACATTACCAACAGCTTGATTCAAGAATATAGTATTTTTTTTAACTCCACACATGACAATCCCTACATTCTTTCATAAGGAAAGTCAGCTTTGTACAAAGTAAAAAGTTGACAGTTGAATACTTGTAAGATAGCCAAAGATTTATGATGGTTTTCTGCTCGAATGACGATAGGTCAGGGTATTCCTTGATTTATTGTGTATTCCAGAGACTTTCTTCCCTCCCTCCCCCCTTCTTTAGATGAGTCTATTTATAATTATCACTAAGCTGTTGTATTTTTAGAAAGGCAGTATTTACCCCATGGGGGGGGGGTGGTGTGTGTGCTTGCCTGTGTGCTCGGCTTCCATTTTATTTGTGATGTGCTGGTGAGTAACCAGTTGAGCAGAGATCCCCAAACTTTTTCACAGACTCGGTTTAGGGCATTATCCCTCGTGTGTGTGGGTGGACTGCTTACAATCCTGAGTTTTGGCAATGGTTGACGTTACTATAAACACCGAATAAACCAGAAACCGACAAACATTTGTGAAAGCAAATTTGTATGCTAGTTTGGATCAAAATCTGTATGGCCTGCAGCAAGCTAATCTACTTAAAATTTTTGCATGGGTATTTTGTGGAAGACCTGAGTAAGACTTGATGTGGCCACGTCTTTGTTATGCCTTTCAGGGCGTTTGTTTTGCTTATAACTCTGCTAATTCCAACCGACATGGGATGAGCTTCATCTTCAGATGTAACTAATGAATCTTCTTGCCGTGCTTATGATCACTCTTGGAATTTTGTGTGCAACAGCAGCTTCAAGTGTACCCACTAACTGGGAAAATGCAGTGATTTATTCAGCTTGAGAATCATTCCCAAAAATCCATAGTTTTGACTCAAAAGTTTTCATCCCAGCAAGACTTACCAAACTAGCTTTCCTTTCTCTTGCATCATCAGGTTATGTCCACCAAATAAGCCATATCCTAAATCTATGCAGCATCAGATATATCTGATTTCGGCTTTGCCTTTTATTTTAAAAACATGTCTATTTATGGTGCATTTTTTTAAAAATGGCTTCAAATCCCTACTGCAGTTGGGCCATTTTACTGTGGAATGATTTATCACATTCCACTTTCTGTCTTGGAAAGGAGCTGAAGAAATTGGTGATGATTCAAACTGTGACTGCAGATGTCATTTACATGTGAAACAGTGGCATTTATAACAGATTCCCACCATGCAGTTTTACTGCACAAAGATTGATGATGAGGGATACACCAAAGTTCTGTATTTTTCTTATTTGCTGTAAGCCATGATTCCTTTTCTACCATTTTGTGCGCTGTGTCATCACCCTTCCCAGGTTTTTTTCAATTCATTTGAAGCAAGTTTACCATTTTACAAAGATTGAGAAAATTGTCTTTGCTAGTGGTTGGTCCATTCATACTCTGAAGTGCAGCTCACTTGGTAACCTTAAACATTGTATCAGTTTCTCAAATATTGTTGCTCTCATCAAGTCTTGGCAAGAAACACTCTGAAGGTCTTGAGGCTTTCTTTGAACTGGGAAAATAAGTCCCCACCTTTTCACTTCATGTAGTTCAAGTACAATTCTTAACAAACTTCCCGTCTGTGAATGACTTTCCACCATCAGCAGTCAACTTAACCACATGGTAATTAGCCCAGACAGCTGCTATGCTTTCTTCCACATGCTCCTTAAAAATTCTTTGCTTGTTGGCCAAGCCCTTTTTGAATGTTCATCTTTATCATCTCACAGCTACCTTTGTAAGCAGCCATGCCTCGTTGAAATATGTTTCATAATGACTCCTGAGATTGTATACTTAAAAACAAAAACTGAAACTTTCCTTATAGATTGGACAAAGTGCTTTGTCTTTGCACTGCACAAAAATGGGTAATCATTGGTCTGTTGTTAAATACCCAGCATTTATTATCCACTTCTCTTAAATGGCTTTGACTTTGACATTACAGACAAAGTACAGGGTGTTCGGAAAGTCACTGTGAACTTATATATCTATTAACAGACATGTTTCAATATAGAATACAGGAGGTAAATATGAATGACAATTATAAACAATGTTGAAAGTGACCCCCCCCCCCCGTTAGCATCAATACAGGCTTGGATCCTTATTTTGTTTCTAAACACCGCTATCACTTGCTCGCTTGAAATAGACTGAATAAATGCTGTTAACACTGCTTTCAAATCATCCAGCGTGTGCAGACGATCTCAATACACTGCAGATTTTGCTGCTCCCCATAGATAAAAGTCTGGTGGATTTAGATCTGGTGAGCGTGGGGGCCCCCATGTCTTTCGAAATAATGCGGTCTCCAAAACATTCCTTTAATAACTGCATAGATCTGTGAGATGTGTGGGCAGTAGCACCATCCTGTTGAAACCATGAGCAATTGATTTCATCACTTGTCATCTGACCGATGAAGGTGTGAAGAATCTCCGAACAATAGCACTTGCTGTTTATTGTGTTCATAAAGAAAATAGGGCCAACAATTTGACGTCTGGAAATCACAACTCACACACCAACCTTGAAATCATGTAGGGGTGTTTCGTGCAAACTGTGAGGATTATCGGATGACCACAATCTTGAATTTTGCGAATTAACGTAACCCGAGAGATGGAACCATGCTTCGTTGGTGAAAAAGGTCACATCCAACACATTAGCTGTATTCTCTTCGATAAATCGGTTAAACCATCTGCAATAGCGAGTTCGTTTTTCATAATCAGTTGCTTTCAGCTCTTGTACCTCCATTATTTTGTATGAGAAGAGCTTTAATTTCTTTCTGATGGCCTTATGAGTAGTTCCAAGACCAATATCATGCTGCTGAGCTAACTTTCTTAATGATTTTGATGAACTCTGCAGCATACAGTCAGAAATATCCAACAGTTTCTCCTCCGATAGCTTTGCTGGCCTTCCACAGCGTTTGGCATCATCCATTGGTCCTGTTTCCCAAAACTTATCGACAAGGTTACGAACTGCATTACGATGTGGAACAGGTGTATCTGGGAATTTTTTAGCAAATCGCTGTCGCACCACATCTGTGTATCTACCACCTTCTTGGAATACGTGTTCGACAAGCCATACACGTTCTTCAGTTGTTAAAACCATATCGGGATCAAAATCTGAAATATAAAAAAAATATGATTAGAAAAGTGCACAGTGACTTTTCAAACACCCTGTATTTTCAAATGGCAGCCAGTCCAGGATCATGGCAAAGGATACAAGTAGCTCATTTTTCAGAAGTATAGCTGTTGCACCACTCACTGGCAGTGGTTAGCACTAATTACGAAAATAAGGAGAAGGTTGGCTGAAGCGCTATATGGGTATCACCGCAAACTATATTCACTTTGAGACATGATCTTTGAAACAAAGTACATTTGCCAATATGAAGCCCACAGAAACACACTTCTATTTGCAAGAGTTCGCCAAAACAAACATCATTTGCATAAAAAAAAACCTTTGCTGGAACAGTTCAGTAGTTAGGGCCTAACACGGCAGCTTACACAACTGCTAGGTGTCGAGGAGGAAGAGAAATGCACGGGAAAGTGTAGTTATATAGATGAGACAGATGGAGAATTTGTATGAGGAACACTACCAATGCTCGGGTGATAGCATTGAGCAGATCCTGTTGACCACTCGTCTGGGCCTCTAGTCCTTTCGTGCTGTGGCGATCGATTATATTGGACGTCTGATATCATAGTTCATTGGTGACAGGATTGAAGATGTGCGGTTCTTGTCCTTTGGGTTTTCGGTCAGTGATTGACATGAATCATATTAAAAAAAAAAACACAAACCACAATCATGTGGCGTGTAATGTCCAGATTTTTTCGGATGTCAGCCTACATGAGCCAGTGTTGCCAATTCAGATATGAACTTTGCTTCTTGAGACAGCTACTGCTGATGAGCTATTTCCTGTGTGTGTTCATTTTTGCATGGTGGGCTCATTTAGTTGTAGGTTAGCAACCCTTGACATAGATATTTGATGTTAACGAGATAGTGGCCTCTCAGAAAATTCTTTATGTTGGTTTGATATTGATAACACAGTGGTTGGGGTATTTAGAGTACATTGTGAAATTTTTACATTAGGGACAGCGGGAAAGTTGAAGAATAATTTCTGGGAAAGGGATAATGTTCCATGGGAGTTTTCATCTTGATTGACATGGCTTGTGGGGAGGCATGAGAGAGGATAGTAGCCAGCTCGTCCAAGCATTTTGCAGAGCTATACAGGTATATGGAAGAGCAGTAGTACCTTAAACTCTGTTAACACTTTTCCTACTGTAAACAAACAACAAAAGATAAATGTAAACATTTTGCTTAAATATAATTCACTGTTAACCACCATTAGAGATTGTTTCCCCTGTTCTCCAGGTTTTAAATTGTATCATAACTTAGGGCTATGTATAATAATGATCCTTAGTACTGGTTTAAAACTCTCTGATTATTTCTGAAAACCCCTTCATCAACACTCTCAAATGTCTGATATGCAAGCTGAGTATATCCAACAATGGGAATATTTCTGCCTGTTCTAAACCTGGAAACATTGTAGAGAAGTTGATGGCTATGCTCTCTTTGGTAATTCAGTTTATAAATAATGATTCCATGTTTGTGCATGCTGTTTTAAAGATGCATATGAACTAAGAATTTACATAAAAGAAATAACATCTATTTATTATATTGTCACTATTTGTGTCACCAAGCCAGATCATGGAAGCAGAGATGGTAAATACTAGCAGAAAATGAGACTAGATACACATTTTGGAGGGGGGAAAGGTGTATTTATATAAATTTTGAAAACTCGTTTCCTCTTTGACTTTCTCTTGGTATGTTGATATAAAAAAAAAATTTACTTTCATTGAATGTTTCTAAAGTCATTACCTATCGAATGAAACAAAAGCTTTGCAGGTGTCACCTTAGACTCCAGTGATTTTTTTAAGTGTGTGATTCTTCTCAGAAGGCAGTAAGAATCCATTCTGGCAGCTATACAAGTACCTTTCCTTAAAAGAAAAGAAAAAAAAAAGGAGTTAATTAATATTACAGTTGTTGGCGTGGTTAGAATTTGTTAATTATGCAACAGATTTGGATTGACGTTTGTTCATAAAAGGCTTTGTATTGTTGGGAATAAACAGAGCACCAAATGAAATGTAGGTGGGTAGTATACATGGCATTACCTGGAAGACTGTCATCAAAGGACCACTCAGGTAGGCTGTGGAAATAAAGTTTTATACATGAAAATTCTTAGCTCTTTGATGTACAAAATCAGCTTACAAGGAAGCCATTAAGATACTCTAGAAAAGATAAATGTCGTTTTGTCATTGTCCAGCCATCCTTTAACAAGGGGAAACAAAGTTAGACTGGATGGATGTTATCTTCGTAGCAAAGCCAATCTCGGTGGAGCCTCGTTTTGATTAGTGACAATTAATTTACAGTATTCGTTCTGAGGTCATACGAGGCGGTTAAGTAAATCGTTGGGGGAAAATTTAATTTCCATAAAATGAGCTGTTCATCTGGCTGGTATAGGATGACTACCTGTATAACTTATCGGTTCCCACAGGTGGTCACGTTGCATGGAATACTTGACTTGCCATATGCATTTCACGACCCTCTAATTTTTCCATCCAATATGTATAGTGTGCAGCCCAAATTATGGCATTACCAGCTTTTGGCCCTTTTTTTAAAGTTTTTTTTTATGCAGCTTGTTTTCTTTCAGTAAATTTTCATTAGATTTTGTGCATTAAATCACAAATGCGCCACTTGAGTTTAATAGGTCAGATCACAGTGATCAAAAGTTTGGGTGATTTGCAGTGAGTTTGGATAAGGCGTAGGGAGCTCTATGGTGTTAGGTGTTTAGCGATTGCTGATTCTCAGGACAGGAAATATCTGTCACCGTCTTCCTCTTTTTTTAAAACAGATTTTAAAGCACATTTAGCAGCATTTCCTGCAGGAGGTTCTTAAAACAAACACAAAATGCTCGTATTATTAATTTTTTCGTGTACAGCCAAACTGACATACCAGGATGTGTCTACGTAATCATTGGTCTTCCTTTGGACAATCTTAATTCCCCTACTATCCCTTTATCCACCTTTTCCTTCATTTAGTCCCATTTATTTTTAACCGATTTGCTTTTGGAATTTTCATTTGAAAACATTGGCATTCTCAAATATAGGAGTTCAAATAACACTGTACAAATATGGCGACTGCTTTGACCTTGTCTTTTGCTTAATCCATTCCACAGCAGTGAGAGTGTTTATGTATAAGACTTAATTTTTAAATTCAAGATTACTTTTTTTAATATATGTTAAATAAAAAAAGCTATAAGTACAGAAATCTCCAGATAAGATTCACACCACACACGTGAAAATCATTTCCTTTTAAGCTATATTTTCATTTCTGATATTTTATCAGGTTATAAATAAATCATCTCTTTCTATTATAATTTTAATATAAATGCAATCAGTTTAATATCTTCTAACTTTTCTTTTGTGATCAATATGTGAATGTACGTATGTGTGTAATGCACATGCGCATACAAAAGAAATGCAAGTATTTGTTGATGAGTACTACTACACACAAATCTAAAGGAAAGCTGGCAAGCAATGCATGATTTGCAATGTGCATGTATTGGGGAGCATCCGATTTTAAATAAGTAATCTTAATGCTGACTATGTTTTTATTATTTTTACCATCACAGGTTCAGCTGTAGACTTTCGAATTTATTGAGAACTCATGCATAGTTGGAAATCGATCTGACAGGTGACCAAGCCCTACTGCCATAAAATAAGAGATGGTATTGATTCCATAACCTGAATATTCAACAGCTTAGCTGCTAAATAGCAACAATAGAAATCATCCTTTTCTTTTGTTAGTTTGTTATCATTTATTATTCATCTTTTGCTAGGATACAGCTTCAGTTTTTCTTTGCACTCACCTGGCGGATGTTGCCATTATCCAGCCGGAGTTAAAGTGGTGGTAATGGTGTTTGGTCAGTAAACTAAGGCTTAATTCAGCTCGTTTTTGAAAGCACTCTACAGAAAGAAAGAAAGATTTTGTTGAGGTTATCTACCTTTGAACTCTACTGCCAAATAACAACTTTCACTGGTCAGCTTCCTTGTAATGTGGCCAGAAGCAGCCATGACAGAGGAGGGTGGAGTTGTATCTCTTAGATTCCTCATTTGGTGTGTTTGCCAACAGCATGCGTGTGAGTCAGTGTTCCTGTGCCATTTTCAAATGCCGTTATCTGTAGAGTGGCTGACCAAAATAAGAAAAACAGCATGCTGTGCAAAAAATTAACGAGTTTCTTCTTGGACATCTGATGGTGGTGGTGTGGGGCTTCAGTTTTGGTGATCGGGAGGTGGGGGCTGCTGGTAGGGAAGAGCAAAAGGAAACCAAGTTAGGGAGGTGCTCCCCAAGCTGACCAGAACTTGAACTTCGGTTCTCTCAACCATGGCAAACTCGCAAGGAAACGCTTGTTTGGATGTGGCCTTATCTTCTCTACATTTTGATAAACTGACTAAAGGGAAGAAAGAGTCCCCTTTAAAATCAAACAAACAAACCTGAAAATAGATGGTTAAAAAATTTTCACCATTTATGTTTTGGAAGCATCTGGTTTTTGAACCAGTGCCCTGTGAGGAAGTCTGCCATTACTCCACACACACAAGTTTAAGAGTAACACTCGGATCAGAACCACAGTTGGTGGACTTTCAGGCCATACAAAAATTTGGTGATGGATGAAATGCTCTGAACTCAACTCAGCAAAGCCACACAAGAGTTGCGTCCTCTTTGTTTTCTTGTAACTAGCTATGGTCAATGAAGATTTCATGTTTAAGCTACTCATAGCTCCTCCCTAACTGAGCCTCATATTCCTTTCTATCTTAACCCTTGGGTTTTTTTTTAAAAAAAAAAAAACTAAATCATAGTTAAGTCAGAGTATTTTCCCCTTCTAGTTGAAGTGTTAATCTTAAGACTGTTTTGGCCACCCTTTCTCAACTACCAGCCTTGACATGAGGTGGCATGGAATATACAAGATGCTGGGTGGGGTCCTGACTGATATTTCCCTGTTCATTTATTAATGCTGTGTGCAATGTATGGATTGTGATGGTGGTTGCATCTTTTAAGTTCATTCTACAGATGATCAATTGGGTTGAGATCCAGAGTTTAAGCTGGCATGGGAGATGCTTAAAACTCACTTATATTTCTCAAACAATGGGCAAGGTGGATGGGTGTATTGTTGTGTTGGAAGTAACCTTTCCCATTAGGGTAGATGTAATGAATTGCTAGATGTGCTTTAGAAGAAATGATGCTGAGGTAATCTCTGGTATTCATTCTGCCTTTTTAAGGGACCAGATGGGTGGGACCTAGGGTATTCCAGCAAAACTTGTCCCAGACCGTGACTCCCCTCCAGAGGCCTAGGCAGTTGGATCTGCACAAGAGGAGCTGAGTGATTAGTGGGGCTTCTGTAAACTGTGATCAGTGGTTTCTTAAATCTCCTACTGCCATAGTCTATTTGTTGCAACGTCTTCACAAGGTGTGGCTGGAGATGGGTGTAGATTGAATGTCTGTCAGTTGGTCTCTTGTTTGATGGTGGTTGGACTTGACTTCCTACTTGCCTGTGGCCATGATTTTCCTTCATAGCAGGCATTTTCTTCACCTTTTGCCATTGCTGATGAACTCAGATGACTTAAGTCATGGAACGGCCTACCAATAAACCTGTTTTGGCCACTGTGGCAACTGCTAAACCTTGTCCAGCCATAGTCATATCCTCCATATCTCTTAGACTGACTGTAAACGTATTGTCCAAGTTGTACACATATATAGTGCTGTAGGGATTGTCCCATCATGTGGTCATCCAAGTTTGCATCTGCAGCTCAGGTCAGCCCCAGTTCTGAAAGGTTACATAAGTTCTAATAAAATGACCAGCCAGTGTATTTATTTTATTTACTTTTCAAAATCATAAAAGCAAGCTAACAATAAACTATATAAGACATCATTTCATGCATAACTTAAGTTTCTAAAGATTTGCGCATGAATCTGTTTTGAATATGTCTTTTTAAAATTACCCCCTTTGGTTAGAAAATTGCTTTATGTAGCTTCATTTTTCTCCTCTTTTCCTAATTGCTACAATCTATGAAATTTCTCTTTTATTCACAGTTCCAGGAAATAAATTTCAGTGAATCCTGTCAATCAACAGGATTCGTGCTTGGATGCACTTAAGCAGCTTGAAATTTGCATTGATTAAATTCTGTTTGGCCTATCTCGTGTTTGTGCCACTAACTTATCTTCAATTTGTGTTTATGATTCAACTATTTTGTCCACAGAAAATAGGTGCATTGATTGGTGATAGTTTATGACGTGCGTGTCTCTGTTCTCTTGTATCGCTGTTAATAGAAGCCCATAATCTAACAAAGTATGTAATAATATGATGAAGGTATACCATTATCTCCATGGGGGTTATTAATAACAGCAGAAGTCCATTACCTAGTGAAGAGAGTATGTTTGTGTATATATACCTAGCTTTGTGTCTCAGATTACTAATGACTGATATCTGTAATATAATATAATAAAAGCTTTTTCTTTTTTTTTTTCCTAATTCCACAAATTGATCTGGTTACGAGTGAAACAAATCTGCCTTTTACAGCGAAAAGACGACAATTTCTGTTAGTTCATTTTTAAGTTATAACAGCGAATAAATCAGTTGGACGAATTTTTGACCGTGTGGTAGGGGTCTGCTCATGGACAAGACCAAAAAAGTAATCTGAAGATATTTGTTGTTGTTGAGGATAAGAACCATTGGAAAATATTTGAAAGGAGAAAGAGGCAGTTTGAATTTCAGTTTCTCTTCGGCCCATCTTATATTCACACTTTTTCAAATATAGTTAACCCATCATTTTTGTATGGTATATAATATTTTTGCCTCTGTGAGTTACTAAAAGCTAAAGTGTATAATGTAATGTATAATTGAAAAGTCACCCTTTATTTAAAATGTGTTTATATAACTTTTCATTTCAGTAGGTGAGGTAACATCATTTCAGTGCTGGTTGGAATATAATTTCATCATTCACCCTGATTACAATTAAATTTTAACCTAACCTTTTGCATTATCTGCATATTTTGGCCTTTAACTCTTTTTAATTAGTTTTGCTGTATAAGGTATGAGCTTCTGGCTGGCCATTCTATCATTTCTCACCTGTCAGTCTGTCAGTCAGCTGCTGCCCATCTTTGGTTACACTTGAAACACAAAAAAAAACGACATGAGAATGGCATACATTACCTTTAAGGTGACACATTGCAGCTGGAAGATTTTTTTTTTTAAATATGGAGTGACCCTGTGTACAGTAAAGTTAGTGGGACATTTGACATATAGTCCCTTTGTTGCCTCAGGTCTGCTTAGTTAAGTGATTAGGATACAAGGTCGTCATTATGCAAATCTCTCCCCAGGGAAGAGCGATACTTATTAGCGCAAGATTTTAAAACTGATTCATATTATTGCTACATTTGCAGGTAATTTCATTCACATTTTTTTTTTTTTTAAATATAAAAATAGCAATACCTGCCATTATTTAACTGTAGATATTTTGTTACTGTCTGCAGACTTGAAACCTTTAACTGTTTTAAAAGACCTACATCAGGTTGCATGGAGTCCAGTAGCTAATATTTTTAGTAGTTGTGCAGATTAACTGCCTCTACACTGGTGACACAGCTCTGGTAAGGAGGCAGTTATCTCCTAGAGAGCATGGTGAAGAAGATTGAGAAGAAACTGTATCAGGGAGGCATCCCAAACAGAGCTCTCTTCCCGACCCTCAAACTAATGAGCCACCAACCAGTTGCCCAATATTTTAAGTCATTTTTTCATATTCTGAATGTCTAAATAATGGAAACATTCTTTTTGAACTATTCTAATCTCTTTCTAGCAATTCACTATTCTATCTTTAAAAAAGATAGCAAAAGTCCAAACTGTAACAAATAATAATACAATCCGGCTATGTAGAAACTATAGTATTTGCTGCAGAAACTTGGCCTCTTGAACTTCTACAGACACATGACTTTATAGCTATTGTAGGAGATGATGCTGGTCCTGCACATGAATAAATAATGTTACATAACAAAGATTTAAAGATGCTTGACAGTTGCTTACAAATGAATAGTTTTTAAAGATATATTGATTGGTTAACACTCACCTTGAAATCAGTGGCTTTCAATTGATGGAGATGTTGCATTAATTTTATGCTTGACGATGAAGTTAATGGAAATGTCAAATTAAATTCTGCTAAATCAAAAAAAACTAAATACATAGGGGACACATTGAAACAACAAAAAATTGGTCATATGGTGTTCAAACTGGAAACATCTAGTTGGAGGCAGAAATGCAAATTATGGTATAAGGGGACACAAAAAAGAAACTGAAATTGGAATTAATGTATTCATAGCCTTAAAATTTTGATTGATAAAGATTTTCAACTTAGAGTTTCTGGGTCCCTAGGTTGGTTAGTTTATTTTCAATATTTTGCAGGTCTGAAATAATTTATTAAAGACAGGTTTTACCTTATCAACCAAAATTACTGCCCTGATAGAATCCCACCAAGGGTGTCAAACTACAAATTCCCTCATGACAGATCTCACGGAATTTTAGGGTTATTTAATAAGCTGTTGCTGAAAGTCAAGTGGGTGCTGCTGAGAGAGATTTCAGTAAGGCATTTGGTTTAAAGTTTCACATCAAAGACCTGCATACTATTTAGGGGACTGGGCACATGCTTGTTACGGATTAAGAACTTTGAACATGGAGCGCAATGTATAGATTCAAATAGTGTAGTATAATTAAGTCAGTCTGTGAGAAAAAACAAGCATTATGGTTTGTCATATTTTTTGTTTGCTTTTCTTCATCGCTACTTTACCATTTTTAGTGCGTAACTCAACAAAGGTTAAGGAAGCACCGATATAGTGCAACAGCAAATATGTGATGCCCAGATTTCTTTTTTTTGTTACCCATTCTCTTCTCGTTCCAGCATCTGTGCCCTGTGAGGCAGACAATGCTTGGGTACAGAGTTCTGTTCTAGTGTATCCAAAAGGCATTTTGAAGGGTAGATATGATAAAGAATCCAGAGAGTAAATTTCATTGGGAATTTACCATCTCTGTTCTTTGATAAATGTAATAGCTATCTCATAAATGACCACAGATGGCTTCATCAGTACATTAGAAAGGGAAGCAACTCTTCAGTGGTACTTTTTTAAAAATATTAATTAATTAGGCAAAAACATAGGAAATATGTTTTAAAAAAAGTTTGCATTTTATCTTGTCTTTTGTCCATTTGCCATTTTTTTTTTAGTTTATTATTAGTATTATTATTATTTTGCTAATTTTATTAATTAAAAACTTGTCTGCGTATATATTTTTAACTCTGGAAACATTCATCAGGTGGATATGTGAACAGGCATCTTGTAGTGAGGGGGTTAATGGATTGTATTTGGCCAAAATGGAAAAAAAAAAAACAATTAAAATGAAACAAAGAATTTAGAGTGTTCATCTGATTCAGCAGCCTGATACAGAGGTAGGTGTTAACAGTCTCCCCCCCCCCCCACCCTACCAGTGTGTTTATGGTGTGTAAGGAGCTGAGGGATCTCAGGTGGCCAGTACTGATCATAAAAGGGAAAAGAAGAAGAAAAAAACCCTCTGGAGAGGGGGGGGCGGTATTTAAGTGGGTGACTCAACTAAGATTGCAACACAGTTTCCTCTTTTTGCTTCCTTGCCTTTATTCACCTCCCTGATGGATTTCTTTGATTTTAGCTGGTTTACTTGAAGTGCTGTCATTAAGGTGATCAGCTGTTTGCTTTTATAGCCCTGATTGAGAGCATGGACAGAACTGGGAGATGATGACAGACGAATTCCAGGAGTGCCAGTGTCTGTGCCAGGAGCACATGAAAAGTAACTTAGTGCCTTTGGGTGGCTAAATCTCAACAAAGCTCTCCTAGCTCTCTAGACCCTGACTTGCTTGACTGGTTGGTTCTTTTACCCTGCAGGCATAATGTTTTTTCAATCAGGAAGATGATGTTCAGCTGATTTCTATACAAGTTAGTTGTTGTGTGGACCTCTCTCTTTCTCTCTCTAAGGGGGGCTCTTACCCTGTGTACACAGAGGTCTTTAGTAACTAATCTCTCACAGGAGATCTAGCATGGAGTACACTACAACACAAATACCTGAGCTGTCAGATGAAACACAACCCCCCACAACTTACCTGCTGTCTCAGATATGAGACCATGCATGGATGTACAGAGCTCTGGGTCAGGATCAGTGAGGCTTCTCCTTAAGCGATGCAGAATTGGGCCAACAGTTGCTTTTGGATTAGTTCAAGTCAAATCTAAGGTATGTTAATTGCCTGAAACATTCCCCTTCAGTCACATTAATCTGATACCATGCCAGTTTATTAGTACAATGTGATATTTCAGACTTCCCTTCTAAATGTACATTAACATTGGCGCCATGAGTGATTATTAATTTTGATATGGGATTATGGCATATTGCTTAAGCTAAAGGATTTTCAAGTCTCTCTATCGATGTTAGAATTTATTTATTTATTGATGATAATGAATTATGGCATAATTAGAATTTCATAGTGACTAACAGACTATCTTATTATTATATTATTATTAATACACTCTGCCGTGTGAAAATCCAGTCTTTATATCTTTGATTTAGAATTTTTCTAAATGATTTGGTTTCTGTCTATTTTTCCAAATATACTATTTTTATGAGTAATTGTAAATGATTATTTAGAACACAGATGTGGGGGGGGCTTTTAGTTGGTAACTGTTTGATAGTACTGTTAACCCCTGATGTTTTCTCACTTTGAAAAGTCATTTTTTTTCCACTTTATATTCATTCAAATAAAGTCTGGTTAATGTTGCACTCGTGAAACAACTGTCAGCTCTCAGTTGTTTGTGTTATTCAGTTTGAAAGTATTTGGCAATGGATTCTCCTTCGGTTATTCTACACCTGATTAGAGCCACATAAATCAGTTGGTAGATAAACTAAACCTTAATCTTGATTGTGTTCACGTTTGGCTGCTCTCCTCCTTTTAAACACTATCTAGATGAAGCAAAAATGTGTTTATAACTTTATTAAGTTCCATTAGGCTTATTTCCATACTTGCTGGACCCTTTTCTTCTAAACCACCTTAATGTAGGCATTTCTTGTAAGAGGAGGGGGCATTTGAAGACAAACAAAGCCGGAAATACCGCTAAATATGAAACGTTTTGACTAGAGGTGGAGGAACTTAGTGATAAATTAGAAATAGCAAAAACACTTGTGTACCATTTGGGACGCATCTGCCCCTCCCACTACACTTCTCTGTATCACTCAGCACAGGATGAGTTATAGGAAGTAACTTCCTCATTAATGTTACTCCTTGAGAGGACAAATCCCCCTAGGGCTCCAGCTCCCCTACCCCACATAACATTACAACTGTGTGGACTACTGACCAGTGCTCCTAGGCTGTGGTGATGTGAGAGAAGTGACAAGATGGAGGGGTGGGTTAAACCTTCTATTTATCTTCATTTTCAGTCATTCTGTGCAGATGTTATTTAAAAAAAAAAAGAAATCAGTACTTAGTTGGCTTTTTTTTTCTCTGCTAAAGATTGGAATGTATTCATTCATTCTCTGTTTTATTTGCTTATTATACAATTATAATTAATTATCTGGGATGATAATTTAAAAAATAAAATCTGTGGACTTGCAAGGTTATGAGGATAGGAAGAAAGACAAATGTTATATGGGGAGCTGTGGAGGTCCAGCGCTAGGGTTTAGCACCTGAGCTTGAGTTTTGGTCAGAACCACCATGCTTCCCTGGCATGGTTCCTTCACCAGCTGTCCTCCCACATCTGAAAGGGAAGAGTTCCGGTAGTATTTTTCAGGTACAGATGGGTGGAGGCTGCATTGGGTTAGCTGGTTTGGTTACCAAGGCTGATGTTAGATATGTGCTGCTGGGTTAATAAAACAACAGAAGTTAATAAATAAATAGCAGCGATGGATCTGAGCCTAAGCCTGTAATCGCTTTCTGAATTTGTCGAACAACTTTGTCACTGATGAATAGTTGATCTTAGAAAAGGAAAGACCGCTGGGTGTGAAGACAGCCGTGTTGTTACCCCCCTACACGTTTTGGTCGGTATGCTTTCAAGTCGAGATTGGTTTTCGGTGCACTTCCGCTGTGTTGTTTCTGGTATTTCAGAGTTTTGGGGGGGGGCGGTACTTTGTGTGTAGTAGTGTCCTTCAGGGCAATCTCTCAACAGGTTTTCTTGTTGATAGTCATCGTTTGTCATTCACATTTTCTGTAGCAGCAAAGGAACCCAACCTCTTATTTTCTCATCTTAATAAGGGTCTGGTAGTTTTAAGCTGTGCATTCTTGGTGAACCTGGGTTGAAAGTCATTTCCAATTCCCACCATTGTCTTGTCAGTGGCTGGTGTCTTTTGCCAGCCTATATGCTGACTGTCCATTCTTCCAGTGCTGTAATTGCTGGTGTCTCTTATCCTTTGTTGCTATTCTGAAATGAGAACAAACAAACGAAAAGAAGGAAATAATAGGAGAGGTAACAGGACCTTGTAATTTATACAGTATCCATGGACTTAATTACTTTGACAGGTGAACATTAAGTAGCTTAATGGACAAAGAAAGTGGTGTGGTTTAGGGAAGGCAGAAAAAAAAAGTGAATTTTGTTGACATTTGTTTGAGGAAATTGAGATAGCTGGATGTCTAAGATTGATTTCCCTTCCCTTTCCTGGAATTTGATTCTTCGGTAGGGTTGGCATACCTTCTGATCTCAATGATTATCATTGAAGTATGCTTTTGTTCTGCAGACTTCTTGATAATATGCCTCGGAGACTTCATCTAATAATCAGCTTCCTATTGATGCATTCAGAGGGCGAAATGTAAATGCTAGTTTATTTATTTTTTTTTTTGTTTTTTTGTTTTTGTTTTTCTCACCTCTATCCTAAGTGTTAATCACCTTTTCTTTCCACATATGGCTGCATCCAAAATTGTTGTCCATACAGTTTTAGCATATTTATATCGCTGTTGCTTATGAGTCACTTTCAGCACTAAAGTTACTGTACACAAATCAATGAATATTTACTAAGCAGTTGCACACTGTCATCTACCATCTTGTTTGTTTGTTTGTTGTCTTGACAAGAAATGTCACCGATGAATTTTTGGAGAATATTGAAAGTTTAGATTTACTGAAATTTAATGACAAAGGTAAGTCATTAAGAAAAAAAGAAATTTAGAGTTCATTTTTACCCTTAATGAGTGGAATTGATTCCTGATTTGTATTTTTTAATTTAAAAAAATGTATATATGTTTTTACTACTTTGTTCTTGCAACTTCTGAGGAAATATTAATATTTTTAAAATACATTTTTATCATTTAGTTTAAATCATTAAATAATAAGTTTAAAGTTGGCTTCACTCTTGGGGAAGGGTTGTTCATTATTTTTGTTCAAAGCTGGTGGAAAGGAGAGGAAAAGAGTTCTTTTTCTCCTGGCAAGAGAGAGATGAAGAGAGGGAAAGAGAGAGATGAAGAGAGGGAAAGAGAGAGAAATTCACAACACGTTTCTCTGTACTTTTTAAGTTGAACTGTTGGACAGGTTAGGGTTTATACATCAAACTAAGCCACCAGTTTCATATTCCTCACTCACTACTCTGCGGTTGTGGGATCTGGTGGATGTTAATATTTATTCTGTTAGCTGGCCACCCTTCCCCATGGCAGCATTCTCAATAGGTAGTGTACTTGTTTTTTCTCCAGGCATTATCTTATCTCCCCCACCCACCCCCACCACACAGCAGCAGCCTGTATCAGTTATCTTAATCACAGAGTAAGAGAAACAACTTGTGCTTCTGCTTGCTTTTCACCATCATTGTTACATACTGGGTCTCTGTGCTCTGAGCCGCAGATGGTTATCACAACCTCAAGAAAAGAATAAAATGGAGGAAAGTAAATATCTTATAATTTTGGACCAAACAACAAGTGTAATGGAGTTTGTGAGTCTTTTGGTGTAGCAGTTTCTTTGGACTGGACTGATGCGAGCCATAACCGCTTTTTATTCTGAGAAAACTTACAGCCGTGAGACTTGGAATGTTTGTTACTATTTCTCCCTACAATGTCCTCTCTGACCCCACTACACACAGACATCTCTGGTAATATCCAGCTGTCTGTCATCTCTGCCCTTCTCCACAAGTCTACTCTTCTTTTCATTCTATACCACCCCTACTTCTGCCTGTACCCAGTATATTAATTCTGCTGCTGTTTTTAGTCAGCTAAGCCCTTATTTGGTATTTTGGTACTTAATATTTTCTCCCTTTCTATCTCTAGATGTAAAAATAAATCAATCTGGGCTCCTTTTGCCCTAATGTTAATTTATTATTGTAGAGAATAGCTATAAAATGTGTATTTTAGATCTCATACGTTAAAATTAAATTTTTGTAATAATTTAATCAGATAACTTACAGATAAAGATATTAATTAACCCAATGAATCTTGATATATCTTTACATAGTTAGGAACTGTTCTAAATAAAAATTGTCGGGGTTACCTGCAGCGGTGTTAACCAGAAAGTACATACTATTGTATAAACTTTCCAACTTCTATAGGTTTGTTTGTTTGTTGTTTTTCTTTATAAGAAATCAGGTTAGGACATATTTCCATTTTAAAAATCTGTCTTTATTTCAGTCTTATGTTTATCAGCAGCAATCTGGTATCCATTGTAAAAAAAAAAAAAAAACTGTCATGTTAACAGGAAAAGGGGCTAACCAGCTAAAATGTACCTGTATTCCTTGTCGTCACTTTGCCAGCCACTGGCAGGCTGTAGATCAGCGGTGGGCTTACTTAATATAAGATAGATTATATAGAAGTAATTTATTTGAATAACATGTACAAAAAGGGGGGTGATATTAGAGACAATTACTGGTGCAGGAGTGTAAAAACAAAAGTACGAGGAATTTGTACCTGCTGATGTGTCCTATTCTTCCCTCAAAGAAAGAAAGAAAAGAATGGATAAGACTTACTGTACCAACATTTTAGCTGGACACATGCAACCGTACAGTTTTTTTTTTTTTTTGTAATGAATTTTCCAAAGTTAAGGTATCACTTTTGATGTGGATAGATGCATACAGCAGCAGCACTGCTCTCTCATGTTCATTGGTCACATCAGCTTAGAATCTTCTGGAGACGAGCTGAGGAACTGTTGCTAACTTGTGCCATTACCCAGCGTGACCAGATTGGTGGCTGGGGAGGGACCTGGCGGTGTAAGTTGGACTTTTTCCTTGATTGTACTAAGTCCCCAGTTCTGGGTTCCAGTTCTGAAAGGGAGCCCTTCTCGCAGTCCAGGCTAAATGGACAAGACAGCAGCCCCCATCCTTCTCGTTTTTCCTTTAAGTCAACAAACCAAACTGTGGAGACAAAACTTCCTGTTTAAATCACCCAACATCTTGCTGTGCTTGTCGGTCATGCTGGAGTGACATTCTGCAGAGATGGTAGATCTGAAAACACGCTGTTCTTCACCCACCCACCGATGACAGGAGTATAGGTTGGCTTTGGACGTTTTCTCAGTGTACAAACCCAACCCTTTCATTTTCCAATCTAAGTCATTTAAATGCCCTATAAAATCCACAGCAAAAGCAAAATTAGAGAGCCAGTCTGCATCTATGAGCTATGAGGAAATTTTCATCTTTTTTTTATTTTTCTTCATTTTCAAGAATGTCAGTTTCTAAACTGAGCCCAAAGAAATTGGTGATACAGAATGCGTTCTTCAAATCATTGTCTTCGAGCAGAGCGATGAATTATTGGTGGAGGCTCACTACACGTTTAAAAGCAAACTGCGTCTTTTGATGCAGTTTTCCAGTCTATCAAACAAATCTTGTCTTGTTGTGGTGTCCTTCATGAATTCCATAAAGTGATTTCAAACTGGTCAATACTGACTCGTATGAAACTGGCCAGGTGAGCTGTGTACTCTTGAGTGACTCAGCTTTCTTATTTAACTGCGCCGCCAAGTTTACATCAATCTCTTAATTGTGACACCCTGCTTTTTCTTTTTTGACGGTTTACATCAGCCACATTAATCATGCATTGCAACCAAGTGTCAGTGCACAGCTTGTCTTTGCATTGTTTTCACTTACTGAACAATGTCTACCAAACCAAGAGTTCCTGGGCTTTCTCACATTTTTCATTAGCTGACAATTACTGCAACAAAAAAAAAAAATCCTACTTGCCTGGAATTGGTGTAAGTTCACATTGTACTTCTCAAAAACTGCCACACTGTCGAAGCAAAGCAAGCGCACAGATCTTGTACCAACTGCCGTGAAGAAATACTTGGTTGTCCAGCTTTTATTGAATATTCGCATTTGTCATCCACTTTTCTCTTCTTGAGGATTGCTCATCTTTCACATGAATCACAAATACAAATTACCACCTCCGAATGGAAAACCAACTGCAAGGAGATGCCTTTGACTATTAATATTGCCTCTATATATCCTGTTGACTTTTGGTCTCTGGCACTGTGTTGACCAGTCATCCAGGATCTTCGACATCATGATTCATTGGTGAAGGAGGGTTTGCCTGTGCGTGAGCCGCTTGGCTTATGGTCATTAGTTGACATGAATCACCTCAGAATGCTGCACAGCATCCAGCTTTTCAGTTGTTGGTTCACATCACCTCTCATTTCACTTGAGCCATTTCGTGATTGTGTAGCATCTGGCTTTTTTTGCTTCTCAGGCCACACGTGCTCCGCCACTGCTCATGTTGTCTGCAATGTGTCTATAGTTGTTCAGTTATGTTCTTGTGTGAAAACGCTATGTTTACACTTAATTTTTTTTTTCCTCCTCTCCATATCCAGATCAATTCTTAACTTTGTTTTTCATGTTGTTTTTTTTGCCATGCTCATGTGTCTATCTAAAAGGGAGACAACCCAAGTAAGACTGCATAGTGTCAGTGTTTCCATTTCCATACTGTAGCTCAGCGCTTCGACTGCTGTGGAAAGCATTACTTGGACCCTTCATTTTTTTAGATGGGGGACACAGAAACAATGCATTGGAGGGAGCACAGCAAATTGAGCTGGTTCTCATAACTACAGCAGTTCAGTGGTCTACATACATTGACTAATATGCCATCACTTCGGTTCCATTGCTTTGGCAAAACTGAATGCAGAGCCAGCAGGATTCATGGCTACCATCAGCAGGTTAAGAAAACCAATTAAGAATTGTAGTATTTAGAAATAGCTGGTAAATGTAGATTTTGCAAATTTTTTAAAAGAACTTATAATTTTCTCAAATATTTTTCAGAAATTTTTGACAAAGTATTGCTTTTCAGATTTAAAAAAACGAGAAAACCATCAGTTTATACAGGTGAACCAGTTCTGTTAAAACAAATTGCATTTAGAGAAGGGCAGAGAAAACGAGGCTAAAGAGCCTCTTTATTTCCTTCGATTCTAAATATTCTTATTTGTATTAATATTTATTGACTCTGCTATATTTGTGTATTTGTTTAGCATGTATACAAAGTTTTTTTTTTACATTTCTATTTGTATGTATATCTTTTACCTAAGCAACATTTTTCAGAGGTCATCCATTTGAGCAATGTGGTTGTCTTGGTAACTGTTTTCACTTTCTTCTTTTTTAATTATTTTCCTGTAGACATCAAGCGCTGCCAGCTAACTCCATTAAATTTTCTCTCACGTCTTGCCTCAGGCTTATGTAAAGTCAAGTGTATGTAATAAATGGCTGATTTGCTGCCTTCACTATATGAATGTTGGGTTTTAGTGTTTTTAGAATTCCTCCTCCGCTCATTCAGCTGTTTGTTGTACGACTGATACTGACCTCATTAGCAATATTTTCTACATCATGTGGATAAATTTTGGATAATTACCATTCTCAGTTGACTGCATGCTTCCCTTTTGATTTCTTTTTCTGCAGCCTTCTATCCCGGTAAATTAAAAGAATTGTTATGTATCAAACTAATGAATCTAACAGCGTGTTTATGTGTGTATGTAAGTATGTATGTGTTTTATTTTATCACACACGTATAGATGCATAATGAGAGGTGGATTTATTATGCTGGAAAGAAATTCGTACTTTGAACACTATCACATCATTACAACAAATGGATGAGTGGAGAGAGAGAGAGATCAATGGTCTCTAGAAGCAACCAAGTGTAAACTGATTATGGTTATGTGGAATTGTATAACCCATTTGTGAATGTATCTGCTGATTTGATCAGAGACTTATTCTCCATGCTGAAATATGCTGCAGAGCAGTGCAGAATGATGAATTGATGAAGGATTTCAGTTTTGCAACACAAAAAAGAGAGAGAAATTTTTTGTTTGGATGAAGATTAAAAATGGAGGAGATTCTTGGCTTGGTCAGTGACTTGAGTGGTGGAAAATGTTGATCATCAAAGATTATATAGATTTCTTGGAGGAAATGAGAAAAGATGAAAGGAGAAAACAACTTAGGATTTTTTTTTTAGAAATCTTTTATATTGCTTCAATTTTTGTTTCAAAGAAGCCATGTGAAATGTCATCTAAATCTGAGAATGTTTTTTTTTTTTGTATTCAAATGAATAGATGAAAGCTGAAAATGTAAATAGTTCTGTCTGCAATACAGTTCAAGTGAATTAGCTTTGGTTATTGGCCATCAGTTAACTTATAAATACAACAGGACTCTTGATGATATTATACTGTGGGTGTTCAAATGAAACCCAGCCAGATACCATTTATGGCAATTCTATTTTAGCCGGATTTTATTTGAATGCCCCTATTTGTATTGTTGTTGTTTTTTTTTTTTAATTACAAAAGTCATAAATTATTTACTGAATTTTTAAAATAGTTAAATGAAAACTGGCAGTTTTATTTTCTGCATTTAATTTGATTTTTGTGTTTTTTTAATTGGAGGTGTGGCTTTTAAATTTTAAGTTAAAGTGCAGTGATTGGAAGGTAAAGTGAAAACCTGGCACGACACCAATTATTTCTTTCTAGAAGAACGGAATTTCGTTTGCCACCTTTGTGAATCCCCTTTGCCAATAAATCTGCTGTTACTGGTAGAATAATGCCTGTGCATTGTTCAAGCATACTTCATGTTTTTATGTCTATGCATTTTACATTTTAAATTGATATCATAGTCTTTATTTTTTTTTTAGCTATTAAAACCCAAAACAGTATTTATCTGTTGTTTCAAATGGCGACACAAAAATCTGAATCCATTTGTGCTTAGATACTACTATGCTATAGTGAGCACTAGTGACACATGGGAACTGGCAGAAATGGAGTCAGAACACTATCAACTATCTATAGCAGAGTTTATTGACAAATGCAAGTCTCTACCTGGTATGAACACTATTTGATGTGCATCATTTCCTGATCATCATCTTGTTGCAGTGCTGGAATGAGCTCTTGGCTAGTTTGTGGTACAACATTATATTGGCTTTATCCTGAACTCGCTCATTAGGGTTGAGATAAGATTTGGATTGTGCCAGGAAAATACACTAATCCTGTCTACCAGGTGTTAGCCTTGGTATGGCATTCAGTTTAAAAAAAAACATCAGGTGAAGTTCATGTTGCTGTAGAAGTAGAGCTAAGCACAAAACAATATTTGCAGATTGCTAGGCTGATAGAATCCACTTTACACCCATAAGCTGTCTGCAGAAATTGTTGTTCACAGCAGCCCATACGACTCATTTATATCTGCATAAATGAACTTTTATTATTTTTTCCTTTCTTAATAGCCTAATGGTAATGGTTACATTGACAGCCAGGGGCTAGTGACCATCAAGATGCGGCCAGATGACCAAGGAAAGTTTGGTTTTAATGTGAAGGTAATTGTTCAGTCGTCTTTCTTTTAGATACACATGCACATTTACATATAAAATCTTTTAGTTTTTAGGCAGCACGATAATTAAACTTAATTTTAGTTTGTTGACCTTAAAATCTCTAAGATATTAAAAATGCAACTCATTTATTTCTTCCTGTTGTCACCTAGTACTGATCTTGCCATATCTATTGGCAGTGGAAACTAAACATTTATCTGTAATCTAAAATGTTGATCTGTTTTGCCAACGTAGTGTAACAGCCATGAGATCATGGTTTACTGCTGTCTCTAATTATTATCTAATAGATTAAATGTATCAACATAATACACTGCTCTTTGTAGCTGCTATATAGGCCTGTTGTGCATTCAGCTATGATTAGGTAGACTCATTTATATTACCGTTTTCATGCATACCTATCCATGGGTTCTATTAAACCTTGCAAACCCCTTTTTTCCCCCTAGCAGGTTATGTCAAATCATTTATTTTTCTCTACACAATCTGCATTTGTTTAGATTTTTGCACTATTTTCAGATTTGATCAGTTGAATTATTATAAAGACAAATTATCTTTAACATTTGTGAAAATTTGTTTACAGTAGAAACAAAAACAAGATGGCTACAGCCAGAGCTTCATTATAGCCTAAAACCAAACTACTGCACTAATCAATCAAGCAGTCGTTGACCTTTTATAGTACACTAACACCAAAATTGAACAGTGCAGATCTCGGAAGGTTTGTCCATTGTGGCTGATTCACAGTAGTTTCAGGCATCTGCCTCAGCAGGAGTAGAACAAACCCTGATCTTATGAGAAATGTTGGGTCTGTTCCACAGACCTGGTTAACCCAGTAACTGGACCTACTCTTAGTGCCCTCTTCTGATGCATAGTAAGTTGGACCAAACCATGGCTACTGCTACAGTTTTGTAAGGCTTCTGTGGTCACATGACCAATTTCATTTGAACAACTTGCTGCATGAAAAAAAAAAATTCTTTTGATGCATACATTAGTGGTTCTTCATGAAATTCCCCAGAACTGCATTAGATTGCAGAAAATATCCCTTTAGTTTTGCTTATTAAGGAGCATCTTGAATGAATTGGTTTGGCGATGATGGTGGAAAGAGTGTTGTTATGAGGCTCTGTAATCTCATATAACATGCATAATTTTTCAGGGTGGTACAGACCAAGGAATGCCAATCATTGTGTCGAGGGTGGCTCCCAACACCCCTGCTGATTTGTGCATACCTCGACTAAATGAAGGAGACCAGGTGCTATTCATAAATGGGCGGGATGTTTCACAGCATACACATGAACAGGTAGGCAGCAGTAGTTTTTGTAATGTATGTCCGACGCTTGCATCTCTTACTACTTGTTTTACCTTCAGCTGGCCATCCAAAAACGCGCAGCCATTTCTATTCCACCACCCCTACCACAGTAGGTACCAGCGATGGAGATTAAAATTGTTTTAACATGAATTTTTTTTTTTTTTTACGTTTGTTACTATTAAAATTTAAATGTTGTCTCGTTCTTCACCAGCCAGTCATTGTCGTTGTCATCTTAGTTTCCTCCCACATCTAAAAAAAAAATGATGAGTTCTAGTAAGACTCCCTGCCAAAGTTGGCAGTGCAGGACTCTGTTCCCTAGTAGATAATTGTGGCACTACACTCCCTCATCAGGGTGGTCTCCCTTGCAGAGACTGGTGAATGAACCAAAAACAGTCAATTCTTTGGTTAGCAGTGACTGCAGGGCGCACTTATTCTGCCAGTGATGCATGAACTTTTTAAACCCACAGGGACCCAGTCGCATGGTCAAGGATTTTTGATAAATATGCTGATTTGATAATAAAAAGAAGATAAAACCTATATGGATCTGTATTATTTATTTATCTACTGGTTATAACAATACAAAGTAGTAATTAATAAGTAACAAAAGGGAAAACTAAATGAAAAAAAAATAATTTACTAAACCAAGATTACACCTTATAATTAAAATGTTTACAACTGTTTCAGGAGATATTTCATTCCATAAAGGACACAATAAACTTTGCTGCTGATCACTGCCAGTGTTGTTGTTGGAGTAGCAGGCACAACAACTGATAGGTGTTTTCATCTCTTTCCATCATTCCAGCATGGCGGTTTCTGCTGATGGAGAATCCCCTAATTTAGAAGCCAATTGCTGAGTAACATCGTTTGTCCTCTGTCTTTCTGTGCTGCTGCAGCTGTTGTGTGTGTTTTTTTTTTATTTTTCAAGGTCATGTCCAGAAAAGGATAGTAGGGCTGTTAAGTGTTTGAGTTGAGAAAAATGATGTTGTTGGTTCAGCATCCTGTTGTTCGTTAGACAAGTTTGCATTGAAACCAGCATCTAAATGTTGGGGCATTGGGTCAGCATTGAAACCGACTGCAATAACTTCTCGTACATTCATTGCTTGCACAGCAGAAGCCGACAAGAAATGCTTGGTCTTGGCTGTTTCTTGCTTACGCACGGACAGCATCCGACAAAAGACCCACGGAGTTAAGTTTACTTCTCGCGGGTCATCATGTCGCAAGTTTTGCAGACTTCTTTTTCTCTTGTGACGCTAAGCTAAATTTGAGCCAGAAACGTTGATAGTTTTTCAAGCATGTCATGCATAGAAGGCCATCTTGTGGCTGCATCCATAATAGACATTCTTAAATTCCTCTCTGAAGATCTTCACAAGTAGAGGGATTCTTATTTCCTACTTCCTGAACGTTCTTGATCGAGAAGCATTCACATCATTTGGACGCCATACCTTAGATCTCTCTCTCTTGTTTACAACAGTGCTGGATTATTTCAGTATTCATTACAATATGATTTCACCTGTATATGCCACTGCACTTCACTCTCTCCCTACTGTTGTAGCACCTTTAGAGGATTTGTCTCACACACACACCCCCTTATTCCTCTTTCTTGTGCTGCTATTCACTCATATGACCCAAATTTTCGAACTTTTCACATAAAAAAAAAAACAAACTATGTAGGATTGTTAATAAATAAATATTGGAAATAAACTCTGGGGTTCTCACTCTATGAAGACATTTGTTGTTGTTCTTTAACTAGGTTCTTTATTGTTTATTAAATAAATTCTGTGGGCTATCTGAATACTTGTGCACTGTAAATTAATAAGTCTACTTTGATGCATACCGTATTACAGGATTTTTATTTCTTCTACTATTTATTAGAATTCCAGTTTAGCTGAAGCAGAAAAATGATTAATGATGATGTAATTTGGTCTAGCAGTTAGAATTCATGTAATAGGTTGGATTTACTTTTTCTAATTTGTCTCTGCCTCTCACCCCCCCTTTTTTTTTTTTGGAAGATGTAAAACTGTGAAAAATGAGCATCTGAGTGCCAACAATCTACATAAAACTTAAGTAGAAAACCAGATTTGTGCCCCTTCCTCTACAGAAATATAATTCAACAGTGACAACTTATTTTGCATTATTTTACTCATCTGTCACATGTCTAACGTTGAGCCTTGGATGGTGGTTACTGGACTTGGACGGTGGTACTGTGGCCACACAGGCGCTTCAGTCCTACGATAAGGCTTAGCTTGGAACACATCCAGGTTAGCGATCATCAGGGGATTGCGGTCTCGTTTTTCAAACACTAAACAGTATGTAAACGTCTTTAAAAGCAAAAGGCGAGACTGGCTGTTAGTAGAGTGGTGGTGTAGAAATTGTGGTGTGGCGCATTGCATTATAACGTAGTAGTAAATAGTGTGGTGTGGTGTAGTGTGGTTTCAGCTGGACACGTTTGTTTCACATCGTTACAAACAGGTGGCGCTGCTGCCGGTCAGTCATGAGTTATTTTTTTCCCAAGTTTAGAAGCCCGTGTGGCTAGCTGGTGTGGGGAGCGAGAAGAATCCTTGGCAGAGAGGTATGCCAGACCACCATACCATCATCAACCATAGCCGTATCACACACAAATAGCTGCTTCGTTAGCTGGCCTACTCCCAATCACCACCAGCAACAAACCTGAGTCTAGCTTTGGAACTTTGATAGGTGACCAACCACACCCGCTTTTTCTTCTGTTAGAAATCATTTAACCCTAAACGTTTGAAACTTTTGAACAATTCAAGATGTGTCATTAAGGTGAGATCTCGCCAAAAAAGGTTTGGTTGTACACTAAAATGGGCATGCAGTTTTGTAAATCATTTTGTTTCTTGGCTGGCTTATTTACTTCATTATTTTTTTTTTTTTTAAAGATAACTGTTTTGTCTGTCTTATTCAGAACCGATAGGATTTAGGAAAAGTCTGTGGCTAAGGTTTTACAAAATAGTTAAAGCAAGCAGGGTAGAGGGGGGGGGAATCTCTATAGACTTTAATACAATGTGTTAGACTGATTTTTAAAAAGTGAGAGAGAGAGAGAAAATGTTCTCACATTGCAACTCTGCATCAGCTGTCATCCTAGGAGAACATGGATGGACCGCCAAACATCATTCTAGAGCTGATGGTGTAGATCCTTGATGCTACACCTGCATTTGTGTTTAGAATTTTAAAAAAATTAAAAAGCATGAAGAAGGATTGCCCACAGATTTCATTCGCACCTCCAACCTCATCCTTTGCTTTAAGAATAAATGCTTAACTCTGGAATTTTTTTTTAAAATATGAGTATGGAAACACAAGACTGAAACTTGCTGACCGGTTTGTTCTCACTGTCTCAGATTTGTTTTTTTTTTTGTTTTTTTGCAATGTATATGCACAGACTTGACCTATGTAAATAGACACCCAGGAAAACTTAAATAGCTATTACAGTCTCATGACAAACTCATGATTGCATATTGTGTGAGCATGGCGGAGAAAGCCTCGGTCTGCAGACAGTCATCCCACAAACGGAAGGTTTATGGGAACTGATAAAGTTGGAAGCACAGAGTTGAGAAATTGAACATTGGTAGAAGCCAGCAGGAAATCTCCAAGACACTGGATGTTTTACTGTTGACTGTTAAGAGAAACTTATAAGGCAACTGTTAATGTATATCCTGGATGCCCAAAGTCAACAGAATGTGAGGTGTGGAGATGACTGGATTCCTGATAGTCAATTGCAAATGTGGAAGAACATGTGTAGGGAACTATTGGGTGCTATCTCCACAGCATGGAATACAACAAAAATGTGGCAAGATGCAAACCGCTTCCATTGTTACACAATGTTAGTTATCATCTTAAATGGGTAACGTGGACGGGACTATGCCATCCTGTCTTTTGGTGCTGGGTCCAGGAATTCTCAGTAAATCATCTGTGAGCTGTGATAAAATATGACAGTCTGACATGGTGTTGATTGTGAATAGGACTACTAGGTGGTTACAGTTGGCGGTTTAAGAAGTGCAGTATGCCTGATACGTAAACATTCTACACGGGGGACATCTTTGCCCTCTCCTTGCCAATTTGTCCAAAGAGAGCAGTAATTTTATGGAAGATGATGCTGTGGTTCTTGCTCCTTGTGCCATCACTTGGCCAATCATTGAGCATAAGCAGGCTATCCTTGACTCTTCCTTGTGAGAGTGTTCTTGTAGACCTTAGAACTCACTCTCTCATACAGATTCTGTCTCAGGGGTGGGCTGTAATCCCACAGACCAAGATGGCTGTTCACACACACACACACTGCAAGCACATTGCTGTCTCATATAAGGCAAAAGACTGAACCACTAACCCCATACATGTTTTGCCATTGCTGTAAAGGACCACAGATTAAACAGGTATCTGTTTATTTAATGTTGATAACGGATTGAATATTAAGTTTTTGACACCTTTCCTGGTGTTGCGTAGTATTAGTTTAATTTTCAAATGGGAATAAAGCACCATAATTTCTGGAAATCTCCAAACCTTGTGATGTTTTATTATCTTTTAAAGATCATACTGCTACTGAATGCAATAGAACTACTCTATAGTTTCATTTATTTCTTATTCATTCTTTGTTGAGTTAATTTGTATTTAACATTTTATCTGATAATCTGATACTTTAATATTACAGAATTTGAATGTATAAACAAATAATACTTCTTTTTTTTTTTTTAAGGTTGTTATGTTTATTAAGGCTTCCAGAGAAACACATTCTGGAGAATTAGCATTGATTGTCCGACCGAATGGTAAGTTGGCTGACCTTTTGTGTCTTCTCAGATATTTCGCTCATTATTAGTTTTGCAAAGGTGCAGGTATACAACAGTCCCCAATTACTTACATATTTTGTGGACCTATAAATAATGATTTATAGTGATCTTTCCCTCCCCTCCAATTCCAGAATGTTAAGCTACATCCATCCAGACACACAGACTGCATTCACATGAAAAACACAAAGGACAACTGGTTTGAGTTCAGCAAAACTTTGGATGCCATTGTAAGCAACAATTCAAAGTCATGTTAAACTGAAGAATCAGCCCTGGCCCCCGGAAGTTAACTTTAAATCTTCCCTTCCCCGACACAGTATAACGGGATCGTGATTCAGATCTCAGTTGGTGGGATTGTTTCTAATAAAATTCTCCATTAGCGTTGCTGCTGCTGTCACTGGCTCATTGCTGAGACTTGCTTACCAGAACTGATGAGGCGTGGCTTGTATGGTATTTATGGTGAACTGTTTCTCAGTTGATAACAAATCAAGCAATTTTTAGTCAGTCTTCTATGTTAGTTCACTTATCCAAATGTGGAATAGAGGGATGTCTCCGTGCCATCGTAAATTTAGTATGTGGTCTCTGAATGGCCCTGACCAAATCTGTCGGATACCAGTGGCATCGGTCACTGCCCAGAAGCTCCCAGAAGAACTTTTCTGATTAGAAGTGAAAGAAACCATGTCAATGGCTGGATGTTAAACACAAGCTCTAGATGTTTTGGGAAGTGAACCATGGCCAACAAAAGTTCTATGCTCACCTGACGCCATCTGTGTATACTGATTTGACAGACAGCAAACTTTATCATCTTTTTCTATTTACCTAACTTTCAATTTATGGTTTATATTTGTATTTATTTTACTTTATTATGTTATATATATATAATCTAATTAAGGTTTAAATTAAGTCTTTAATATATCCAGTTATGTTTCCCTTTTTTTTTTTTAAACTTCTCTAACCATAATTTAAATTTGCTTTCTTAGACATATTACCATACTGTGGGAATGAATCCTCACCTTGCCGCTTTCTCTTTCTTACCTTTAGTGTATGTCAGTGAAGATAATGTAGAGGAACCAGATTTAATGTATATACCTGAGACCCACCAGATAACAAGCTACACCACTGGTGCCAGCACCCTGCCATCATCAATGATGCTGCTACAGGAAAGTCTGGAGAGTGGAGCAGCTATGGCCCAATTTGAGGTGAGCTTTGTTGCTAAGTAACTAATAAAGTCACTGCTTGGAGTTGGTCTGTCTTCTAATAAATCTGACATACAGAATAGCTCTTTTGATACAAAAGCCTTTTCTTCTTCTTTTTTCTGGTACATTACCCTGGACATATTGTTTAGAAGAGCATATTTAAATAGTAACTTTATCAAGGAAGAGAGACAACTGACTTTTCTATTTGTTAAATGGTTGGAGTTAATTATTAATAATACGTTTAAAGTTTTTTGTTTGTGTTTTTTCAGCACCCAAAAGCCTTTGTGAACTCTTTAATCATTGCAGTGACTCCCTGATCTATTGCTGCTGCCCTTTTTTTTTTTAGTACTAGATTATCACTCTTTAATTATTCCGCAGATGGCGTTTTCGTAGCACATTAATATTTGTTATTCTGTGAATGGAAATAGGGCTGAAAGAGACAGGTGGATCTGTCTGTGAGAGCTCTGAGTTTGGCAGGACTTTGGTTTATTAAGAAAACAAAATATATGCTATTAAAAAGAGAGAAAAAAAGGTGTCTGTTGTCTTATTGTTGTTATCTTTTTCCCAGCAATTGTACAGAAAGAAGCATGGGATGACAATGAATGCAGCTCGATTGGCCACAAACATCCCCAAAAATAGATACAGAGATGTGTCGCCTTGTGAGTACATGATTCGGAGTTGAATTATTAGAATGGGCTAGCACTAATTCTTTTTTTCTACAAGGTTCCTGATTTGGGGGGCATAACTGGCTTCCGAGACTACACAGTTGGTAGCTTTAACACTTACGGTACGGATGCTGCGCTGACGAGCTGACATCTGATTGCATCAGATAAATGTTGCTCCAGATAACGGGGATTGACCTGTTACTTGTTGCAACATGCGACATAGTTATAATGTTAAAGCTGCCTTCCTGAACCACATTTTAAAATTGACTTCCTGTCAGTGTGATACCAACGAAAAATTATCACTTTGTAAAACAATCGGGATTTCTCTTGCCTTTTTTCACTTGCTCTCACCCAGATTCCTCGAAGTAGTTTGTTCTCTGATATATTCTTAACCCCTCCATCTCCTTCATTGTTTTTTGTTCCCGTCACACAACTTGTTAACATTAATTGCATTTTGCTGGTTTGGTCTAAGTAACATTTCACCTTGAATTGTGATAGTCATCCTCGATGTTTCTACCTGAGTCATGTAATCCACCTCACAGGCGAGATTTTAGCTGACACGCCAGTTCATTTATCTTCATAAAAACAGAAGCTGTTGTGACATCTTTTTAAGAAATATGTCTGGAAATGGCAAATATTTAACATGACCTTTGACATCCTGAATATTAGGAGTGGTGGTTACTGATTTGGAGTTTGTTTTCTTCATTTATAAATTTTTAATCAGCCTTTGTTTGACCAATTATAATCATATTTAAAGAAGCTGGAGCCATAGTCTTTTAACAATAGTAGCTTGTAACACAACTCGGGAGATGGAAAAGTAATCAAATGTTCTGTATATCCACTGGCAGATATAATTAAAGACTCCACCAATGAAATCTCCAATATTTTATATATAAATCAATTTACTAGTGCATATAGTTGCAAGTATGTTGACATACTGTTAAAAAAAATCCTTAAAAAGGAAAGGTATAGTCTCAAATTTTTATTATTGAAATATCTTTCTTTATGCTTGATGAATTATTTTATTGGGTGTGTCTCTAATTATGGCCACCATTGTAGGTTATTTATTAACAGCAGCAGCAACAAACAAAACATTGTCAGCCCTGTATATATATATATTGAAATTTTCTTCTTGTTGAACCCCTGTCCTGACTTTTGAGGTCTAAGGAGACAAAAGGGGAAGGAGTGAGGTATCAGTCTCGGTGACCAAGCAAGTTGCCTATGTACAGTTGGCGGTGCTTCTGAGCAGTGGTCAAGATGCAGGTTGGCCAACATTAGCCATTAAATCTCCACCACTCAGAAAACCATAATAGGACTCTTCGTTTTTAGATGTGGGGGGAGTTAACATTGCAGAGCTACATCATAGTAGGCCAACCCTAAATTGGATTCAAACTCAAGCCCTCAACTGTGGCAGTCCAGTAGCCTACCACCAGTTGTTCAAGAGGAAATGTTAGTGAAGAGTTACGCCTTGATGAGTACCAAGTTATGTATTATGTGTATTTGTTTCAGATTCCCATTAGTATACAAAACACTTGACTCCAAGTTTGTGTAAAAATTTTTGTTACTTTTTGCAATAATCTTCAGTGTTAGGGTCCAAAACAGAATGTCACCAGAAGTAACAGGAGATCTTTTTTATCGTTTATGCAAGACAGACATTTAAAACAAAAGTCAGCCCATCATAGTGATTTTCCTCTCCTCCATTAGCCAACAGTTGAAGTCTCTTGTGTTATAAGTGTGGTGGAATAAAATCACATTGCACAGTCAATTTGTATGGGCAGTGGTGGTTGTCAGCTGTTGCTTTGAAAGTATGACTGGATGGAAGGTCAGTTGTCTATGCCTTGTCTTGAACCAGAAGGTCATCTATCTTTATGAGGCACTTACACTGACATTAGATATGAGAGGGTAGATGACCTGAAGACAGTCTTTCAGTTCTTCAACTTTGCCATTAAAGATGAAGAGGGGATCTGTTCAAGATATGGATGGCAAAACAAACAAATAGTTAAAATTATCATTCTTAAAAGTTGAAAAGAATTCAACTACAAAAGCTTAGGGTGAAGAAAGAAAAATGAAATGGAGATTAGATTGCTTAAAGCCATTTAGGCAATTGAGGACATCACAAAATTAGCCATTTTTTATTAAATTGCATTGTGGGATTGCTTGATCTTCAGTGGATGGTTTATTTTGTAGCTGATGTGGTACTGAATCTTCAGCAAATGCAGCAGAATTTATTTTTTCTCCATTAAAGATGATATGAAAGGATTGCATGCAAACTTTTAACTTTTTTCTTTGAATTGTTCCATTTTGTTTTGACATTTAACATATCCTAATGTTTGTGCAAGTAAACCGTCACCCCTAATTTGTTTCCTTAATTATTGTCGGCATTTTACATTTAAAAAACATTTTTTTGTCTTGGCAGATGACCAAACTCGAGTGATACTAAAGGAAGGTCAGAATGGTGACTATATCAATGCAAACTTTGTAAATGTGAGTATGATGTCGTGTATTTATTGTATTCTTGATATGTACACTGGTGTTCAGAATTAAGAACAAACTGTCCAAAGAAAAAAATTGATCATGTGTCCGAACATAATCATTAATTGTGGCATTGTTTATTATCTTTTGAAGGTTTTTCATAACTACAGACCCAGGGAATTCTTTCTATGACCTATGTTATTTCTTATCGGACTGTTGATGCTAATGCGTCCATTTAATATCTTTTCTTACTACTAATTTGAATAACTGATAGGCCCTACTGTGTTTGTCTTAATCGAGCTTGTTATTGGTGGCTGCTGTTGCTTTGTTTTACAGATGGAAATGGCACCTAAAATACAAAATTCTTTATGAGACAAGGCTACCTATTACCGCCCTTCATAAAGCTATAGATACCGCCAACGAAAATTTGTGGAAGAAGTTGGAATTATATGTGCCTAATTAACTGGCTTAGCCTTAAATATACTGCAGCATTATGCTATTCCATCAGGCTGCTGTTTGACAGGTGGTGGGTTTATGCTGCAACAAGATGATGCTCCAAAGCATTCCGCAAAACTCAGTACGCAATACCTTCCTAATAAAGAATTGGAAGGACCTCTTAAAATTATGCTTTGGTCCCTTCATTTTCCTGATATGAACCTACTTATTTTGTGAGGGATGAACTAGGTTGAAGAGTCTAGGAAAACGTGGAGGGACAGCACTCAACTTTGGAGGTAATTGCATGAGGAATGGAGTGGCAGTATTTTATCTTATTTTTGGAAAAGTCTCAGAGCAGAATGCTGAGATTGCACAGCTGTTCATTATTCACATGAAAGGTAGCTATTTGGACAAAATAGAATAACATCACATTTGTTCTGATGCATGGTTAATTTAATTTTCCAGTGTTGTTTGCTGGATAATTCATTTTCATTTGCAATAAAAGTTGAAAAGACAGATAAGTATTTGTATAGTGAGCTCATAGTTTTGAATCCCAGTGTATGGGTGTCTGTTTTTTTTTTTTCTTGAATAAATCTTTTATTTGCGGCTTCAAGTGGAAAAGATTATCTAGAAACAAGATTCTTTCACAGATATCGACAGCAACAAGGAGTCTGCCAGCTCATTCACGTAGTTGTGGGTGTTTTAGGATGAAAGCTTCGTAATTTGAAAAATGCAGGTTATTGTTTTGTGTGTGGGAGATATGGATTGTGAACACTAAATGGAACAGGTACGCACTTGCGTGGAGCTTAGGTGTTTACATTGCATGCACCAGTATGTTTATTTTACTTAACAGAGAGGATGGAGATGGACAGACAGACAGCTGATTTCCCCTTCTTTTTTTTTTCCCACCCTTTTTATTTAGATGGAAATTCCAGGATCTGGTATTGTTAATAGATATATTGCAGCCCAAGGACCTTTGCCAAACACCTGTTCTGATTTCTGGCAGGTAAGTGGAAGGAATTCTGTACCCTTCATTCACTGAGCTTCATCGGCTTACAGTTGCAGCACTAATGAGTTGACACCCCCTTCTCTAGCTTGGTCCTTTCCCACAACTAGTAGGTTTCTCAAATCTAGGTATCAGCGGAAATAAAAAAGAATGCCACATCTTTGTTTTAATGTTTTAACCGAGGTACCGAGAGAGGGAGAAAGAGAGTCAGTGGTTTTGTTATAGTTTTAATTTTATAAATATATATTTCCTCCCCCCCCCCCTAAAGAATGGTGTGAAATTCTGCACTCTGTCAGTGCAACTAAATACCAACATTGACATCCACTAACTAACATCGTAATCACAGACTAAAGAAAAAACAGAGATTTTTTTGTTTATTTTAAATAATTTACCTGTATTATTAATTAAACATCTTTTTCAGAAAAGGGTTTGTTAATCAGAATCTCAAAGATGAAGAGCTGCATGTTTCAGCTACGATTAATTCAAATAATGTTAAATGTAATTAGCTGGAGCATGACACTAAAGTAAAGTAGTTTTAATTTCATTGTACAAATTGTTGGTTCATCCACACCCTGAATAAACTATGGTCCTGGGTCCTTTATTTGGAAAAAAAGGGACCTGTTCTAGAGACAGTTCTGCAGAGATTTACTGGAATGTTTTCAAGTCTTAAGTATTTGGAATATGCTGTTTAATAGGAAAATATTAGATTCCATGAAATCTGAATTTAAGACATCTTAAGGGTTTTCAAAATAACTACTGGTTTTGAACACGTGGACAGGGAAAATGTTTTGGGCTGTCTGCAGTTACTAGGAGTCATAATTATAAATTAGCTAAAATTCCAACATGATCAGATATTTAAAAAAAAGAGAATTTTTTTTTTTTTTAAAGAATTGTTAATTTATTCAACTTGTTATCAGCAAGTATTAATCATCTGAAGAACTGTATTCCTGGTCCTTTCTCTTGTTTGGGGGAAGGCAGAATTGCATATCCCATAATAATATCCTGCTTCAACTGCAAATTAAAGAGAGAGAGAGAGGGAGGGGTCACTGCGCCACCAATGGCTGTGATTGCAACCAAAAGCTAGTACGAAGAGTTGTTCACAAGCTGAGAAGAATGCATTTTGGAAATTTGCTCATCTGGAGAAATCTTAAAGAGACGAACTTGATGGGTTTTGGTAAAATTGGTTTTAACACCATTCGTGGAAAGGGGTAGGGGATTTGTAAAGCACCTGCTGCAAATGTCAGAACTCTTTTTAAGGCTTGAAAACTGTTTCTGCTACAGCTGTGTGGTCTGTCTCTCTTACTCTCCATGCGGTTGTTGGTGGAACACAGTGTGCCACCTGCCCAAGGTGCAGCATCTTGGCGTTTCATGCTGGAGTTAGTTTTGTCGGGGAGCATATGTAGTAGCAGGACAAAAACCGGCAAACAGCAATTGTGGATGCTTTTGATAAAGATTAGACTTGAAAGCTATCATTCTCCATGCGTTTGAGTCCACTCAGCATTGCAGCTGATTATGGTGATGAGTTGGGTTAAAGGAAATTGTATCCACCAGTTGTTTGGCACTCTGGCTGCAGGCTTGGAAAGGCGGATCGGTTTTTACCTACCCAAAGTTGAAGAATTCAGTATTGATGAAAGTGTTTTCAAGTAAGTTTGTAATTTATTATAGTTTCTCTTAGTAATAATTACACATATTTATGATATTTTATGTATAGTAATTTTAATCCAATTTACTTTTTGTAGTTTGTACATACTCAGTTGATGTTCTACTGAAGCTTAGTAAATTTATCATTGCTGATCATTTTGAATTCCATAGCAACTTTAAGGTGTCAGCCATTTTTTTTTTAGCTTTTATATTGATGGAATGGTTAGCTAAAACCAAATTTTCAACATATGTAACACAAAGTAAAAATGTGTGCTGTTAAATAAGTAGAATTTGAAAGAAAAATTTATACTCTATATGCGTGTTATTAAAACAGAAAGTAGTCTAACCCTTTAGTGAATATCGACTCCTGAATCTGAAGATTGAAATCCAGACAAGCTGTTGCAATTATTGATGTCATTCAAATTAATAAAGGTACCAAGAAAGGTATGCTGCACATATGTCTAGAAGAGTGAATTTAGCTACAGTAAATAATATTCTTGATTCTGACTATAAATTTAATTTGAAATATATCAAAATACTGGCAACATCTTGTTTGTGGATTTCAGAAATCATTAATTATTAAACAGTTAGGCAGCCTTAATGTCAATAATTCATAATTCATCCACTCCCCTCTTTCTGTTTAATAATTTGCATTTTTTTTTCAACTCTACATATCTATCTATCCAAATGTTTTGTCTATTTGTGTTTTATTTATTTATTTTAATTTTTCTAGAATTTTTGCCTAAATTTGTTGATTGATTCAGTATTCAGTCAGGTCTATAAGTGTTTTGTTTGTAACATGATTATGTGTCTATAGTATATTCTTTTTAAACTAAATAATCAAAACACCTTTTGTCTTTAATCTTTGGGATTTCCTTTTCAGAGGAAAGGATGTCTTGTCGGCTATTTTTTTTTTTTTTTGACTCCTGTCAGTCACTTAAGAAGCTTCGGAAGTTGCATGGAAATGAAACAAGAAGCTAAAATCTGAAGCACATTTCAACAAGGTGGTTGTCTACGGACACCATGCCACCTGAACCAACTTCAGCAGTGCAGCAGTTCTTCCTTGAAGTGATCACACGTACAAAAATGGCAAAGAACGGAAAGTGATGATTTCTCTTGAAGTCTCTCTCTCTCAATGGGGCAAAATTAAAGGAAGCCTGTGTGGATTCTTTTTAATTTCAGAGGGTGATGACACCAGCAGCAACAAACAAGAATCAATTCGAGTCTGGGCTGCAAAACTGGAATTGGAGAAAACGTTGGTTTTGAGAGAATAAGTGGATCATCGATTCTCTCGGCTACTCTCGGGTCATAACGTGAAACTGTTTTTTCATGGTTGTTGTCTGCCATGCCTTTTGTTTGATCTCAATGAAGGCGTTAACCTTGCTGCATTCATGTTCTGCACACCGCATTGGAAAAACCAGCTGATACCCAAAAGGTTTTTCAAGGCATTCAAACTTAGCAGAGGGGTAGCATTTGCTTTGTAATCAGAAAGAAGGTGGCCATCTGTCACTGTTAGTTTTGGGACAGAACAGTTCCTAAAACAACATGAAGAGTTATGTAAGCAAACTGTTTTCTTCATCAGAGCAGCTGATTATGCAGTTAAGAAATTTACATTTGGAGATGGATTGCTGCTTCACACAAGACATTTTACAGAAAGGGGATATTTTCTTTGTGGTAAACTACTACACGAAATTATTAATTACTTAAAGTCAAAAGGAGAAAACTCAAAATGGATGGATGGGTTTAAATGCTGGATATCAGGTGGATAGGTGCTTGCTCTTTCTATTGCGTCAGTGGCCAGCGTAGATGCTGCTTGGTGCGGTGTATGGAGATATCAAATACCAGCTTCTTACTCCAGTCATAAAGGGAATTCCAGTAGTCTTTTAACTCTAGATTGAAAAAGAGGGAGAGGTTTCATGTTACTCCTCGCATGCCAGGCCAACCATGCACTCCAGAACTGTATGAATCTGACACTTTCAGCAAGTCGCCTTGGAGACAGACACACAAACACACACACACACACAAAAGTCCAACCTACGCTGAATTTTATTTTTCCCATACTTTTTTTTTTTTTTTAATCTGCAATTAAAAAGAATGTGTATATATGTGTTTTTGTCAATAAAAGTCACTTCAGAACGTCTCTACAGACCTGTGTAAAACCTATATGGTGAGAATGTGGGAGCCATTCCTGTCTGGAACACCATATACAAATCCACGTGTCGTAGTTGTGCATAGTACATAAATTCAGTTGTGGCAATATGATGTGAAGATTTAAAATTTCTGTCAGACGGGTTATACCAAGGCTTATACCCTTAAATTTTCCTTACCTCCTCTTTACCCAAATAGTCTGCATTGGGATTAAAATATACAACAGCTCTGTAACCGAATTCGGCATAATTTTCTTCCCTCTTTGATGTGTTTTTTTTAAACACATTTACTATTTTTATTTAAATTGTTTATCTATCTTTGTGTTAACTTTCTCCACTCATTTAATTCCATCATCACTTTTTAAAAACCACTTCCTTACTTGTTAATTTTTTGTAATACTTTATTTAAAATGTCAGGTGTTAACGCTGTCATGTTATCACATGCTTGGGTGGGGCTGCCACGACTGATCCGTAATTATGTAACTGATGATTGAAATACTTTAAACGGGTTAATCAAACACCCCCTAGGAAAAAAAAATGGGGGGGGGCTGGCGGTGACTGTAAAACCTTATTATGTTAATGTGCTTGTTTTTTTTATGATTTTAGTGGCAGCTATTAATCAGATCCGCAATTTCAGTGAATGCCTTACTCGCATTGGCCATCATGCTTTCTTAACTTCTTTCAGATGGTCTGGGAGCAGCACTGCACTCTGGTTGTCATGCTCACGACGAAAGTTGAAAGAGGAAGAGTAAGTCGATGGCTTCTTATTGCCGGCCCATGCCGTTGTTTCTTCTCCCAGCCTGAGCAGCTCTAGCGGTTAGAACATTTTGGACATCATCGAAAGCCATCTTGTATGATAAGCCTCGCATACCGACCATATGGGAAGGAGCAAGACTGTGATGTCGGATTCTTTATGCTGGCCAAATTCTCTAGAATGGTTGGAGGCTGTGAGATGACTGAAGTGTATAATAATAATACTGTAATTTTGTTTCGTACACCACCAATCTTGAATCGCAACAGAAACATTTAAAAAATATGTATTTTATTTTGGCAGTGAGATGTTGCATGTCCCCTCATCAAGGAAGCAGAAACTGGATACATTTAGTTGAGACTATCCCATGTTTGGTGTCTCTTCTACAAACTGTTCCATGTGAGCTTCCTCCAACTTCTACTCAGAAAGGATATTCCTGAATAGCTTCCTCTTTCTAATTGTATAATAAATAGTTATCTTTAGTTCAGTATGTTAATCTCTGTTGTTGACCCACCAGAGGGGGGGGGGTGTATATTCTTAGGAAAAAAATTGCACAAAATTACCATATTTCCAGTGTTAATCCCAATAAAAAGGTAATAATATCAGTCAATTGTTGTCTGTGCTCTTTACTTACATTAAAAGCCAGGTTATTAACTACATGTGTTCCAGCTGTGTGGGTACCTTATGCCAGTCGTCATGTAAACAACCCCCTGGAGTCAACTGCATATAGAATTCAGGTATTCAGCTGCATGGTCACATCTGCTGTGATCTGTTTTTTCTTTATTTTTTCCCAATGTTGACAAAATGCTGAGGTTATCTGATATCATTGTCAGTAAGACTAGGTTTGGCCTTGATGAATTCTGTTTTCTGCTGCCCATGGTGATGATGGTTGATAGAAATTTTTACTTACTGCCACCAAAATGAGCACTCTGCCCTCCTCCTCCTCCACACCTGTGTACATCACATCACACTGACCAGTTTGGATTGCTATGATGATTTCACTTGTGGTTTTTAATACCTGTGAAAATTTCTAAATGCAGGTGCTTGTGAATAAATATATCATGAACTTAGTATATATATATTTTTTTTAACTTTTAATTTTTCTAATGATGTATCATTTAATTACAGGTCAAATGTCACCAGTACTGGCCTGATTTATACGAAACAACAGACTTTGGCGTACTTCAGATTACGTGTGTCAAAGAAGAGGAGACTCCATCATTTGCTTTTCGAGAATTCACTCTCACGCACGTTGAAGTAAGAGTACCTGCTGTTTTTTATAATATCAGATCTTATTACACTGATAATAACCAATCCTCTTGGCAGGGATAGAAAGTTATCAGTGATGTCTTGTCTATAGAAAGTGAAGAATTCATCCTTATTAATAGAACCAATTTCTGAAGCTGCATTCTTACTAGGGACATTGATATGAAACCCAGCTGATAGTAGAATCACTGTAATTGCATCCAGCCAGGTTTCATTTGAACATGCCTAATACAATCATTGGTGTTGATTACTTACAACTAGATGTTTGTACCATCTAATGGCTGGGTGCAGACTAAAGAAGAAATTCTGGTTCCACGCTCATGTACATTTGAGGTTAATAATGGTTTACTAGCAACAGATTTCAAACTCACTGCTAGTATAACTCTACTCCATTGGTGGGATGAATATTATTCTCCTCACTAGCTTGAATTACATTTTTTGTCTTTATTACTACTGTACTCGTCCAGGTAAAATCATTTATCTGTGTTGATCAGGAACTACGACTTGTGTGAGATATTGTGACCACCTAGGAAACTGAGATATATGAATGTAGACATTTTGAACAGCGTAATGGAAATAAGCAACAGAATTTTCTCTGTAAATATTGAAATGATCTGGTTTACTCAATGTGGCGTTGAGTTTTACCTGCATAACATCGTCCAGCTGTCTGTATGAATGGCCCAAGTAGGACTGCAAACCTCACAGTGACAGATTGAACAGTCTTGGCTCTGTTGAGAATAGCATTTGCTAGATGTCTTTCTTCCCCGAACTTTTCAGGTGTTCCACAATGCATCACTATTCATCCTAGATGGACGTCAGAGTAGAAGGATGCTACTTACTCGTGCCTTTAAAATGTGATTAGCTTCTCGCTGTTGTTACTGATGCACAGTGAAAGGTCAGAGAAATCCAGTTACAAACCAGTTGTAATCTCCAGAGATTCCTAGTCATCCATGGTGAAAAAAAGATTGAAAACCAAATTGCAAATTTTTTCTTTCATTATAATTTAATGATGCAGAGAACTTTTTGATTTTTTTTTTGTAGATGCTGCTCTTGTTTTTTATATGAATTTTACCTTAAATTTTCTCACCCGATTTTGACTAAAAATCTACAAAAAGAACATTTTAAAATGCAGTTTGTTGTTATATTTTTTGAAAAGTATGCCCTTATCAATATAGATTTTAAATTTCATTTTTAAGTTATCTTCACAGAAATCGTATCTAATCTGTTAACTTTGATTTACAGTTTTTGCGAAATTAAAATTTAAAACAAAAACAACAAAGAAACATAATAATATAACAAGTTCAATTTAGACTTTCACCATTAACGATTAATCATTTTGTCTCAGTCCGGTTATAATTATCACAAAATATCTCGCTTAGCTTTGATCAAAACAATGCAGAAATACTAGGTTTAATCCACCGATGACCAGGAAAAGGAAGTGACTGGAATACTGGCAAGTTTAGGGTTAATCTTCTATTAAATGTTTTGATAAATAAGAACAATGCCTGTAGATTATTATTATTATTATTATTATTATTTTTTCTAGACCAGTCAAGAAAGGCACATTAAACACATGCAGTACATTGCATGGCCGGATCATGGAGTACCTGATGATCCAGCAGACTTCCTGGACTTTGTCATCAGAGTTCGGAAAAATCGAATAGGAATGGTTGAGCCAACGGTTGTTCATTGCAGGTGAGTAAATTATCCTGTATTTACTCTCATATTAAAATCTTAATGTAGATTGAAAAGAGGTAAAGATTCACTTTGTAGCCATGTAGATTTCCACTTTTTGTCTTTCACGGTGTATTTTGATATTTTGATTATAATGTTTTTAAAAGAAAATATTTATTAAACTCTGCTACCTGCAGGAAAGAAGAGGTATTTACCAGTTTTTTAAAAAAAAAAACCAAAAAAAAATCACGCATAGGAATCTCCACTTAGTTGGTATCTTGGGAAAAGAAAATTTGAGATGAGGTTTGCCAAGATGTTTGACGGCACCTGTAATCTCATTTGTGAAGAGAGGCTTCTCCGGTGCCGTGGCTGAAGTATTTTAAATTGTTCCTTGTAAAAAAAAAAAAAAAGTACGTAGATAAGCTTCCTTTTTACATTATTGGCGAGTTGGATTTTGTTGGTGTTTCTTCTTCTTAAATATTTTTGTAGTGCGGGTATTGGGAGGACGGGTGTTTTGATCACCATGGAGACGGCCATGTGTCTGGTGGAGGCGAACCAAGCGGTCTTCCCGTTGCCCATTGTCAGACAGATGAGAGACCAGAGAGCCATGTTGATACAGACGGCTGTAAGTGCGCCAAGCCGTTCTTTTATAACTAACGTGGCCGCCACTGTTTTTTTCTTCTCCTCTTAATCGTTTCCTAAAGTTTATTCTGTGTGATGCGTACACTCCACTCCCTAGTGTTTTTTTTGCAGTTGACAATGTGGTGATAGTTGACCAGAGCAACAAATTAGGACCATATAATAGCAGCTCTACTTACAATGCAAAAAAAAAGGCTGATCTTTTTGTGCAATAATTAAACGTTCACCTTTCTTCTTTTTTTTTGTGCTTGGGACAGTAAGAAATATGCACCTTTGTTACTGCCAAGAATTTAATTATCTAAATAAATCCTTATTCGTAGCAGCACTAGAATAGCATACAAAGAAAAGTGGCCTGCTTACATGTGATGATCAAAGATGGTGAAGGAGGCCAAGAAGAAATGATGGAGGTTTAAGATGACGTTTTACGCTGCACGCAGAAAGATACACGTGTTCTCACTAATGAGTAGGTCCAGCTCATGCCTGACATCTCTCAAGAAAACAGTGGACACCATGCACCAAGCTCCGAACTGCCCCAGATACTTTTGATCAATCTTTTTTTGTTGTTGGTACTGTATTCACCACCATCCCCCTGAGATGCTTATCTGCGTTCATGTCAGAACTTTGAAGCAGCCCTACAGAAAATGTACTTTTGTGTCTAAGAACGCCTTCATTCAAGTTGAAAGATGTACTTCAAAATATTAGTTTCTTGGCAGAAGGCAATGTTTTGCTCTTCAGAACTCCCTTGTGCATCTCTGAATTAATTTTCCCTGGCTGACTGACATCTTTAACTACCACCTAGCCCAACGTTGTTTCAGTGGGCTACAGATACTTCAGGTCTCTCTGACTTGTGCCAGACCACAGTGATGTGCATCTGAGCCAAACATGCTGAATTTTGACTCATCTGACAAGATTCTTCCACACACAACACGGCAGGCTTGTTTACACACAGTGGACAAATTGAAGTGGTTTCTTTTAGTTTATGAAACTAATGGAAGCTTTCTTCCTGGTCATGCTCCCCGCCGTCTTGGCATGACACAGCATGGTATGGATAGTTTGCGTCCTGACATTAACCCCAGCAGCTTTCTCTTCCTGAGCAGACAAACTGTGTGCAATGTTTTAAACTGCTGTGGTTTAAATCAAGTCCCAGCTGCAGTCTGCAGAATACAGAGACCTTTCTGATGATAATCAGTGGCTTGATTTACTCTTGAGATTGGTGGACATCTCTCCAGTCTTTGCTATCCACCTGCTCTAACCATTATTGCTGACTGATTCAAAAACCTTTTATTATGTGAAATGGAAGTGGGCCAATATGTGATGACTGTCACCAGATTTTTGGTCAGATTGTTGGCAAGCATATACTGATGATAACAATGACTTATGGGTGATGTGGTGGTAAACTAGGGCCTGAGGACCCATACCTCCCTAGGATAGTATCTCTTCGCTCTTCTCAAACTGGCTGCCTGGTTTTCCTCTCTCATCTTAGAATTAAAAAATGAAGATCTATAGTAAGGCCAAAGTAGGAAGTGTTAGACAGATTCTTTGTGACACAGGACTGGCAACACACCACTTCCTTATCAGGACTCCATTGTAGACATCAGTATACAGCAACATTGATTTATATTTTATGTAGATTTTAAAAATAGTAATCAATGTTGGATCAATACCAGGTGAAAATGCTTCATACCTCTGCATGGTCCAGACTTATTGGTTTAGCGAAACATCATCACACTGTAAATACTTGCGGTGGCCATTGTTTGTCTACATTTTCATTTAGAATTTATTTAAGCAGTTGTAAACTAAATTTGTTTACTTTTATTTCTTTCAGAGTCAGTATAAATTTGTCTGTGAAGCGATTTTGCGAGTGTATCATGGTGAGTATAGTGTTCAAATAGAGAAGGCCACTAAAACTTTACAGCATTTTAGAGTCTGAATGATGCCACAGTTTTGAATTAAGAGTTTTTAAACTAGTCTTTATTATGCACTCTTTAGCTATACTTGATTAGTAGTTCTTCCTGATTAACTAACAGGTAAGACTCTCAGAATTGCATCCTTTCCACTGTTATATTTGTACTGTTGGAAACTGCAGTAGCATACTTCTGGTAATATGTATCTCCTGAAAATTGGCCTTAACACTAGAACTACTGGAGTGGTCATTTTGACCAGTGTTTTGAATATCAAGGCTCATATAAAACTATTCTTCTGTAACATTTTTTTGTTTTTCAAGATGTTCTTGTATAATAAGACAAAATTTTGTTTAAAAGGTGGAGTGTTTTCAATCAACACAGACGTGTTTCTGCATGTCAAACATTGCTGCCTTTCACTTTGCAACCTGTTGCTGGCATCACTTGCAGTTAAGTCTCTAACTTCTGCTGTAGATTCCAGACACTTTTGCATTTTGTCTCACAAAGATCCTCCTCTAGTTTCAATGTGGAGTTTTTCTTACTGATCCTCTTGCCCATGATTTCCTTGTAAAAGAATCTGTGAATTGATGACTGTTAGATGCATCTTTCACAGAGTACTTCCATGCCATCTGCTGGTTTAGATCCAAACTTTGTGGAGTTATAAAGCTCCAGTCTTTGGAATCTTCTTTGCATCATTAAGCGAAATGACATTTTTTCTTGGCTTGGACTTGTAGACTGTTATAGTGTGGCCAGAATGCTTCCATAGTCTTAGATTGGAGAGCTCTGTTCATGCTGATGGCAGATGTCTTCCTGGTATGGTTCACTACACTGCAGGCTTTGACTTTTGTCCTGCCACTGTTTTGCCAATTTCAATAACATGAAGTTTGCAGTAGTAATATTCTTGCCTTTTTCTCTATATATGGGATCCATTAGGCAAAGAACTGCACTTTCATCTAGCTTGGAGTCAGCTGGATAAGCCTCATCCTTGCCAAAGTAAGGGAAACCATTTAGAAGAAATTTTGATTCAGCATTTGTTGCAAGCCAAAACCTGATCCTGGATGTTTCCGGTTTGTTGACCATATATTGTGTTCATTGACACTTTGCTTTAGTGGGTAAAAGCTGTTTGTCAACTGCAATTTTTCTCTGTAGCTGAGAATGGTGTCGGTTCCTTACTTTAGATGCCAGGCCAAATTTAGTTTTGAAGATGCTGACTTCTGGTTGACTTCCAACTTAAAATGCAGAAATCACATGATTTCAGAAAATCTGTTTCATCCCATTGTTTGATAGTGGCCCCTACATACTGGCTCACATGCTTTTAGTGCCATGTGCTCCATGACCATATAGTAGTGCAATAAACTCATCCATTTTTTCCAAAGAGATTGTGTGTGGACTTCAGCTTTGGTGTATGCAAAGCACAGGCTGATCTATCAAGTCAGAAAGTGCTCAATACACTCTCTTCAGTGTTGTGGCATTTTGCTTATGGAGTTGGTCCTGAAACTTTCTTTATCGTGTTCTGTTGAGCTTGCAAAATAGGATTTATAATATTCCACAGTGCTATCAGGTGCAATGTCTTGATTACTTGCATCTAACAGCAGGTTGCTGCATAGCTTAGTTCCCTTTTGCAACTGTATGTTGCTACTTATTTGAAATCTTTGCACAGTTTGACCTGGTGTAGGTAATTACTGTCTCCCAGGTGGCAATGACAACTGAACTAAGCAACTGTTTTGTATACCCCACCCATCCAAAAATTCCTTAATTTTCACGTTTGCCAGCAGTGTCGTCATTATTACTGTTATCGAAAGTTTCTCCTCTTCATCTTGATCACACTGGGCCAGACTCTGCTCACTAAACCAAATACATCGATTTCTCTGTGGCAGTTGACCGCTTCAGTAGATCAAGATTTAATGTATTACATCTCCATTGGTTTTGTGAATCTCTGTCTACTGCCGCTTCAGGGTGTTTAAACCTTAGATGTAGGAAAGAGCAAGAAAACCTCAGGTCCTTAGTAGCCAAGCAAGTAGAGTGAATTTAATCCTTAAACAGTAGCTATCGTCACGTGTCAATTTAGCTATTCCACCGGTTAAGAGTTAAAAATGGCAAGTGGTGTAAATGACCATTCGGTGAGTTCTAGTGTCAAGTAGAAGACTTCTTTTGGGTGTGGTGATGTTCACTGACTGTTGTTTACAGCATGGTATATGGATGGTTTATAGTTGCAGACTGCCATGGTGTCTGGGAGATACAGTAGTGAGCAAAAGTTTCAGAACAAAGACCGAACAATTGACTTGTAAAACATGTTAAAATATATATTCCAGTATGGGCATGACACTGAAAGAAAAGCAATTTCTTGTTGTTTAGGTTGACCTGTACACGAACATGATCAGTAGTAGATATTTCCTGCTCCAAATCGACTTATCCATGGTAGTGAGATTGCTTTAAATTTAAAAAATGACATTTTCTGAAATAAATTGTAAACTTATTCATTTACGGAAATCAATGTCTGGCACATTTGCCAATTGGGTGAGTAGTTAATGAGCTAACTGAGGTACAAGATTATCCAATCAATAACAAGCATACACTAACCAATTATGTTCTATCTAGCCTTTTTAATCCTAATTATATGTAGAAATAACCTTACAGATCCTCTACCTCATCTCAGAATGCCTCCTGTGAAGTCTCACAAGGCTTAAATGGCAGCTTTTAAGCTGGAAATTAAGTTTGCTGAAGAAAATGGTGGTAATATGATCTCACACTGGAAATACAGTTTTGGTGAGAAATGTGTTAGGAACTGATGTAAAATGGATACTTTATGGACCATGAAGAAAACCCGGAAGGCAAATCGTAGCTACAAAGCTAGGTGGGATGACGTTGAGGACAAGTGATGGGAAATATTTGCTAACCCAATGTGCCATACATTGTGGACTTAGTACTGTACAGCTGAGACTAAAGGCCAAACAAATTGCAACTGATGATTGATGTCTTAACATTTCTCTCTCTCTCTCTGCTGCTGAACAGTATTCACCATTGTGGTTTTACAGAGGTGCATACCATATTATCCAATCAGAGAACAGCTGAGCATGTTGACCTAGTTGTGAACCCCATGAAGTCACAAGTTGAATTTCTGAATTTGAGTGTGCTGTAATATCTCAAAAGCATTGAAGAAGCAGTGAAGATAGATAAAACTGACACATTTGACTTTAAAAAGTAGGCAATTTGACACAGCGAAAGAGAGACTACGATCACTGATGTCATGCAGTGACTAAAAATAGACACCAGAACTGATTATGTCTCTGTGATTATAATATCCAGAAGATTGTCTCATGAAGGAGTTCACTGATATGCACAAACAGCTCATTAATATTTATGTCCATGGATCATAAACAGCAATGTGAGTGTTATGATGGATTTGTCATGTGGTTCTGACTGGTTAGACCAGTGTATCATCTGGTGGACTGTAAATATCGGCTGACGTCAGGTGAATTATTTGGAACAAGTGATCCAAATTCCTGAGCTTTTTGATCATAATACCTTTGTCTATGTCATTCCATAGATTCTCTATTAAGTTCAAATTAGGGCTTTGAGCCACCACTTTACAACTGAACTTTCCTTATCTGTGAGTTACTGCTTGATGAAGGTGGTTGAATGTTTGGGATCATTGTAATGTTGAAAAATCTGGTTCAGATGCAGACAGTTCTCAGAATATGGTTCTAGTATATTGGCCAAAATGTCCAGGTAAACATACTGATGCATTATTCTGTTGATATGATAAGGCCTGTCCCTTTTTGGCAGAAATACCACTCTTCCATAATGGACCCACCTTTTATGTTGCTTTGGTACATCTTGGATGGAATACTTCACCAAATCTCCACCACACATTCAGTAATCTGATCCATTCCTCTAGAACCATGATTCATCAGATAAGAAAACCCTGACCTACCTTTCAAGAGGTCCAACAAAGATGTTCCTTGGTAAGCAGATGTCAGACCCTTCAATTCTTCAAAGAAACAAAAAGGTTCTTCCTGGCAACATGCTCCATCAAATCTCACAACTGTCTCTGGACAGTTCTTGCAAAAGTCTGTCTGTCTTCCAAATTCCTTAAAATATCAGCAGAGACTTAATTTCCAATTGATCCAAGCATTAGTTTTTTTTTGGGGGGGTGGTGTGCCACTTATGGCATTTGATGTAGCTGCCCCTTTGGTTCATACAGCTTCCAGACTAGATAAAAGGCCATTTTAACTGGACTCAACCTAGGAGTGAGTTTCTCCTTCTGCATCTTCTCGATCTGGACATGTTTTATTGGAATTAAACTGGTTTTTTTAACCTATTGTAGAATGATAAAAAAAAAAAGAGATATGCAGTTGTTTACTATTTAATTAGTTGTCCAAAAAAAAACATAAAGAGTGGATGTTAGCATTCTTAAACTTTTGTCCACCACTGTATATGATTGAATCCTATCTAGAAAGAGAAAGGAACTAATAAACAATTCTTGCAGAGACAGGTTTTGCAGTATCATGATGGTCATGTCATCTTATGTTGTTTTAGTTAAGTCTAAATCATAACAAGTCTGCTAACCGTGTTAAGAGCCCAGTCTTCTAGCTTGCCTCAAACCCATCTTTGGTGTTTCATCTCCTTCTTGGAAGGAGTTTATTTCTAAACTAGCTTTCTTTACTATAAAATCTGCTTGACACATATTTTGAAAAAAAAATGTCATATACTCATCTATTGAAAGACTAATTATTAATAGAGAAGGCAAGTTTCATTATCTATAGCAATAATTAGTGGCAGCAGCTAAATGATCAGGTTGTAGAGACTGATGTAAAATTTCCACCAAAACAACTTATTTCTCTCAGCTAAAAGGATAGATGTTATTATATTTTTTTTAAATCTGCTTGGATCTATCATTAAATTGAGCATTAGACCAAAACCACAAAGACGTGTAAAATCTAATGTTATCCAGCTGACTGGCTGGCATTTAAATTATTATGATTACCTAACCAGACAGGATGAGGTGGCAAACAGGCAGTACACAAATACAGTATGTAGAACATTGGACAGTCAGAAACTGAACACTTCTTTTACTGGAGGAAAAGATTTAGAAAACAAATATAATTCAGAGGTATGGTAGATCACTGTAGCTGTTGGTTGATTTCAGGCTGTTCAGGAGTCCAGCCAATGGTAGGATTTCTGTCTGTGTCCTTTCTAACCATGAGTTTTCCTGGAGAGTTGCATTTGTTCAAGATGCAGCATTGATATTGCAAAAGCAGCTTACCTGACTGCAGATTCTGTGCTTCCCATCTCAGTTGCTATGTGCAGCATCTCCAACAAGAATAAATAAAGCTTTCTGCTGTGTTAACACATTTACGTAACTCTGCAGCTTAGATGGCTGTGACATGTTAGTGTGGGTAATAAAATAGTGGTAGCTAAGATTATTGTATCAACTGAATCTTGAATAAAATGTAGCATACTAAACTAAACATCTTAATCTGGTCATTCAACAATAGATGCGCACTTAGCAATGTTAGTTTTAACAAATAGAAATAAAACAAACATGTAGGCATCAGCTGTTTTTGGTTGATGCACTAATCTTGGCTACCACTAGATAAAAGGGGCTGGAAGTTCTTCCTTACAAATTCTTATAGCCTGCTAATGTTCAGATATGAATTTATGAATTTTTTAGGTATCTACTTAAAATGATTCAGAGCCAATTGGCTCAAATGTTGGATAAAATCTTCATGTTGCATCTTACAAAGTATTCTTCGGCTATACGGTCGGCTAGCAGTCAGAGCGCTTCTCTCATATCACCATGCTGTTTAACGTAGGGGGGGGGTGTATCACATTAGATCTTTATAGTTTACGTGTACTTGACTGATGCAGTCTCTCCCAGATAAACGAAAAGGTTGTGCTATGAAAAGAGAAGCAACTAGGAGGTAGGAGAGGAAGTATTTCACAAAATCTGAAGTGCGTGTTGTTGGTTTATTTTTCTTTTTCTTTTTCCTAACAGAGGCTATTGTTTGTCCACTAGATGATTACCAGCGGTGAGACCTTGATCGTCCTTCATCCAACCCCCCCCCCTAGCAAACACTAATCGACAATTTCCATGAGCTTACAATGTTTGTACTAGACCAGAGCTTGCTCGCATCCACTTGGCATCGTTCTACGGATATATGGTCTCATTTTTACTGTATGTCCACCAGGTGTCTAGTGCATTGCATTGTAAAGAAACTGCAGTGACGACATTCATCGGTCATATTGACTGAAAGCTGGCGTGTGAACTCTTCATTGTCGTAAGTTGAAAAACAAAAAAGGGACAAGACTTCTGCTCAGCGACAGTTACAACTACTTCGTGCCGTTCCTACCACCGCTGTCACGTAAATGTCCTGGCTTTGCTGCATCGGGGACATCGAAACAATGTTTTCTGTTGTTTTTTAATCTATATGAACAAACACGGAGTACATCAGGTAATTTGTAACGGAAAAGACGGACAGAGAAATACGGTGCAAACGCTTGCTAAAGAAATCTGCCCCAAGAGCTACAGTGGGTAGATGTTAGGGGGGACAAATCAGAGAGACCACAAATCAAACCGCTACGGGCTGAGCTAGTAAAGGCAGATGGGACTTACAAGGTACATGTTTGTTCATCAGTGGTTTCTATGTACGTGATGGGGGGAAAAGTGTTAGATGTTTGGAATACATAGATGGCACGTGTGTTTGTTTTTGAGAGTTTTGTTCAAGGATTTAACATGAAGCAGGTGTAGATACATCTGAGTCTGGCAGAACATACCTATCCATTCCACTGACAATCACGTGATATCATAGCTTTCTCATCCTATTTCATCTCAGCTACTGTCAGCCATACTGTGGTATCTGCTTTCTATTATATATATATATAAAAAAAATTATGTACGTGCTTTTAATCAAATCATGGCTGTAAATAGTGTAAGAATCTATTTTAATTGCGTAACATTATTGTCCTTGTATCAATTGTACATTTGAAAGGAAGATGGTTTAAGCTACTCAGAATGAAGGTCCTGCCTCATCTAGAATTGTAGAATTTTTTTGTAATTCTACACAAATGTGAGTGAATAAATGTTTTTAGACTTCCTGCATTTTCCATGTTTTGTCTTCCCATCAAGATTACTAATTTTAAGTATTTATCATTCATTCATCAACTATCTTGATATATTTAAATTAACTATCTATCATTAGTTTTTTCATTTGTATAAATATGTATTATAAGTTTTAAAAAGAAAAGAAAAGGCTTGCCTTTCTCTGTGCAGTATTAGTTCTACCACTCATCAATCTTGCCTTAAAGCAGCAACATATCTGGAAGCACGTGGTATGAATGGCATAGTTGCAGTATTGGTTCTTATTAACACTACTGTCAACCTTGAAGCACCAAATTTAAAAAGGTTAACATACTTGAGAATTGGTGCACACTCCCCTGAAAGTTTTTTTAAAAAGGTCAAATTATAAAGTGACATATATATATATATATATGCGTGTGAACACTAATCAACATTGGGATGTTGTGATACCAACTAAACCAATTTATCGAGGATTAAACATCTATGCTAATTCAAAATCGATCTTAAAGGCTGAGCAGCTTGTGCAATATCTGGAGTGTTTGATGCATTTAGTGATGTTTGTTTACATATCCTAAAGTTACACGAGAGTGGACTGTATTACAACATACCATTCATCAGATGCTATTCCATTGCTATGACCGTGGAAGACAGATGAGAGAGAAATTAATGGTCTGCAACAATTTTTATACAATGAACCTTCGCATTATCATCTGTGAAAGAATGAATTGACTAGATACAAATGATGTGACCTGTAACAGTTCCTTTTGCAGCCATAGGCAAAATTATCATACTTTGCATTTAATAACTTTGAACACAACACAACTGGCGTGACTTATGATTATGCCCCACCTGCTGCTGCCACAGAATAGCTGTCACAATTTAATTCCTACTTTAAGAGTTAAAGGCAGAGGGAATTGCAAATAATCAAAATTTTATTTTGTGGTGTTCATTGTATTCAAAAGTTGCAGAAACAGAACTAGAAGTATTCAGTACATCTGGAATTTCTTAGAATGTTTGCGACTAAATGAATATACAAATCTAGTAAAGAGTCTGTTTTCATTTTTAAGTTAAAAGAAAAAAGTTAGGAATTTCACTGGAGAAGTTGTGGGGCTTTCAAAGACGAGGGTATCCTCTACTTATTGCAAAAAGTTTTTTTTAGGCTGCGGGGTAAATCTGTTTCCAGCATCAAATGGCTATAAACGTCAGTGTCATATCTGCTTTCAGCATCATAAGGGTTAAATCAGCTAAGGTATGCAAACTTATCAAAATGCTCTTTTCTTGGAAGCTGCTTGTCTAAGTTGCTAGAATCCTACCATCAATGTCTTTCAGTCAAACAATACCAGGTCGCCATTAACAGCACAGAAAATCTGTTGCTTCCACATTTTTCATTTTTAAAGATTTTGTTTCACCTTACAGATCAGATCAAGCATTTAAATTATCAGGTTTATTTTTCCTCCTGGAGAAAGACTGGAATATTCATGGATGTTCCAGTCTAACTAAAAGAAAAATCACTAATTTTTAATTTGCAGGTGAACGCATGCATCTCTCAAGCTATACATTAGCTGAGATCGCTCTATTAGACATTTTCAAAAATTCTACTCTTATATATGTATCTGGGATCCTTTGGTCTTAATTTAGTTGAAACACTTACCAATCGCAATTTCTCTTAGATGAAAAAGGTCTTATTTAAATATAGACAAATCTAAGAAATGAAACATTAGGGAAACAAGCAAACAAAAAAAAGATAGTACAGAATCTCTCACCCAACACTGAACATCTTAGAATAAATCAGCCACAAGTTTTGCCCCAGGTGATTTTTGACTGGCTGTTACCTCAACTGCTGTGTTTCCCGGCTCCATCCAACACTATTCCCCAAGCAGACTTACACGTGCAGCGTAGCTGGAAGTTTTTGGAATTCAAATTTGCGTGGACAGTAGACAATTCTAACACAAAACTGCCAGGATCATTTAACAAACACAAAATCATAAAATAAAAACTTCTTTATTTTTTTTTTCCACAAGGATTTTTAAAAATATGCAAGTTTTATTTTAGTTCATTTTATTTTTTTTTTTTTTTTTGCACAAAATTTCCTTCCTGACAGGATTTTAAAAACACACACTTAGAACCAGGTACAGTATTTTTTTTATTTATTTTTGTGTACAAGCTGCACATGGCACCACTAGGTGGTCAAGAATTGTAGTGGACATGTACAACCTGCAAAAGGTTTAAAACTTTGGCAGAAAATTACAAACAGCCCTTGGCAAGCAGCAAGAAGAACCACAAGTGAATACTTTCACGTTATATAAATCATTTCTGCATCCAAAGAATCATGAAGTAATGGTTATTTCACTGAACATGTGAACGTTAAGCTGATCATGAGTTTCCTTCTTTGGAGGAATTTAGGATGAAAAGTATGTATGCATGTGTGTGTAAATGCACATCCGTCAAGAGAAAACCGCAGAAACATCTAGCCATTAGCAGGAACCACTAGAAAACTCATCCGTGACCACGTTAAACAGGGTACAATGCTATTAATGGCAAACAGATCACCAGGTGAAAGTCTAAAATGAAAGGAAAGAGTTTCTCCCACCCTTGTTTCTTACTAGCCAGAATGTTTTACAGACAATAGATTTTACATCTTGTTAAAGAATGAAATACATCAATCAGTTTTGTATATAATTTAGGAGCTTAGTAGCAGTTTAATATAACAAACAAATGGCAAAGCACAGACAAACACTCATGAGAGCGTGTTAATGCAATATGAAACATTAATAGAATATGCTCCCATATTAAAAATGGGGAGGCGTATTTGTCGTATCTATCTATATGCAATATCCTTGAAAGTTTTCAACTATTTCTATAAAAACCCCATAAACAAAAAATTACATTGTTGAAACAATTGTTGTTCACTTACAACAGTAAAAATACCCAAAAGGTTTCTTATTTCAGCATTAAAAGAATTACGTAGAAGTAAAATCAAAGAGGTGAAAATAAAAATAATGAAGCACCAATAGATCTGGCAAAGTGTTGACTATGATGTCTGACAAAGGCCAACAGTACATTGTCGGATGACATTCTTAGAGAAAACATTACTTCAACCAGTGCTTGGCACACCAAGATATTCCAGACTACAAATATCAAAGCAGAACACGTTCACATTTAATACTTCTTAATATGCAGTAGTATTTCTTTATAGACAATAAATGTAAAAGTTGTACACTCCACCTTACTGCAATGCACCACAATACGTATTTCCACAAAATCTATTCCTAATGTGAATACGTAGCATGCAATAAAGTAACCAGCAACCAGGTTTCCTACATCAGGTAAGGTTTATCTTCTCTCGGTATTTTTCTGTTCAGTACAGAGCTATATAGAACCACCACTAATTTTAAAACTACCAAGCTTCCATTGAGTGACCTCCCTTTAGTATCCCTACACTCCATGACATCCCACGTGTCCCTTATAGTAGATCCAAATGGGTGTTTCTGGCTAACAATGACGCAAATAGGCCAGCTAACAATACTACTATTTAAATGCCATATGAAAGTCTTTAAAGACATGCTAGGAGTTTACAGGCCTATTAGAAATGCATAACATGTGACTGAGTATATAAAAGTTTTATCAATTCAATTAGTAAAAAATTAATGTACAATGTATTATTTATATCTTTATAATACTTAATTTTATTTATTCATCCTCAGATTTCTACTTCACCATTATAAATACCGTACAACAAATTGGAAGCAGTTCAGAAAACTAATGGAGTCAAACTGGTAAAATAGACGTCTCATTGTTAAATACGAAGAATTCAAAGATAAATGCACCCCTCCCCGACCCTTTTTTTAAAATTACTAACTTCCTCTACTGTATATAGTTTTGGTATTCACAGATCACATAGCATCCTTGGCAGATTACACTATCAGTAACAATATTTTATGTATAGTTCAACAGAAATTAGCTTATTTTTAACACTTGACATGTGCTAGGATATAACCATAAAAATGACAAAAGTAATAGAGCCAACAGTTAATCGATTTGTGAATTCAAGCATAACCACTCTAGCTGTGGAAACAAGATGTCAAACTGCCATATATAGTTTTAAGGTTTACCAAAACATACTGGGTTTAAAAAAAAAAAAAAAGATGGAGAAAAGACATTTAATTCCATATTTAATTTGTATTGCACATCACTTAGCTAGGAGTCCCTAAATGCACAACTCTTGAAGTTAGTGGGTAACCCTCCCTTCAAATAATCCAACCAGCCTTGAATTCTAAGCCCAAGAATCCAAGTGCATACCATCTATTATTACTATCAATTTGATTATACAGCTGAGTATCAAAAGAAAATTTTGGCATTCTCAAGCATTATTTTTTTTTATATAATCAAAAGTGTGGAAAACCCCCCCCCCAAAAAAAGGAAAAAGGAATGGAGCAGCTTTATTCTCACTATAAAGTTAAGTATTGTCCAACCATGCCAAAGACAGAACCAGATTTTAAGAAATAATCATTCAGCAAAAGAAAATTTATCGACTTTTTAAAAAATGTAAAAATGACAACTTGATGGGTCAGAGCCATGAAAGGTCCCAGTAAAGTCATTGATATTGCATCTACACAAGTTTTTGTTTGTCCTTAGTAAAAAAAAAAAATTTTTTTAAATTGTAATAATTAGAATATTTCAAATTACTGGTAACAAGATTTGTATAGTTAACTGCTATTAGTTTAAGGGAGATAAATCATTAGTACATTTCACTTTCTTCCAAATATTGAGAGAGAGAGAAAAATACTATTGATGATTTTACTAAATTAATTAATACGGATATCACAAAATAAATGGTTTATGCATGCTTTGTAAAGCTAACAAACAAAATAATATAAATATCTAAAACGACAGAGATAGTATAATTTGAATTTAATTATCCACAAAGCCTATACCTCAATCAGTTTCCTAAATAAGATATTGGCAATAATAATTTTTTTTTTTAAATGTCAGTCAAAAATGAAATTGGAGTAAATTTGAAACTTTTTAGCAAATGTTAGTAAAATGAACTAATACTGCAGGTATGAGGCAGCCATTCTTGGTTTTTTTCTAAATAGCAAAGGATACCCAGCACTGTACTCCATAGATCCAGAACAGAGGAAAAAAAAAAAAAAAAAAAAAAAAACAACATACTTTCCTGGTCATTTAAATTGGTCAAATAATGAAGATGCAGAGAATGTTGATGTTGAGCTATTTAAATTCAGAAATGGATTAGAACTTTCTTTTTAATTTAAAAAAAAAAAAAGAGCATTCTTCAACTCATTTTTACTTCGAGATAATCTTTTTTTGAAAAGTCTTTCATTTTCAGTATTACATACATACAGTACAATTTGTTTAAAAGGTGGGAAGAGGGATAAACCCCAAGGGTGGGGGTGGGGGTGGGGGTAGGAGGGAGAGAGAGAGAGAGAGAGGAAGATCCTCAATTTCTCAAACATGGGGGCACCCCCCAGGTGGATCCAAGCTAGTAAAGTTTGCTCGTGCAAGCTTGAAACTTACGGTTAATATACTAAACGATTTCTTAATTCAAAAAAAAAAAAAAAACGTGTATATGCTTTCTTTCTTTCTCTCTCTCTCCACCCCCCACCCCTTTTGGCAAAGGCTGCAAAAAAACCGGGAAGAACATTCAATGAAGAGTTAGTAAGTTTTAGCGAAAGCATATTTAGAAGGAAAAAAAAAAAAAAAAAACACAAGAACAAAAACCCAGAGGTAGAAAATAATCATTCAATAACTACCAGTATTTCTAATGACCGTTAACAGAAGATATTCCCGCTTCAGTGCATAAGCCCAGGCAATTCATGCCAAAAAAAAGGAAGCAGCTTCCCCAGGCTTAAGCCACATTTCCAGTTCGAATGCAGCAGATAAACGTTGCCCAATTAGCATAACCAATTACAAATCACAAAATGACTAGTCATTTTCTCTCTTTTTTTCTCTTGTTATATTACAAGTGGTTTAAAAAAAAAAAATAATAATAAATAATAATAATAAAACAGAGGCGAAACAGTATTTCAAAGTTCTTTTAAGTACCAGATAAATTATTATAATATAACAGATCTGAAAAAAAAAAAAAAATTATTTCCGAAACAGTATCTTCTACACTTTAAAGAATATATATATATTATTATTATTATTATTATTAATATTATTACTTCTTGATCTCACTGATGTTAGCTTTAATGTTTGTTTGTTGGTTGGTTGGTTGGTTGGTTGTTCCGCCTGTACGCTAGAACGAGAGCAGAAACGATCACCTCAGAATGTCCAGGTTCAAAGGAAGCAATTCGAAGTTACGCGAATCCTGTTCCACGTGTCGCAACCGGAAAAGGTAGAGATAGAGACAGACAGACAGACAGGAGGAGGAGAGGAGAGGGAGGAGATAAAGGAAACTTATCGAAAAGAAACTCGACTGACCATCGTGTGAAGTGAGGGAGGGGGGGGGGGAGATAGAGAGAGAGGGGGGAGGCAGTCGGTAGGTGGGGGGGGGGGGGGGTTGTACCTGGGCCGGTTTACTTCGCCTGACTCTTCTGCGAGACGATGTGTTCCTCGTCCATGGCGCTCTGCACGGTCACCATGACTATAAAATCATCCTCTCTCTCGAACTTCTCCCGGATGCACTTGCCCAGGTCGCCGTCCGGCAGGTTCAGGTCGTCCCTCGTGACCCCGCTGTCGCTCATCAGGGTCACCCTGCCGTCCTTGTCGATGTCCACCAGCTCGTACTCCTTCCTGATCACGTTGGGCACGTCCACGTTGTGGGTGGACGGGCAGATGTCCTCGCACTTCTTCTGCGTGAAGATGTCGATGCCCACGATGTGGATCTTGGCGTGGCCGTGCTTCCCCGTCTTCGAGGTCGACATGTCGGCCACCTTGCAGGGCCGGCCCTTGATGATGACGAAGCTCCCCTTCCTCAGGGCGGAGCACTGCACGGGGTAGGTGCGGGAGGCTCCGGAATCGCCGGTGAAGAACTCGTCAGACTCGGTCGCCATTTTCCTTTTTTTTTTTTTTTTTCCTTCTTCTGAGACTGGATTCGGAAAAGCGGGTTGGGGGGGGGACAGATTCGCCTCTTCTACCTGCTGTGCGCGCGCGCCCGGGGCTCACCCTCGTGGTTCGAGAAAGTTCGGCAGGGTCGGGGAAGAAACAGCTCTCTTCCAGGGGAGGAATCTGCGGCGTCCGTCTCCTCTTTCCCGGCTATTTCAACGAGGTTGAGCAATATGGGTAGGCGGCCTTCTCTCGTCGGAACGAGGCTCACGTCCGCCGGAAACGGGCTTCTGGGATGCGTCGCGTGAGCTCCCCCCCTCCCTCCCCAAAAAAAAAAAAAACAAAAAAAAAACCTCTTTTCTCTCTCTGTTACCTCCCCTTCTTCTCTCCTCCTCCCGGAGGGAGGGTTTATTGTTGTTCCGAGGGGGCTGTCTCCGCCCGACCCTGACGAACGGCGAAGCCGCCAAAACCTGCGCGAACTCTTCCTTCTGGTTTCAGCTCCTGTCGACGTGGAGTGGTAACGTTGTTTTACCGAACTCTCCCCGAAGGCGGCGGCTGCTGCTGCTATGTTGATGTTGATGCCATAAACAGGAGCCCGCCGGTTCCAGCCCCGACATACGACCTTAGCCCGTACCCACCCGGCCAGACTCGCAGAATATTAAAATGGTAACTTAGAGAGAATTTCAGGACAGAGTAACTCGGGACGGCGTGAGATGTGTAGGTTTTTTCTGCCTTTTCTTGTTGGGGTGGATGGTGGGGGGGGAGGAACCATTATTGCGGGCCGGGTGTGTGTGTGTGTGTGTGTGTCCCCCCCGCTACCCGAGATGTCAGACAGGTAAGTTTGGCTCCAGCGTGATCCCGTTTAAGTGTTAATCATACTCTCTGGCCCTTCCTCCCTCCCTCCCTCCCCCACCCCCTAACCCTCCTTTCGTTCTTTTATTCCCCATCAAATCTAGGCATAGATGCAGAATTCTGGGGCACTCGCCTGCTTACCGGGCACCGACCGGCGGCTTGTGGTAAAGGAAGACAGCCACGCAGTAGTAATGAAGGACCTCCCCCCAAACCCTGTCAGATTGTTAGATAACCGTGTGGGGGACCGTAGAAAGAAACCGAAGACCGACAGTAGAACAACGTTGGCGTAATTGGAAGAACTGCCGGTGAAGGGAGCAGAACGGGGCAGGGACACGGTGGGCGTGCCCTCGCACTCCGCTAAATCACGATCTTCGAGCACCCTTTCAGTGTTGTACTTCTGTCGAAGCCACGGCCTCATCTGGACCGTTTTTTAACGATGCCACCTTAGACACTTGTCAAAGCAGCACCCTCCGAGTTCTTCTCTCGCTTAGTTTTACCCTCGTTTCGATGCAGTACAGATGCCGCCAAAAGTCTTCGTCCCCTACATGTATGCATATATATATATAATATATGGTTCCAGGTGACTGAACTTCATACTGGTTTTTAATACTTTTTCAGTTCTTTTATGGCCCAGACCGATTAGGTTGTCTTGTTTTCAATGCCACAGTTGCAGACCAGCAGGATTTTTAAATGTAAAAAAAAAAAAATACTACCTGATGTTTCTTGGGCTAGAAGTTAAATGCAGAGTATACGTTTGTACAACACTTAGCAGTAAATCAGTAAATCTCTTCCTGTCATCGTTTTGGAAAGCTGAGTTCATGGTGCATTCTGTTCTTTACTGACTGCAGAGAATTGGAAATGGTGTCAGTGGACTGCAGATAGTGTCTGAGATTGTGGTAAGTGTATTGGGTTGTAATGTCTGTGTGATTGTATGCTTAGTTTACTGTATCCACATCATAATAACTAAGGCATGAAATAGATTTAAAAAAAAAAAAAAACAAATTGTATATGCATACAGCAACTGGATAATCTTTTTTTTTTTTTCCGTAGTAATTGTGCTACTAATTTGTCATCAAAGTATTTCTTCCAAAGCCCTCTGTAGATTACCTCGAGCTTCTTCTGTTTGCAGTGGTGCAGAGATCTGTCGAGATGAATTCTAACATCTGTGTCTGCCTGGTGTGCTGCAGCAGTCAGGGTGTATCAGCCAGTTTGAGAGTACTCCAGCAACATCAGTCTGAATTTAAACAGCTTCACCTTTATCTACAAAGGATATGAGAAGAAAAAGAAAGGTAAAACCACAATAGAGGGCTGGCTTCAACTGCGGGTTGATGCTGATAAAAATCCAACCTATTTTCTGTTCATTAATGTGTTATGCTTTAATAAATTGTAATTTTGATTCACTTTTATTCCAAGCATTGAATAAGTTTGTTGTTGGGAAATTATTTCATTGTACCAGCAAGTTTTTTCTCTTTTTCTTTTTACAATGTTTTTATAAACATTTCAGTTTAAGCAAAAAATTGTCAAGGTTTGAAATGCTTCAATATGAATTGTTTCCGTGTACAAAGGTTTTTCGGATAAGTCACTGGTGTCATTTTTCAGACATTTAATAGGAATTGCATGAAAATAACTAGACTATTTTGTAAGTCACCAGTAGTTCGAAAGCTTCCTTATGGCAGCAGAACATCAGTATTTTAGTTAGCATGTAAGCAAAGAATGAATCACTATCTTTACTAGATGACCACTGTCAGAACAGCTTTCACTTACCCATCTTCCTTTAGAGGTCTAAATGAACAAAATCAGGGCTGTAGACAGAAAATTTCATTCATTGTCTAATATTCTTCCCCATAGAAATCCTGGATAGTGACAATAGGATGCTTTGTGACTAACCCTTACCCTCCAGATGAAGCAAAGGCATTTATCTCCTTTACTGTGCTTTCAGTAGAAGTAGAGTGACCAGGTAAAGAAGAGGCAAAACTTCATGAGAAAATACAGACTCCATTGTATTAATTATATTAAAAGCAAACATTTTTACCACTATCTTTTCTAAGACATACTTGCCAACAGGATCCAGTGTAGCCATGTAACTAAAACTTCGTCCCAATATAGAAGCACTGAGCATTTGGTTTCACATTTAAACTTGTAATTTATTCTGTGAATCAGTGACATTGTTCTTTTGGCACTTTTTATTTGTCAGCATTTAATAACTAACCAATAAGCGCTGCAGTTATTATGATTTGACCAACTTATCTGGAAACAGCGTAGAGAGTACTCTGTGGATGCGATGAATGCTGGCTGCTGCTTTCTGCGAAGACACTGGACATTGGTTTTGCTAGGATCACGAAGGACCAACCCACCTCCAGGAATTTTCTCTGCTTTTGGTTTCTTTCCTTTTGTTTGCCACTGCTTATTCTTTATGATCAGAAACACTTTATCCTTACTAATCATGGATGGGCTGAGATTCTCTGTGCAGTTGAAGCTCTCTCAGTTTTTAGGATGGGAGTTTCTGTTTGCTTCCTGTTCAAAGCATGCTTCTAAGGTGCTGGATAGAGACCCCAAGTTTAATTCCTGGTCAAGTTTATGGGTTGCATGGAATGTTGTTTTGACAGAGTTAGTCAACCAACAGGAAGATCCTTCCATGAAGGAATCAAACAAGCATATCTGGACCATGCTGAACCTTGAGTTGAGTAAATGGATCATAACTCAATATCCCAAATAGCATGTTAAGGCCCCTCAGTGTTCTGGAAGATTTTCTCTTATTCTGATGAACTCAGTAGGAAAAACATTTGAAAGGGCTTGCCAGTAGTGTGGAGGCAAAACCGCATAATGTTTCAGTCACATTTAAATTTTAAACTTGACATTGTTGTTATGGTTTTAAAAAAGGAGCTGGTTTAAAATCTTCTGACTTAATGCTCCATGTACAGTATGAAGTCCACAGCTTCCAACATTGAACAAAAAGGGAATACCACGAGTACTATCCTCATGGTCCTTAACAGGCTGATCATGAAACATCTGGTTTGTTGATGGTCTGCCATTTATTGAAATCTGTAACACGGGTGCCACATTCAGCTTTGAAGGTGCTGACTTAAAATGTTCCAGATCGTCTGCTCGAGTGTGTTTCATGAACTCTGATGTAAAGTAACACACAACAAATTTGTTCTTCCCTTTTGCCCCCAGAATCTTAGTACTCCATCCATCTGCTCTTCCTGGAGAATTTAATCCAGCGACTTGTGAAAAGGAAACAACATTCACAGTTCCAGACTATGATAACAGATCAGGCAGATCTTTCAGAGAGTGGAAACTGGTCCATACTTGATCGGGTAGTGGGTGACATTCCGTAGGGCCCACATCTGAATCATCTTGCCATTAAGATGTGTCTGGGAACATCTGCTGGAAAAGTTTGTCTCAATCTGCGCAAGAACGACGTGACATTTGCAGTCTTCGAAGCCCATGCAGTCAAAACACTGAGGTAAAACAGACAGACCAGCAGCGCAAACTCACTCCTGAGCTGATTCTCTTTTAGGAGGTGCTAGAACAACCAGCTGGTCTCTGTTTGGATTCTCTGACTGTATCCTGAGTAGTGTAAGTGTGGGAACTTCTACACCACTACCTGCATGCTATGCCTTTGTGGTGTTAAAATTAATTTTTTTCTAGTTATAATTTCCATTTGAAACTGAACCAAAATTGTTCATATAATTTAAAGAATGAACTCTAACTCTAATAGATGCAGATGTAAATGCACCATAATTTATCATTTTAAAATAAGGATGTTTAGAAACACTTGGTGTGTCTTGACTGTGACCTGTCCACTGAATTTGACTTAATCTATCATAGCTTAATGTTTTTTTAGAAGACACTACAGTGGTAGATAATAAATTTTCTATAGCCACAGTTTTAATAAATTCTTTTTCAGTATTCCAAGCAGTAAGTAAATGTTCTACATTATTAAATTTTGTCTCATCAACATACTTTTAATTTGCATCATCGTTATGATTAGATGGATTTGCTATATTTATAATATTCTTTTTACCTAAGTTTAAATTAAACATCAGATATGCAGTATTGTAACTTATCTTATCATTATAGTTTGTGCAATAGCAGATGTCCAGTCTTTAACCTTTACTGTATTGTTAAAAGCTTGTAATTTTGCACCAACAATTCTATCTGAAAATCTAGGTCTGCTATTTTAACCTTTGTATTTGAACTCGTTACTGAATGAACCATTGTGTTCTCATTTCTATCTATTAATTTATCAACATCACAAAACAATGTATTTAAAGCATTAGATAAAACACCATCTTTAACTCTAGTATTAGAAATCTGATGATTATTTTCAACAAAAGCTTTACATCCATTTAAATTAATAACATGATTATGGCTAGAATTCCATTCTATCCAAAAATATATTTACTTATTTACTAAATTATCTACATATTATGTTAACCTAACCATTAGAATTAGTTGGATTATTAATATAATTCTATGATTATCTCAATTTAAATCTCCATTCAATAAACTTGAACCATCTTGTTTTAAAATTTTTGTGTTAGAATATAATGGACAAGTAATCTTTCTGACTGAAAACAAACTTATTTACTCTCAATACTTAAAATTAAACAGCAGCTTTGGTGATTCCATTGTTATTTACAAAGTTCACTTGGTTCTTTAAATGATTTGTTTTATTCTTCTTTGGTAAGAGAACCATTATGTGAATTATACAATCCAGAGAATAACTTGGTTTATTCAATTTTTCAAGAAAACACTGCATGAAAATGAGATGGAAATAGTACTCTGCTTATTACTTCACCAGGAACAGTAACTCTTGCATTTTCTTTCTACTTTTTCACCTAACTTTTAATTTATTCACTTAATAAGCTTTAGGTAACTCTGAAGCATCTCTATCTGTTTATAAATCTTAGCTTCTTTCATAACTTTAGCAAATCCAATCAAATTTTTTAAACGTAAATGACCACAAGTAACATTGTTGCAATTTGAAATTTCAAATGTGTGATGATATTTTCATTATATTCCACAGCTTAGTTGATTTTCAAATATATATTGAAAAATTAGTTGTTGATGATAGACTATAAGAACCGAATAAAGAAATATTTTAATTAGTTTTCTACCTTCGAGTCTAGTGTGCACCAGAATTTGTAACTTAACTGTATTATCTTCTAGACCACACGAACAACCCCTTCCACCTTTTGAATATATTACAGAACACTTTTGGTTAAAAGTCATCTTAGATTTTACATCTGATATACTTTTTTTTTTTTTTTAGTATTTTTGATCGTCTACTCAAGGAGGTTCTTTTAAACTTGATAGGTGTAACTTGATTACTGGTAACCATTGGTAATTGAACAGTTATTAAATGCAGAAGGATTTGCATCTTGATTACTGTCTTTAGTAGTTTGAAATTCCCAGTGCACTAAATCTGGGCTTTTATGATCTTGCAGTAATAGTCAGCCTCCAATCAAAGCTAGTAATTTGTGGAACTGCAATTAATCATATTGTCTGTTATCATCAACCATATTATAGGTTACTTTACTTTCAAGCATCTTAAATTTTGGTTGCTGCTCATCAGACGACCTCTTTATGTGGCATATGCATTGGTTTCTTAAAGGAGGTAACTTTTTCCACTGCATCTGTCATATCACATCTCCCTCATCGAAACAATTTGATTCTTTATTCCAGACACCATTTTCTTAATAGTCTACACAAAACCCAAATATGTGAGTTAAGGGGGCTATAGAAACTAGAGTGGGGAATTGATTTTCTATTATGTAATCATTTCTTGCTTTAAATCATACATTAGCTTCACTCATATTTTTATGCCAACATCAGTTTAATCCTTTGATCATAGCTGTTGCTTCATCTGGATAAAGTATAGTTCTCAATTTCTTTGCCGCCTAAAATACATTTAATCTGACTAAACAGATGCAAAATGCCATTATACCTTTCAAACTTATGTTGTCGACATCAGCATCATAATATCAGCTTTTAAAAGTTATCCAGACAGCTTTATGTGGCAGCACACCTCTTGATTCTGAACTATTAACTTCGGTCAGCGCATTCAAGTTCAAATACATTTAAAATAATAAAAATTATCCAATCTCTCCAGGATCTCCAAGAATGCAGCCACACCCACACACCCCTTTTAGCACTCATGGACTTGTTGGGAAAGCTCTGTAGAAAGATTAAACTTGCTTTTGGAGCACCCCTTCCTGTAGTTGAAATGGAATTGGGTCTCCTGTAGGTTAAATGCACGTTGTAGCATTCTTGTACGCGCACGTGTGACTAGCAGAGAACAGTTGGATAACCAGAGTATCAGAAGAACAGTTGTTAGGATGGGTGACTACTAAAAAGACAATCGAGCAAAGAGCACCAGTTAACAAGACAAGCAAGGCTTCTCACATTGAATCTTTCTGCAAAGTCGTTAGGTGGCTTAAAAGATCCCATCAAACTTTGAACGGGTCCAGCCATTACATTTATCAGATGATTTATAACAACACAACTATAGTCTGACTCCCAACAGTTTTCTGTAAAAATGTCTAAATTCATCAAAGGCATCCCAAAAATACATTGGAAATCCATTTTTTCTTACTTAGTAGAACTTGGTAATTTGTCGGGAAGTTTGTGATAAACTTATTTTGTATAATTTTTAAACTGTGAAGTCAGTAATACTGAGTGACACGCATCCCTGCCATAATAATTTGAACATCCTCAAATTATTTTCCTTGTAATGCAGAAAGCAAGATGGTAACTGAGGGTTGTTTGTTTCCACAGGCTTGGATAACCTGGCCAACAACCAGTTTGTCACTGAGATAAAGGTATGTGTCTTAGACTAATTCAAATAAGCTGTTTTCAGATCTGAAATCAGAATTAACCCAAACACGTAAGGATTTCCAGTTACAGAAATAAATGGAAATCCGATGTTATATGTTTTGAGTGTTCTTTATAGTACTGTGTACACACTGTGGGCTACACGGGAGAACCACATAGTTGCCTGCGTGCACGTACACACACGTGCTTCTTGTGCTTGTGGAATAGCCAAGATGATGCAAATCACTATAAGATCGAAGAATGGCCATCGAGAAGAGACCACACACCAGGAAAGTTCAGTATGCAACACATGCCACTGGTCAGTCATCCGCAAAGAATATTTCTTCCACCACTGCATATAAAGCTGGGCCTGATGAAGAGCTTTGTAAAGGCGATGGGTGTTGAAGGTGTGGGATTTCTATCTGAAAGGAAAACTTGGAACGATTTTAACTGATGACAGTTGAAGGCTGGAATATTTGTCTGACCCACAGATCCGCAGTTTATTTTCCAATCCAGTCTCCCAGTCGAGGCTTAACCCACTGGAGCTGGCTGCATGGGAGGCTTTCAAACTGTTCATCCAGTTTCCTAGGGAACCACAAAGCAGACGACTATGCTGAGTGAGTTCAAGGCATGATAAAAGTCTTTGAAGGAATGGGTTGCCATATGTCGCTGAAGTTGCATTTGCTTTATGCTCACTTGGATTTCTTCCCAGCCAACCTTGTAGCTGTGAGCGATGAGCAGAGGGTGAGAGGTTCCACCAACACACAAAGACAATGGAGACCCACTATCAGGGGAGATTCGACTCCAGCATGATAGGGGACTGTTGTTGGTTTCTTCAGAGACAGACCACTGCTATTCACTATCGTAAAATCAAGTACCTAAAGCATTCCTAAACAGTTAATGTATACTTTATACGATGTGTTTGAGCTTATGGATAACAGTTACTGTACAATATACAATGTGTTTATATTGCGAAATGAATTTAGTTTTTGCAATTTTGCAGTGTGCTTGATTTATTAATAAGCAAGGACCGGAAATGGCATTTGTCTGTAGTTACAAATCCTGAATTCAATTCTGACTTCAGACTTTGAATCAGCTGCTTGATTTGATAAAGGACACCTGCATATACCTCAGTAGCAGATGAAAAGTTTTTTTGTTGTCCAGTGTAATCAGCCATTCCAAAACTAATTGGTTCATATGCCATATTGTGATTGATCTTTCACTATACAGGTATTGAACTTTAATCTGTTTAGAAAGAAAGATGCCAGGACTAGCACGCCAACATCCTGCTTCATTGTCTAGCACAACATACATAGGAGTAATCAGTAGTCTTAACAGATGGGACAGATCTTTCTTAATTAATTCTCAGGTCCATTGTTTAATGTTTTTTTTTTTAATTTTCATATAGTAAATTCATTAAGCAACATTACAACTATATTAGGATTTGTCCATGGTTAGCTGTTTGTGACTACATATTAATAATATTATCCTTAATTACTTTAATAAAGCAGATTGTTTCTCCAGAAAGCTGCATTTTCCTTTTAAATTGTCAAAGGTGAACATTAATAATCTATAACTAATTGGTGTTCACTGAATCTGCATTGTCCAATGGAAAATTTACATGAAGTAAAATTAGTTTTTCCAAACTAATACTCATATATTAAAATAGATCAATCAAAACTTGAAAGAACACCAGGGTGAGTGGGAAGGCACTTTCTCAAAATATGATGTGGAATGACTTTAATTAATTTAAGAAAATGTATTTTTGTCAACAAGTAATACTGATATCACTGTTATGCTCTTTTTCATTTGCCAGAGTATGAACTGATGGTGTGGAAGTATAGCATTTCATGATCGATGATGAGTGCCTCGTCCAAGGATGTATGGGACTATTTGCTGCAAGCCAGTTCACCATGAGGATTATCGTGCACAATTCATACAATGTGCCAGTGCCTAGCAACACTTCTGGAGTTACTTAAAAAGTACTGGAAATATATTTGAATTTAAATAAATAAAATTAATTTTACACAAATTTAAGCCAATACCATAATTTAATAAAGTAAATCATGTTTTTTTTAATAAAATGCAAAAATATTGGCTTGACTTTGAATGTTACTACACAGTAGACAATCTACTCATATTAACATGCTCCTTCTTGATACTTTTATGAATGACAAGTTTCTGACAAGATTTCCAGTGGGCTTTGTGCATCCAATATTCACACATCTGGCTCTCACTAACAATGACACCTACACTTTTGTTTTATCTTAAATGATAAATTTACAAACACAATCATTACACAAAATACCTATAACAGTGTACTATTGATTAGAATAATAAATTATAGGTGTAGCCTATACATTAATATAAATATCAGTTTAGAAAATGAACACAATCTTATACTGGAATTTATATGTATTTTAATTAATATCTTTTCTTGGTAATATTAATAGAAAACCTGACATTGGCTCTCAAGGTCAAGCTTATGTATGTTGCTACATGGTATACAATAAAAACATACCAGAGTTCATCCTGCTTTCCTACACCCAGGTATACATCTACAGCTAATAGAGTTTCTAAATGTTTTTGGATTGTTGGAGGAAGATGGGACATATTTTAGAGTGGATTGGAGACCCAGAACTGCTATTTTCCTGTAAGTTTTAAATGTTATATTACCAAATCAGCCACTAGATTGAGGGTTAGGGTTCCAGCTGAGATTCTCTCATGCAATTCTGCTCATGGTATGAAATGTGCCCCCACTGGTCAACATTATCATGTACAAACTGTACAAATCTATTTAGGTCATATCAAGGAATTTATACAGGTAACATGGTACATTCTTACCTGTGCACTTGTAGTTGGCAGAAAAGTTAAAGCCACTGTAAGTGCCAATTCCTAGGTTGCATGTAAGCAGCTATTGCAAGAGATAAAATAATAGACCAAAATCTACATGCTGCAATTATAGCACATACTATGGCAGTACACTTCCTGTATGTACCAGCTTTACCTTTAGGGTTCAGTACAAGTTCATCTGCACCTTAAGTTAACTTTAGTGTAGGATAAATACCACAATTATGTAGTTTTAGGCAAATGTCATCTCATAATTGATGCTGCCATCTCAACTAGGTTTCCTTCTGCTGTGGCTATACTTGCACATGTCTAAACATATCACATTTCTTCAGAATTCCACGGTACATCTCTAAAACTAACTCTATTTGATTTACCAGGAATGCCCATCAACATTAATGTTATCCCCATAGTGATTCAATAATTTTGATTTCAAATGTCCTCATTGACCCTCATTTCCTCTGAAAAAATGTCCAGAAGTTTGGATAAGGGAATATTGCCACTCATTAATGTCATCTAAATATTCGAATGTTCTACAAAAGCTTCACTTTACATTTATCTTCTGGCCTCCTACATGGGCCCCCAAATTGCTTTTTTTGCCCTACTTTTACGATCTTGAGACTGCTGCTGCAACAAGATCAAAGGCACGAGTACCTGCGGTGATGGCCCGAAATTAAAGGGTACAAATATTCTTCGTTTCACCGCCAGTCTAAATGTTAACACTTCCAAGTCAGATTGGTTTTTAGGGAAAGCAATTCTTGCTGGTGTTCTGGAGCCGGTGGTGGTGACAGAGGGGTCGTTTTAACTTTTCCGGGGCTTTGATGATACGTGGTCGTGTGTGTAAAGGGGTTAGGGTGCGTAACCTCCAGTCCATCCTTAGGGGCAGGGGCTCGCCGGAGTATGGGGGGTGTGTGTGTGTAACCAACGGTAGCGCTCCGTTCGTCCGAACTGTTGGCGGTGGCCATTTTGAATTTTGTTTTCTTAAAACTAAGCTGGGAAAACGGGTCCTGCAGAAGGTTGGGGGGGTGGGGGGGGAATTGTCCGGGGATGTGAACCCGCCCCTCTGCATCATCGAAGTTTCGGTAATTAGAAGGAGGGAGGACAGGGATCCCACGCAGATCGCCGCTGTCCCCGAGGCGGCTGGGCTCCTCGCCAGAGAGAGGCTCACGGTCGAAGGTGGATACGAGGCCATCGCGCGAGCGGGAGGAGGAGCCGCGTTCGTGTTCGGCCCGTCTCGATGGATCGCAAGGCCGCCGTTGTTACTGGGGCGAACAGGTAAGACAGACGAGAGCCAGGTGAACGGGTCTGGCCCTTTTGTTGCTGTAGGAAAAGGGAGCAGCAACGGCTTCGAGTCGTGTCACGTGTTCCTTGGTTTGGTGGTGGGGGGGACCGTTCAGTCTACAGTAACCCCCCCCCTCCCCCCCTCCTGGGGACGGGTGAGGAGCCAACACCCCGCCCTAGGTATGTACGTGGATACCTGACTCAGCTGCTGATGTCGCTCTTAGGGATGCAGAACTCCCCCCCCCCCATACACACCTGGGACGTTCGCAAGGCAACAGACAGTGTTTTTTGGGAGGGGGAGGTAATCCACGCTTCCCGGACTTAATATCATCAACTAAGGGAGATAACCACGCTTCCTAGATTTGTTACCATCACCAGAATTCTGCCACTTCTTTTTTCTATTTTTTACACAATCTTGTAAAATCCGCACCCCCCCCTTTCAGGGTTGAAGGGATTTATATTCATAATGGGCGACAGAGACCGATCCAAGAACACGAGATGACTGCAGCTTGAGCTTTTTGAATTTTTTTTTCATTGTTTTTCATTCATCACTTCACTCCTCTTATTCTTTCTAGTGAAAACCCTAAAAAAAAATATTTTTTTTTTTTTTTTTATGTGGTTCCCTTTGCAGTGGGATAGGTTTCGCCGTGGTGCAGAGACTTCTGGAGATGTATCCCGACATCCGTGTCTGCCTGGCCTGCCGTAGCAAAGTCAGGGCGGCCTCAGCCAGTGAGAGAATACTGCAGCAGCACCCGCTGGCGGACGTCAGCTGCATCAGCCTGGACACGAGCAGCCTGAGCTCCGTCTATGCGGCTGCAGAAGAAATAAAACAGAGGTGAAAACCACATTGTAGAGATCTGATGGATGGAAATCATGGCCCGGGAGATTAGTTTATTTTCTCTCTTCCTCCTCTTTTCCCAATCTGATGTGTTCTGGCTTTTTTATTTTTTATGGTTGGGGGGGGTGGTGGAATGAAAAAAGTCACCCCTAGAAACAGTATTTTACTTCTCATTCCATAAAAGCAAATTAATTTTAACTTTTTTTTTTTTTTTTAAATTATGAAGCTTAGAATTTCCATCCATATAAATGGTATTTTTTTATTTGTAGAGACCTGCTGGTTTTTCTTTAATAAAAATGTGATTTGAAAGCTAAGGAAACATACTGAACCAGTGTGAATTAATTATTTTTTTAAATCTGTGGTGTTCTTACCTTCACAAGGCTTAAGGTCCACTTTTCAAAACCATGCACTTGGAAAAAGAATGACTTGATAATGAAAGCATACATTCTTCATTTTAATTTTAAGTTATGTTGGCTAAGGGCTGTTTGTAATCTGTGGTTTCTTGCTTAGTTTTCGCAGACTCGACTATCTGTTCCTGAATGCTGGGATCATGCCCGTCACCTCAGTGAACTGGAGAAGATTCTGGAAGGACTTGTTTTCAGTGTATGTTTAAAAGCAGTGGGTAGTATGTACTACTTGTCAAGGGGTCAGGCTCTCAGTGATCGTTTATAGTGGGTCTCCGAGAGAGACGGATTCTGCTGAGAATGAATTTAAAATGTGAAATACAAGTACTACTATCAATAATGTATTGTGATGTATTTTTGTTTTGAAATAGTTAAGAAAGAAAAAAAAATCTATTTTTGTACACATCTTATATTGGTCACTTTTGGAATGTTTTGATTTTTACATATTCAGAATGTTTTCTTTGCATTTATATTTAACAATGCTTAAAATTTCAATGGTAATATGGTATGATTAAACTCTTGTTCGTTTTTTTTTAAAGAATTATCTCGCTTGTGTTTTTAACGTTGAATAACCAGAAACATGGCAGGTAACTCACGTGGTACTCTTTGCGATATCTCCCTGCTAGTGCTGATAAAATGTTTGCGATAGTGCTGTTCAGTATAAGAACTGCATAGTTTTACACCAAATGAACATTTACTTGAGTTACCTCCCCTTACTTGAGCATTTCCACGACTATTATGGTACATTATAAAAAAGATTGTTTTAAGTGGTAAAGGTAAATCAATTGTCATTTTCTGCTTTTATTTTCAGAAATGTTTTTCACATGTTCAGTACTGGCGAAGGGTTACTGGTGCAAGCTGACAAAACTACCATGGACGGACTGCAGAGTACTTTTTCTACAAATCTGTTTGGTCATTTTGTTCTTGTAAGACTTGTTTTTCTTTAGTATCTCAGTGAAGGTGGCCCTACCTTCATCGGGACAGCCCGAACCATCCACCTGATGAACTTTGGTGGGATGGAGCTAGAGGGATGTCTACCGGTCACATGCCATAATTTATTGCTCTAACAGCGATAGCTTTTTTTTTTTAAAGAAAGGACTTCTTCATTTCGTTTGAGAGCTCATCAATGATATAAGTTTTCATCACAGCAAAGTCGGTTTCTTTCTTTCCTTTTTTTTTACTTTGAATCACTTAGTGAGGCTGGAGGCTGAGAGAGGAGACAGAGAGACCTGTGTGCTGAAGTCTTACGGCAACCAGGTCCAGCCTGACCCCTGTGGAAATTTGGATGACTGGTGGCAATAACAGGACATTATCACTTTGAATGGGAGTGGTTGTAAAGGAAGCATTAGCGTAGTACCTGTTTCGTTCATTTATAAATGTTGTGCCTATTCGTAGAGTTATCTTCATATTGCAATTTCATTCTGTGCTCAGCTTCCTTGTCTTGGCATTGTATTTCTACAAATTAACTGATTAATAATTAACGACACAGGGAACTACCATCCTTGTTCATGAGAGTATCCAGCTGTCGATGTGTTCCTGACACAACTTCTTTCTAAATAACAGCTGTATTGTTAAAAGTACATTTGCATTTATTAAAACACCTTTGTGCAATCAATCTAATAGGATTAACCCCTCCCTTCTAGCTCTGGCTCTGTCTGGTTGACTTTACTAGTAAAGTCTGTTGTTTCAGCTGCAAGAGGTGGAAGAGATAATGGGAGGTAACAAGAGAACTTCGCAGATCATCTGGACATCTTCCAGCAATGCTCGTAAAGAGTCTTTCAATATAGCAGATATTCAACATAAAAAAGGGTAAATTGGCATTCTATCCAATTGAGAATGAGGTAACATTTTGTCAGTTTTGTGCAGTGTTTTACTCTCTTATTATTATTTTGTTGAATGAATCTACTTTCTACCTTTGTCAGTTACCATGCTATTTAAACAGTGTAAAGGGTGCAGAATTCTTTATATTGTATAATTAAACTGAACTGGCAAGGAATTAGTGTTTATTTATATAAGGGCTTGTTTGCTGAAGGACTAGATTAAAATCAAAAGAAGAATTGTCTAATCTCTTTGGTGAGCCTAAAATATCTTCATTAGTATTTCTTTCTTTAATAATTTGGCCTTTTAAAATTTTATCCCCTCCTCCCTTGAGTTTGTTTCTCATTTTATAAGTCTTGTTGATTCTAATACTGAACCTGAAAAGGATGAGATAGAAAGCTGGAATTTCCATTTAAAAGACAATGAAGAGATATTCATCTTGGATGTGTGGCTTTTTTATCCTCCTCCATTGAGATTTTAGGCTAAACTGTGCTCAGGCAATGCTCATAGATTGAGAATTTAGTCTACAATTTCCTTTGTACTTTGTGGTTAAAAATTAGGAAGAAAAAATCCTGATAAGGACTAGTTATATTTTAAAGCATCTGCCCTTGAGACCAGTCAAAATGTTGAGTTTCTTCTGCTGGACACAAGTGAATTAATTCTCAGTAAATCGTCGCTAATGGAACGAGAACAGACAACACGGGATGGTGTAGTAGTGAGTCTTAGCGCAGCATACATGGTGTAGCTGAATAGGTTTGTGGTTGTTATGGGTGGCTGCTCCAGTACAGTTAATCACTAACCAGCGTTTCTCCGTTTTCCCCAGGTCTGAGCCATACAGCTCGTCAAAGTACTGCGCAGATCTGGTGAGCATGGCCATCAATGAAAAGTGGAATCAAAAGGTAGATTCTAAAAACAAAAAGCCAAGCACCAGCAGCATTCATCTGGGGCTTGCTGTATGTAAACCACCATTTACTCTCAATCTGTGACTGACAATAATTCTCTACTACAGTAAATCAGTTTGTGATTGTCAGACAGTTGGCAGCACTTATCTCCCTTGCTGAGGAAAACCTGCTTATAAAAAAGGCACAGGCTATTTCTCATGTCTCGTGTTTAAATAACTCTAAAGAAAAACTTGCTACTTTTATTATCTTTCATTTGCTTGTTTCATCTTTTACACTAGCCATCACTCCTGCAGCTAATAAATGTTGCATTTTATTTGGTGTGCAGGGGATTTACTCCCACACCACTTGTCCAGGCCTGGTGATGACCAACCTGACCTTTGGGATTCCTGCCACAGTGGTTCTGGCTGCTGCTGCTGCCCATCATGATGTTGGTAAGTTTGGTCCTTAGACTAACAGCTCTGTGTAGAAGCTGAGCTTAATTAATTAATTATCAACCGTTTAGCTTATATTTCCATGGAAGAAAATGTTTGAGAATCAGTTCTTACCCCCATTGATTTATTCAAAAAGTAGAACATTAACCTGTTTATTGAGCTAAGATGTACAATGTTGATTTTCCTGGAACATTACTGCTGGTTGTGGAAAGTCACTTCTGAAAGGGCAATATCTGGTCCCAGGACTTAATTGTGCAGCAATCCATGGATAGCATAGAACCTGATACTGTCTAGTAGATTAATGCAGAAATCTTTTTCACCAACCGGCCACAGATATTCCATCCAGGCGCTAGTTTCCTCTCTCACCCAAAAAACAGAGAGTTCTCTGTTTCCTTTTTACATAATTTTTTTTCTTGCTTTATACATTATTTGCCAATCTTCGTAACGCAGTATCAGTATTTAATGCATGTCATCTAATAAGTATGTGCATACAGTATTTTCCGAAGTGGATGGCCTGGAAGCTAGACTACTTGGTGACTGAGGCAGCTGAGGGTCCCAAGTACAAACCCTGGTAATGCAATTTTTAAAATTTATTTTCATCTTTGAAAGTATCTAACCATCTTGTTGGGATACAGATCATACCTTTTTGTTTTTTGTTTTTTCAGTTACGTATATTTGTTCCCAAAATGAATTACAGCCCCTATACAGGAAGTGAAGCATTGGTAAGGACAGGCAATTAAAAAAAAATTTTTTTTTTTTAAATCATAAACTATTCAAGTAAGACGACTTGAGATTTTCTGAGTAGCTGTTGCTGCCAAAGAATAGTGCCGATGTAGCGTGATTTACAAATGGTGCCTAAGAGTGTGAAAATGATGACGGTACCCCAGAAAAGTGTAGAGAGGGATGTGAACAGGGGAGAGAACTTTTTTTTTTTCAGGTGAACCGATGAACCGAGTAATTGTGGGGGGGGGGATGACTTTCGCTGACGGCCAGTCACAAATGGGAAACATGTTAAAAAGCTGTTGAATAACTGCAAGGAACACGTACTGCATGTGTAACCACAGTAACAATCCACGTTTGTGTCCTTTAATTCTGCCTCATACAGCCTAGATTTGGCTCCAAGTAACTTTTACTTATTCAGTCTCTATGAAAGGTTGATTCTCTGGTTGGAAAACAATTCAAAACTGATAGCAAAATAAAAGATAAGTGCATGAGAATCTGTATTATTATTATTATTATTATTATTATTATTATTATTTATTATTATTATATTATGCCCTCAAAGTACAGCTGTAAAATTTGTCTGTGAAAGTCTTATATTGGTTTGTGCGGTATATCTGTATTCAGAAGATGGTTTTGCTTTAGCAGAGTAACTACAAACTTTGTATATTTGAATGATTTGATGTCTGTGCTAAAATTACCTACCATACATTATGATGCGCTCTTTAAAAGCAGTTAAATATTCTCATGTAGGTACTTTGCCATTTTGGTCTTGGACTTTTTTGAAGTAACGATTAAAAGAGTAGCTATACCATTATGCAGCTGCCATCTTGCATAACTCTGATGCACAATGGAATGTCATACAACACTGTTCACTTATGACAAGTTTGTGGCCCTTTTGACTGTAGCTGTTGGAAAAGTGTTGAGAGTTTGTTTAACTTCACTGAAATTAACAATGCAAGAGAGTATTGGTTATAGATGATTTAGTTTCCGAACATATTCTTGTGGTCTTTTATCTAAAGTCATGGTAGACTCTTTGGTTCTTAGGTTAAGCTGTAAGGTTGGACCGGAAACTCTTCCTGTTACGGCCGTAGGCACACAGTAAATCTGTTGGGTTGTTGCTTGTTAGGTTTCCCTGTCCTGCAACTGCATATAGACTGATGTGTAGTTGTATGATTTTGACAAGAACTGTAGATAAATGGCTTTATATTTAACTCAACGGATGCACATAGTAAAGAAAAGTCTGGACAAATGGATAACTGATTGGTGAGTTACAAAAATGATTCTGGAAAAAGAAATTCTAAGAAACTTCTAGACTTATAAATTTCCTTTTAAAAAGAAAAGAATTACTCATGCCAAGTTATCATCTTATCTCTAGGTTTTCTAAAATGAATATATTTTTGGATAATGTTAATGTACACTGCATTATTTTAAAATTGGTGAAATGAATGAAAATATTCCCCCTCCTTTTTTTTTTGGTTTCTAACGCTGTTGTTTGTGTACATTACTGGTATAATGGCCAATTGTGTGTCTTTGACAGGTGTGGCTGACCAAACAGATCCCACAATCACTCGATCCAAGGACCAAGTATGTGAGCACTTCAAATATTTTTGGACAGCGATGTGTACAGGCTGTAAAGGTGCGTATTGTATGGTAAAACCTAAGGAGCCAATTTTTTTCCAGGGTGGCAGAACAGCGAGCGCATCATAATTAAATGAAATTAACCCTTTGTGTGCTGCGAGCTTCAGGCTTCAACTCTGTCACTGGATCTTTTTTGTATTTTCGTTTTTTAAGGCAGAAGAGTTCAAGATGCATGAACCATTTTTTTTTTTAATGAGTATTTTCTGCTTGAAAACCAATTCTTGCTGATCAGTTTTATTTAGAAATAAGAAATACCAGGGACATTGGTCAAATGAAACACGGGTAGTGTTTCCAGAGAAGATATCGGTTTCCATATCCGCCATTCGTATTTTTTAACTGTTTGCTTGTTAAATCAATGTTTTGAAGGTTTGCCATTTGCCTTTTTTTTTTCATTTCTGTAAACTGGCAGCGATGCTAAAGGAAGATTCCTGATTTGTGCTTTAGTGTACAATGAAAAATCTGATGTTTAAAAATCACAAGTTTATTTCCAAAACTTCAGTTGCCTTGGTATTGATTTATCACTGCAAATGAAATTTGACATCTTTACATTCCTCTCCAGTAGGATTGACCGACTGCTTGGTACTTGAATCTTACATTGAGTGAGTAGAAAATGTCTGAGACAGACTAATAAAGCTCTATTACATCAGCATCAGGCCTCAATTTTACCCTCTCCAACTGAAACCTGGATATTCTGCACTCTTTTGGACATTGTACACTGTTTAAATGTATAAATCAATCTGGCCTCCAAAACCAGCTGATCATGGATCATCTACATGACCAACCACACTCATTTGGTTCCCAACAAAGCCATGTAGACCCACGTGCTTGCTTCTCTCTCTCCATCTCTCTGGCCAAAGACAACTGACATAAAAGATAAGGAAAAGTGTTGCTTTGAAAATTAAACAAGTTTTGGTTGAGTTAATTAATGTAGAGCTTCATACATTGCAGATAAACTGACTGAACTTGTTAAATTACACAGCATGAAAACCATTGGCAATTGGTTACATGTGTCATGTGTGTTTTGCATAACTGCCCAATCCATGGATTACGCAAGGTAATTGCCCATTCCCAGGAACAGCATCCCTGATTGCCTAATCCATAGACAACACAATGGCTGTAATTCCACAGAATGAAGCATTTCATATGGATTTTTATGATAGCATGCAGTCAATTAGTTGTAAATTCTGATATCACAGATTAGTACATTTCAGTGTAAAACATTCTGGTATAATAAATATCAATCTGATAGCACATATACAGCGGTTCATAATGATGTCTATTGCTAAAAATATACATGCAGCTAAATCAGTGGCAGCCTGAAACATTTTGGTATGGTAAAATCCTACTAGTTGGAACAATTTTTTTCCTCCATCTTGGGGCTACTGTCAAACTAATGTCATGAACAGCAAACTTAAGTCAATCATCAAATACACTTAAGGCATAATTGCTCACTCCTTAGGATTACGCAGATTAAGTGATTGCCCAGTTGCAGGTAATTACTGGGCTTGGGCACAGTCTTGTGCATCCTCGTGGACTGGGCACAACATACTTTACTGTATCTTTTTCATTGTCTTACAATAAACATAGTAAGGTTTCAATATTTGTTTTTCTTTTCAGATGATGGAGGAGGGTAGATTGTGTATTTGACTGATTGCTCAAATCTTTCCAGTTTCTTCATTCACAGTTGACTGGTTATTTGCCTCTTGTCTAATGTTGCTCCAAGTAGTAATCGAACCGTCGTTGTTAAATGTTACATTGACACTGAATTACAACTTTTCTTCTTATAGACTGACATAAACAAGAGTGACGCCCTGCAAGTATATGAAGAATTACTGGAAATGAAGAAAAATCTGGAGATGAAACATGTTCCTAAATAGTAATATTTTGTTGATAATGTATACGTTAAATGGGACCATTCCTTTTACTTTGTTATGCCATTTGTTGTAAATGGATTCTGTTATTGATCTAAGACATCTTGAACACCGTAAGTTATGTTATTTTTTCTTGCTCTCTTTCCTTTCTTCATTCAGTCTTTTGAACCGAGTTTATTTGTAAACATAGCAGAATAGATGGTGGTGGGAGTTTTCCCAGCTTAATTATCTTATTTCAGAAAGAATGGAAGCTCTCAGAAGAGCAGTGACAATTTAAAGGAACAAAACTGTCTGCGTTTTCGAATGTTCTGCTAAACTGTAATCAGGCCAATGAGATTTCGAGTCTTTCTCGTTGTTGCATAATAACATTCTGAATTTTCAACAAGGATAAAACTCCTGAAAATTTTATTTTAATTTTTAAAGTGAACATTTTTGCTGACAGCTCTATCGAAGTATTTGGGTCAAGGTGTACGCCAGCAGCTTTCTGCGAATTAAAAGCATTTGAAAAACCCTAATAAAGATTTTGACATTTTATAAAGTTTGAATTAAGTGTTTGTAGGTGGGGGTGCATTTTAATCAGATTATAAAGGCTGAACTAGAGCTACATGCATGCTTGAAGGTTCATAATATATCAGTCAACTGGCGCAACTGAGTAAGAGTATAATTAACTCTTCTACAGTAGCTGTGAACGAATTTCAAACTATTCCAAAGTTATAGAGTGTAACTGGATAGAGTTATGTCCCTTTGACATCTCTTAGAACATTAAAGGTTAATTATCTGCTTAATCCAAATTATTGGAACAAATGTTTCGGCTGAATGTTTAGTTATACACCCATGGAATGGAAAGGATATGTTTGGATACCAAACAAATGCTTTCGGTTTCTGTTACACCAACTACAACTGTCTTCAAAAATGGGTAGGAGTAATAATAGTGACAATAGAGCGGTGTGGCGTATCTAAAACAACGAAATCGATTCTTTGAAAGGCAGGATCCGTGAGGGAGATGATATTGTCTCATTTTTTGTCCACGTTCACAGCGACTTGCGCTTGAGCCGGTGTACAGCTAATCAGCTCTATAATCCTCAGGTATTTATGCAGGTGTTAAATTAAACTGTCAGTGGAGGTTTTTACATCTTTGCTCCACGGCAGACTATCTATCTAATCCAATATCAAGACAGACTGGAATATGATGATGTCGGTTTAGCGAGAGGGAGTTATTTCCCTTCCATTATCGCATGGTTAATCGAGGGCATAAAGCTACTCAAACGTACAATATTATTTATTCTAATATTTATTCCGCCATTTCACGGACAAGAACATAGATGATAATAAATAAATAAGTAGGTTATTTCCATGATGTAAAGTTGCGTATATCTTTGGTCTTCGCGATGCACACAAGGTCAGGGGACTCTGCTTTATAATCGAAATACATTCAGTTAGTTTTTAAAAGTCTCTGGTGGAGTTTGAAAAGTCATTTCCTCATTTGGCGCTTCACTGTACCGATTTAAGCATTCGAAAATCGCGTAAGGTTATTTCCTGATTTTTGGTCTTGTATATGTATGTATATAGATACACGAATAAAGTTTGAGACATTTCACTTTTATGGCAAAGATCCCAAACCAAATCTCGCACAATAGTATTTATGCCTACAGTTAGAACGTTCGATATGTCGATTATTAGACAACGTTTACAGATGTAACCATTGATATTAACTTGAAAGACTGTATTCTTAGCTCATGAGGTAGCAGGCAAACAGAAAATTGCTAAATAATTTTGGGGGGTTTCAGCAAAAGAAGTCTCCTTATTTGCATCAGTTACAAATGAGTAAATGCCCAGATATTTCTAACTTTCGGATAAAAGACGAACTGGCGACCGACAGTAAATATCTTGCATACGCTCGCTTTTCTTACATTATGGCAGAATTGCTTAGCGACAAGTTTAAGAGCGAATCAAACGTAATCGAAGATTTGTCACAAAGACCAAACCTTTAGAGGTGAGACGAGATAAAGAAATCGAAAAAATATTAGTATTTGGTCGCACAGGCATAAAGATCAATTACATCCTGGCAGAGCTGAGTTCACAGGAAGAATATTCCAGTCTATGCAGATATCGACCCGAGTCGACTGACTGATTCGGTACAAATGATCCAAGTTTCTGAGTTTTTACGTCTTAATAGCTTTGTCTGTACCGTTCCATAAATTCTCTATTGGATTTAAATCATGGCTTGGAGCCGGCCACTTTAGAGGAGGGATTTTCTTATCTGCGAGATTCCGCTTGAGGATGGCTGTCGAGAATTTCGAATTGTTATTGTTACAGATTCTGAGTGAGGAGGAGAAGGGATTCAGAATACGGCTTTAGTGTATTGATCTAGATCCATTATTCCCCAGGAACAATAGATAAAGCCTTCTTTTCTGTTTTGGAAGAAACAGTACCAATCATCGGTTTGGTATACTTCGGTTGGAACTTTACGGAATCTTTGGTTCTTGGCAAACTGCGGTCAGATTCTTCGATTCTTCAAAGAAACAAAAAAAAAAAAAGGTTCCCTTCTGGAAAAACACACCCCTCTCAACAATTCGAAATCACAACCGTTCTGGACAGTTCTCGCAGAGATCGGTAGGTCCTCCAAATCGTTTAAAATGTCAACGGACGTCTAGTGCCGGTCCATTTCGAACAGACATGGCCGCCTGTTTGTTAGTACAGTTTCCAGGATGGCTAACGTTTTAATGCACTCGGCCCGCTTGGGAATATGAGCATCTGTACGATACGATCGCGTTTCGTTGGACATAAACTGCTTTTTTCTTAAAACCTATTGTTGAATTATTAAAAAACGCTATGTGTTAGTTTGTTATATTCTACACCCACCTGTTGTTATCTGACGACTGCGCGTGCATCATCGAGACCGTTGTAAAAATGATACCTTACTCCCGTCCATGCATTATAAATGTGATGGTTTTTTTGAAAATAAACTTTCACGTTTTAAGACAGGAGGTGGTTCAGTATGACACGTGTTTTAAGACGGGATGTGGTTCAGTATGACACGTCGTGTTTTAAGACGGGAGGTGGTTCAGTATGACACGTCATGTTTTAAGACGGGAGGTGCTTCAGAATGACGCCCTGTTTTAAGACGTGAGGTGGTTCAGTATGACACGTCGTGTTTTAAGACGGGAGGTGGTTCAGTATGACACGTCGTGTTTTAAGACGGGGGGGTGGTTCAGTATGACACGTGGTGTTTTAAGACGGGTGGTGGTTCAGTATGACACGTCATGTTTTAAGACGGGATGTGGTTCAGTATGACACGTCGTGTTTTAAGACGGGATGTGGTTCAGTATGACACGTCGTGTTTTAAGACGGGAGGTGGTTCAGTATGACACGTCATGTTTTAAGACGGGAGGTGCTTCAGAATGACGCCCTGTTTTAAGACGTGAGGTGGTTCAGTATGACACGTCATGTTTTAAGACGGGAGGTGGTTAAGAATGACGCCCTGTTTTAAGACGTGAGGTGGTTCAGTATGACACGTCATGTTTTAAGACGGGATGTGGTTCAGTATGACACGTGGTGTTTTAAGACGTGAGGTGGTTAAGAATGACGCCCTGTTTTAAGACGTGAGGTGGTTCAGTATGACACGTCATGTTTTAAGACGGGATGTGGTTCAGTATGACACGTCGTGTTTTAAGACGGGGGTGTGGTTCAGTATGACACGTGGTGTTTTAAGACGGGTGGTGGTTCAGCATGACACGTCGTGTTTTAAGATGTGAGGTGGTTCAGAATGACGCCCTGTTTTAAGACGTGAGGTGGTTCAATATGACACGCCCTGTTTTAAGACGTGAGGTGGTTCAGTATGACGCGTCGTGTTTTAAGACGGGAGGTGGTTCAGAATGACACGCCCTGTTTTAAGACGTGAGGTGGTTCAGTATGACGCGTCGTGTTTTAAGACGGGAGGTGGTTCAGAATGACACGCCCTGTTTTAAGATGAAACGCACTTAGGAATTCTGATTTGACAAAAATGTGTATTGAAAACCTATCAACCCAGTTGATGCCGACATTCTAGTTTGTATTAAATACTACGATTAAACTTTGCTTTATCCTGATTCTAATCACACGACAAACGTCAATTAATATCAGAGTGAGGACGGAAACCATTTATCGATAATTTTTCTCTTCGTCTTGAAGTGTGAACATCAAAATAGTTTTTCTTCTCGAATTTCTGAAAACAGACCGGGTCACGCTCAAATGAATTGGTTGGTGGCTTTTTCTATTAAATTATAGGAAGAAAGAAGGACCTGTATTCGTCACCCTTTAAAGTGATTACCACAAGACAAAAATTAGATTTACAAATATATCTATTATGAGTTTAAAATAGCAGCAGAAATGATGCTGATATTTAATTACAGTCAATCTGAAAATTTTAAGTCAGGCGGGTTTGAGTTAACATTCAGAAAGGTGGTCAATCCGTAGTTGCAGTACTCTGTGGAGGGCTATCAGTACGAAATTACCCCTATTAGCGTATAACATCTCTGGAGACTTTCTATAATTCATTATAGTGACAGTGTGTCGGATATTGAGATACCGACTTCAGGAAATTGTGGTTCTCGACACGCTTTGCAGAATACTAATGATATTGTGTTTCTTTTATTCTCGGCTACGTCAAAATGTATTTCCCTCCACGCCGGCTGAAACTGGGCGTTAATATGACCGCATCGTCTTGTTGACATCTTTTATTTATCGCCACGTGTCGGAAAATCTTCTGCTAGCGCGTCGTTGATCGACGAATCCTTTATGTACACGTTATATCACTGGCCTAATTAGTTATTTTAGCGAGGTTTTCCCAGCTGTCAAACCAACATGGCCACGTTTCTGAAAGTGTCGCTAAAACACAATTCTGTAGACTCCTTTTACCGGACGTGACAACCTAATTTGTGGTCCGTCACACCATCTACCGTTAGAGGCGGTCTTCTGTAAGAGACTTGATACTGCGTTCAGCTCGTCAGTTTGTGTGTGTGTGTGTGTGGTATGTATTGTGTATGTGTATGCATGTATGTATATATGTGTGTGTATGTATTGTATATGTGTATGCATGTATGTGTATGTATGTATGTGTGTGTGTGTGTGTGTGTGTGTGTATCTGGTTGTATGTGTGTATGTATTGTGTATGTGTATGTATGTATGTGTATTATGTGTGTGTATGTTATGTATGTGTATTGTGTGTGTATTATTGTGTGTATGTGTATGTATGTGCATGTGTAGTGTGTATCTGTATGTGTATGTGTGTGTATGTATTTGTATGTGTATGTATGTGTATGTATGTGCATGTGTATGTGTGTATGTATGTATGTATGCATGTGTGTATGTATGTGTATGTATGGTCATGTGGTGTATGTATGTGCATGTGTATGTGTATGTATGTATGTGTGTGTGTGTGGTCAGTTGCAGCAAGAATTTTCTTCGAAATATATTTTAAAGTTTGTAAATGCATTCAAAAAAGCGATGGTCGGTCGCACTTCTTTGATAACGGACTTCAGGATACATTCGTTAGGGTCGACGAATCCTTTATTACAAACAAATGGGAAAGGATTGTCAAAAACTAATATTACCAGAAAAAATCGCTTCGTATCGATAGAAGGAAGCGGGGACCGAATTACGTAATTGGTCCTCGAGTAAAGAATATGCGAGTCTTAATCTACGGGAGACAACCTCTGGTTTTTTTTTATAAAATTGTACCGGACGGGAACGGAGAACGGCGCTCGAGATTTTATCGGGTGTCACTCAAGCGCCGCACAAACGAGAATAAAACCAAGAAAAACCAGGAAACAGCTCTAATTAGAAAACTAATTTATTTCATCAAACATTTTTTTTATTTTATTATAAAAAAAAAAAAAAAAGTTAAATTCCCGTGATCCGTAGGTTTAACCTACGACCGGAGCCTGCACAGGAATGTAGCGCGTGGCCGGGGAGAGATCCCTTCCTTCGAACGAGAATTCTGGACATAACTTCAGAATTAGGAGGCATTTTCACGCTATCTTTTTTTTTTAAAAAAAAAAAACCAATTCACAAGGGTAGCATGAAGCACGATTAAAGGGTTCTATCTCTTGGTGCATTCGAACCCGAACCTTCGGCCTGTACAGTACCCGCCGCAATAAAACAGTCTCACCCTCTTACAGATGTGAAATGGAGGACTTACCACCAGGAGCCGGTCACAGCTGTCGTATCGCGGGCAGGGGAGCGAGCTCGAGGCTTTTGTTGTTCTGCGACGTAGTTCAAGGGAGACAGATCAGAAGGGGCAATTCCAACAAAACCCTTCGCCGACCTCTCTCTCTGTCTCTCTCTCTCTTTCTTCTCCCTTTCTCTCCTCTTCCGCCTCTCCCTCTCTCTCTCTCCCTCTCTCTCTTCCTTCTCCCTTTCTCCCCTCTTCCGCCTCTCCCTCTCTCTCTGAATGATCGCGGTTTTAATATCGTTGCTAGCTGTTTACTTTCATTTTAACTTATATATTCCCCATAAATCTGATTCCTCCAGCTCCCCTCTTTTTTTTTTTTTTTACCTCAATTAATTTGTTTACAATCTATGTGACAGTCGCTTTAAGACAGAAATATGTTCGGTTTTTGTTTTTTAATGTCGAGTTATTAAAATAGTTAACCACGTTCGGGTCCAAGGCATGAAATATACTGAAACAAAGATTACAATGCGAATGTATTAGCGCATCTACTTTTAAAGTTTCCCTTTAATATTAGCATACACGATCGGCTACTCATGCAAGAAAATGAAATATAAAATGTACATAATGAATCGATATAAGTCTCGCCCTAAGATATACGATTTGCACTTCAATATTACAAGTTTTTAACAACAACTTTAAAAAAAAAAGAAGAAAAAGGGGGGATGGACTGGGCACAGACGCAGGTGTAAAAAAAGGTGACTGTTTTCGTTTTGACGCTACGCTGGCTGTGAGCAAAGCGTGATGGGATCTCGGTCCCGCTGTTCCCAAAAGTGAAAACCGTGTCTCGTGATCGTTGTTTCCCCGAAATGCTTCTTTAGAGTTGTCTTCCTTCAGTTAAGAATAGTCTCGTGGCAGGTGCTTTGTTTGTTTGTTTGTTTTAAATTTCTAAAGTCAGCGTCACCGATGACGTCGGATGTTGAATTAACAAAACTGTCTTGTATAGAGAGGGTTAAAGAGAGTCTAAGATGACGTCAGAATTATTTAAATTTATAATTTTATTTAAACTTTAATTTAAGCCAAAAAAAAATAGAAACGACGAGATGCAGTGTTCCATTATTTCCAGTCCTGTGTATATATATATACACACATACAGACACACACACACACACACACACACACACGCATACACATTTGTAAAAACATAAGTTGATGAATAGAATTTTTAAAACCGTTAATGTTTCACAGACCTTTGGCCTCAGAATAACACGAGTCATCCAAAATAAACTGCCTTTTAATTAATTGATTTCTTTTTTTTAAAAAAAAGTATGTTTTCCTTCCACCCGGCCCTTGTCCCCTTCGAGCGTGAGACGAAGCACATCACGCGACTAGATCTGTTACCGACGTTTGGTCGCCGACAGGTGCGTTGCCCCGTGTACGGTCGCTGCTCACACCGGCTCGTCATGAATTCCCAACCGCCTGCCTCCTGTCTACGCCATGGTTTGTGTCGCGTTGCCCACTTCTCTCCCTTTCCTCAGAATTTATATTAAGCTCTTGCTCAGCGAGAGGGATTTATGATAAAGCAAAGCGATTCCGGGTGGTTCGCCGATCCCCTCCTCGGTCCGGGGATTGGAGACGAGACGAACCGTGGCAGGAGTAGAAGGGGAGATCATCCAGTCGCGCGCGTTTGAAACAAATACATTAAGGGGGATGGGGGAGATAATCCGCGAAGGTTAGCCGATGACGTTACACGGTCCTGATCACAAAAGTATCCGAACCTCTTTTTTTTTATTATTATTATTATTATTATTATTATTATTACTATCAAATGTATTTAAATGGCAGTTAAATGTTTACTGAAAAATATTTCTATAGATGTTGAGCGATGTCTGTCTCTTAGTAAAATTCGTCTTCCCAATCGTTTATTTGGCTGTGACAGGTGCTCGTCAGCGGCTGTCCTCGCGGAAAGTTCGCTTCACAGGGGTCCGGTGCACCCTGGGATCGGCCCGTCGCTTCCTGGTAGTCGTGCGGCGCAGCGTAGACGTCGTCCGCTCTCCGCCCGCCCTTCCCCGCCGTTTGCACGAAGGCGTACTCGTCGTCGTTGACCACGTAGTGCTCCACGTGTCTCGCGAACCTCTTCGCCCGGGGCGGCGCCGAGTCCGCGCACGCGCCGTTCTCGAACGAGGCCGGGCCGACGGAAGCCCAGGTCTTGCGGGGTGTCTCGGACGCGATGGCGGAGTACAGCACGGGCCCGGACTGTTTCGAGTTCTCCGCCGCGAAGGTGGTGAGCCCCCCGTTCCGAACGGTCTTCCCCTGGCCGGGGTCTTTGCAGTTGTTGGGCGCCAGCCGGTCGGTCTTCGTCGGGCCGCCGCCGTCCATTTCCTCGTCGCTGACCCTGAAGGTGTCCATGGGCGTCTCGTCCCCTTTCCTCAGCAGCGACCGCTCGCTCGACTCGATGTGGTACTGGCCGGCCCGGTAGTATTTGACGTAGCTGAAGTTAAGAGACCCGGAGCCAAAAAAAGAAGAAGAAGAAGAAAATCGGATTAATCACTTGGAAAACTCGGTATCCACTGAAAGCATCGAGTTCGTACATTAAATTCGCGGAGAGGAACAGCCGAGGGGGGGCTCCTCCTCCTCCTCCTTCTCCTCCTCCTTACAGCGGGGACATCGTTCAGCGATGCTTCTGTCCATCTGATGGATCGGCTCTCGCTTTACTCCAGACAGCAGTCCCGCTATCCCACACCAGCGTCTTCACCTGTAAAGCTTTGATGTTACTGTCGTGTTACCTTGTCAGGTGGAACGTCCGCGCCTCGTATGACCTGAAGTAGTCTCATCCCCTCAAAAATGAGAACCTTTCTCAGCAAATTGGGCGAATAAGAACGGTCACCCGAAGTCCCTACAGTAACCGTGCAGGTGCGTGTTTTTTTTTTAGCAGGTGAATATTTTAAATTGTTTTTATTGACAGCGACGTCATCGTATCGTTACGAACACTTCCAGGATTTCCAGGTATGGGAGACCGGGGCTAGTATTGGGGGGGCCCAGTACCCCCTAAACTAGCGGGGAAAGCAAACAGCCGTATTCTGCATTGGCACTTTTCCTAAAAAAGCCATTTACATTTCCATATATCGCGCATAAGATTGGTCAGGCTAATTTACTGAACAAGTCTCAAATAGCCCCGCCTGCTGACACCTGCCACGACCTTGAAAGCATTCCCGACACGAGTTATCGCGGCTGCTACCGGGGCTGGGGGGGGGGCACGTCGGGGGTTCGAAACGACGCATACCGTTTTTTGCTCGACATTAGGGAATAATAGCAGGAAAGCGAGCAGACCCACCTGGCGGTCACAAACACGATTGCGATGATGGCGGCGAGCACAGCGACGGTGAGGAAGACGTAGGAGACGACAGCACCTGAAAAGGGAAAGAAGTCTCGTAAGGGGGCGCAGCGTGATTCTCGGCCACAGGGATTTATGAAATCCCTGCTCAGCAAAACATACACCACCGACTTCGCGCGTAATTGTACGAAACATAATTAGTGGCCAGGGCGCCTATGGCTGATTCATTATTATTATTATTATATTATTATTATTATTATATTATTATTATATTATTATTATTATTATTATTATTATATCGAAAAACATTGACATTTACGCATTTAGAATGAGGGGGTCTATTCCCGCACTACTTATATTGTTTTTTTAAAAAATAAATTTGAAATAAATTTTTAAAAAGTAGTCAAGGGAAATAACTCTGAGTGGGTACTTATTTTATTACGCCATTTTCTCCACGTGACTACCGAAGCAGTTAGTTTCGACAGTACATGCGCAACGATGGTCTCGTTTTTCTGTTCGGTTTGTCTCTGGTAAAAGAAACAAAACAAGACGTAATTACCGATGCACGGCAGCCTAGACGCAAGAAAGGTACGCCCGGGGGGGGGGGTGGGAGAGTAAAGATCAGTGAAGCGACTGGGACCTGAACGTTTTGGTATTCACGGTTGTTTACCGTTACCTTGCAGCTCTTACGTTTTGTGTTTCATTAATTTGCCAACACGAAAATAGACTTAATTAGTTGGGGGTGGGGGGTGGGAGATATAATGTGTAGAGTGTAGGGAGCTCAAGGTGGTGATTGATGTTTGCCGGGATTTGAAGACCCGACACGCGAAAGGGCCGGTCGCTGTCTGCTGCAAGGCGGAGAGAGAGAGACACGAAGGGTAGACAGATCTCTTTCCCTGCAGGACGACATCTGGATGAATCCAGAGGTTGCGCGGGTATCCCAGCGCGGGCGGGCCGAGGACTGACTGCGCGTAACACCGAGACCCGTTCCTTTGTCTTCCAAAAAATCTCTTTTTACCAGCATCATCGCGGAGCGCCATCTCTCGGGAAATCAACCTAAGCTGTCATTTTCGATGGCATTGAACTGTCTATTCCAAACTGCAGTTTTCTCCGCGTTTACACACGACTGGCAGCCAACCGAAAGGGTAACTTCTATTAACGTCCGTTACCAGAAAAAGTAACATCAGAAACAGCCGGCGATTACTTCAGGGGTTCGGTTAGAATCTATCCTTCGTTAGGAGCATCAAAACTGGCGCAGAGATGGCGCCACCTGCGTGCTGGATGACTGGAAGGTGGAAGAAGTGCCTGTACTAGCGGCAAGGGGTGTGTGTGTGTGTGTTTGTGTGTGTGCATGTGTATGTGTGTGTATATGTATGTGTATGTGTGTGTGTGTGTGTATGTATGTATGTATGTATGTGCATGTGTATGTGTGTATATGTATGTGTATATGTGCATGTGTGTATGTGTATGTGTGTGTATGTGTATGTATGTGCATGTGTATGTGTGTATGCATGTGTGTATGTATGTGTGTGTGTATGTATTGTGTATGTGTATGTATGTGTGTGTATGTATTGTGTATGTGTATGTGTGTGTGCATGTGTATGTGTGTATATGTATGTGTGTCTGTGTATGTGTGTGTATATGTGTGTGTGTATGTGTATGTTGTGTGGTGTGTGTGTGTGTGTGTGTGTATGTATGTATGTGTATTGTATGTGTGTATGTGTATGTATGTGTGTGTGTGTGTGTATGTATGTGTGTGTGTGTGTGTGTGTGTGTGCTTGAACCAAGACGGCAAAAGAAAGAGTAAAGACTGTTCAAGTATCCGAGGAAAAGGTAGCGCCTGCCTTAACGAAATCTAACCCAAGATTCTCTTTCCTCCACTTCAGTTCTTTCCATTATTCAGTGTTTTATTGTTTCCCCATTATGATGTACGGCAAACTGGAAGCAAGCTAGGTTCTCTATCACGCTGTCGTCCATGTTGGATAAACACAAGGCCAAGGTCAGAAAAACAGAGTATAGAACAGTCGTACTCACGGAGTTTGCGGTTCGCTTTCCTGGGGTCGTCCATTTGGTTTGAATTAGTTCTGGCTTCTAGAAATAATAATAATAATAATAATAATAATAATAATAATAATAATAATAATAATAATAATAATAATAAAATAGTAACTGGCGTGTTCTAGATATTTCTGAAAACCAGTCATGAAGTTATCAAGGCCAAATAAGCAATGAAGTTATTAACTCGTATTGACATTAAATGCAAAATGCCTCAGAAGAGACGAAACGTATATCTGTTTCTTATGAAGGGGATTGCAAAGTTTTTAGATAACGATTTAATGATCGGGTAGCTCTGTATCCAGTGTGTGTGCGTTTGTGTGTGTAAAAGTTTCCCGTCACTCTAGAAATATCACCAACAAAGTCCATCCTACGATCACGTGACTTGAAGCTACACCCGCGACCCCTTGCGACCGACGTCACGAGGTCTTTTCCCCCGAAATCGTGCACTTTGCGCGTTAGATTTCAAACTGCCGCATTTCACAGCTCTGATCATTAAGTACGTGGGGGGGGGAACCACGTGTCGATGACCGCTTAACGGAAGTAACGCCATTATGCAAATTCGGCCTGGGGGGGGGTTTACTCGACTTCGCCAAGCTAAAGTGGCGGAGAACTTTTGACCCTCGGCTGTGGATTCTATACTTGGTGCCGACTTCGGGCGCTGCTTGTTCTCGGCGGGGTCAGGTGTTTTTCCCTTTCAATGCGAGGACCGCGTCGTTAGGGGCTGCTCGTCAGGAAGGCTGATTATTCCGCGACGCCAGGTAGTTTGGCGAATATTTCTTTTCGGAATGAATCTGAACAGCGAATTTAATTCCGATCAGTTGTGCGATCCGGGGCTCGTGGATGGCTAAGGAGGGGGAGGGGGAGCCGGGAATGAAGGTTTGGGGGTTCTTTTACACTGCCCAAAAATAAAAGAAAAGGGGCCCACGTTCGGCTTACATCGAAGTCCACTTGCGGACCGTCACTACGACCGCAGTCGTCTTTAATGGAGCGCAGTAGTAAACCAACCAACACTCAAGACTGGTGCGTGTTCCCACAATCCAAATCCCACCCCCACGGAGTAGCCCTGTTACTGACGTGGACCCCGCCCCAAGAGACACAAAACAACAACCGATCCGTTACTAAATATATACAATGATGTGTGAGGAGGGTCGGGGAATCTCTTAAATCTTATCTCTGCACTACCTTCCACAAAACCAACAGTTGGCGCACCTGACGTCCGCGAGAGGGCCGCCGTCGTGGTGCTGACTGCTCCCGATACGACTCCACAGGCAGACGGTTGGCTGCTCTCCTTACCTGCCAAAAGAGAACAGAAAACTGACACTTATAATTAACTCACGCGGTGGCAACCCACGTTTATTACATTCTGCAGCTCAAGTAATAATCACCCATCTTTACCACATTCATCTCACGGTAGTTCAGTAAAATCAGCCTACGTCCGTCTCCCCACAGTAAAATCAGCCTGCGTCCGTTTCCCGACAGTAAAATTCAGCCTGCGTCCGTCTCCCGACAGTAAAATCAGCCTGCGTCCGTCTCCCGACAGTAAAATCAGCCTAAGTCCGTCTCCCGACAGTAAAATCAGCCTGCGTCCGTCTCCCCACAGTAAAATCAGCCTAAGTCCGTCTCCCCACAGTAAAATCAGCCTAAGTCCGTCTCCCCACAGTAAAATCAGCCTAAGTCCGTCTCCCGACAGTAAAATCAGCCTAAGTCCGTCTCCCCACAGTAAAATCAGCCTACGTCCGTCTCCCCACAGTAAAATCAGCCTGCGTCCGTTTCCCGACAGTAAAATTAGCCTGCGTCCGTCTCCCGACAGTAAAATCAGCCTGCGTCCGTCTCCCGACAGTAAAATCAGCCTACGTCCGTCTCCCGACAGTAAAATCAGCCTAAGTCCGTCTCCCGACAGTAAAATCAGCCTGCGTCCGTCTCCCGACAGTAAAATCGCCTCGTCCGTCTCCCCACAGTAAAATCAGCCTGCGTCCGGTCTCCCGACAGTAAAATCAGCCTAAGTCCGTCTCCCGACAGTAAAATCAGCCTAAGTCCGTCTCCCGACAGTAAAATCAGCCTACGTCCGTCTCCCGACAGTAAAATCAGCCTACGTCCGTCTCTCGACAGTAAAATTAGCCTAAGTCCGTCTCACTGTAGTTCAGTTAGATGAGCCTACGCTCGAGTAAGCGGTAACTGCCTACGTCAGTTGCCAATGTCTCTTGCCCAACGTCTGACCCCATATTAAGGAAACAGCAAAAACCAGTTATAACCGTCGATATTTGGTCGAAGATCGCCCTGCCGACTATTCGCATTATTCCATTCTCCTGAGGTGTTCACGCCGAGACCGTCCTCGGTCGAGGTCGTTTGTGATTTGTCAGTTCTTGTTCAGCGCACTCGATTGCATCTGTCAGAATCGCCTAGACACGGGTATCATCGGCGTGAACCTGGAGTTGGTTGTTCGGTTATCGTTCTCACCTGTTAAGCAGGAATAGGTGACAGCCACCACCGGGGGACGAGCCCCGATCAGCCTGCACGGCCGGATGATCTGCCGCAGCCCGTTCGCCGCGCACAGTCGCTGACCGTTGCACAGCAGCTTCAGATTCTCGGTGGCGATCGTCTCGGCGGAAGTTCCACTCAGGTTCAGCCGGACGTCGGTTACCCGGATGACGGCTTGCTGCGTGCACGACAGGCCGAAGGTCCCTCTGCTGCAGATGTTGCTGACGCAGGTCTCGTAGCCTGAAACGGGAAAAGGGGGGAGAACTTCGAGAACCTTAGCGACAAAGCCATTGCTTCAAGCTTGTGTATTAAGACCACTTTTATTATTATTATTATTATTATTATTATATTAGTATTATTATTATTATTATTAATTAATTATTATTATTATTAGTCCAATGTTAATACAAACAAAACAAAGAGAATGTAATACAATAAACAAACAATCGGCCTACCACTGAGTAATACATATAATTCTTGAGCATTGTTGTTGTGGGCCTCCACATTAAAAAACCGTCTAATAATATCTACTAGTTCGAGTTGTGTCCCCTCGACTATGTCTGAGACCGCTTTACCTTATCCGTAAATGCATGATAATAATTACGTTTGGCGCAGAACAGAAATTTTCCGTCGGGTTATGCGAACGAGAATTAGTTACCATTATTTCTTGTTCGCATTCCGAAACAGATCGATACCTCACCATTCGACGTACGTTATTACTATTAGGTTCTCTCTTTTTTTCTGTTCGAAAGGCAAATTCAATATTAAAAACCTTCAAATACAGAAATATGAATAATTAAACATTTGTTCATGTCGACACTGTCGTATATTTTCTGCTCTTTTAAAGTAAGTGTAGAAAGGGTAGTAGTTTCACAGCCTGTACCAACATCATGCAGCACTATGCACAACTATGACTATGACGCGGGCCACGCGAGAGAGAGAGAGAGAGAGAGAGAGAGAGAGAGAGAGAGATGGAGATGGTGAGAGAGAGCGAGAGAGAGAGAGATATGAGAGAGAGAGGATGGAGATGGTGAGAGAGCGAGAGAGAGAGAGAGTGAAGAGAGATGGAGAGAGAGAGAGAGATGGAGATGGTGAGAGGAGCAGAGAGAGAGAGAATGGAGATGGTGAGAGAGAGCGAGAGAGAGAGATGGAGATGGTGAGAGAGCGAGAGAGAGAGATGGGAGAGAGAGAGAGATGGAGATGGTGAGAGAGAGAGAGAGAGAGAGAGATGGAGATGGTGAGAGAGCGATGAGAGAGAGATGAGATGGCGAGAGAGAGAGAGATGGAGATGGTGAGAGAGAGCGAGAGCGAGATGGAGATGGCTATGGTGAGAGAGAGCGAGAGCGAGAATGGGAGAGGAGATGGTGAGATAGAGCGAGAGTGAAGAGGAGAGATTGGAGAGGTCGCGAGAGAGAGATGGAGATGGAGAGGGTAGAGAGAGCGAGAGTGGAGAGAGAGCCCCCGTACAAACTTTTTATCCGAGAGAGGAAATGAAAACCATCCACAGCATCTTCTATTTCCGGTTTGTCTTAATTGCAGACTTGCGCTGTTGGTCAGCCCGCTAATCGATCTTTCCTCTAGCGTTTAACTGGCGAAGTCGTGCTGGATAGAGGGAGGGATGGCTGGATTCTGGGCGCGAGTAAATCTTGGGATGTCTTCGCGAGATAGCTGGTTCATTTCGTGCGTGCGCATGCGTGTAGTGTGCGTGCGTGTGTGTGTGGTGTGTGTGGTGGTGTGTGTGTGTGTGTGCGCGCGTGCGCTCGTCGCTTGCGGATATCGTACATTGTTTTTCGTGCATATTTCCCTCCCCAGTTACCAGGGATCCACGTGAAGGAAACAAGAGCTACGCTTTGCAGCCGCCGAAGTTCGATACTACCTTTGTTGGCGTCCGGTCGGCGCCCATCTGATTGACAAACGAAGACGTAATAAAGATGAGGACCTCCCTCAGATGTCGGGTAAAAGTAGGTCTTCTGTTGTTGTTGGTTGTTGCTTTCCCCTTATCTCTTGCCACCTGCTTTCTGATGTCGCGGATCCCCGAAAATATCTATTATTGGTGGTCGACGTCTGGCTCAGGGGAGCGGGCGGTTCTCTGACGAAACCTTACGAAACCAATCCGGCGACGGAACAGGTCACGTGGTCGGAAGTCTGCGCACCAACCCCTTAACGGTTTTGTTGTTGTTGTTGTTGTTGTCCTACGACAAGGACACGTGATTACTGCCGGATTCGTTCAGGTAATAAACGAGATCGATTCTTCAACAGATCGACGAAGGCTGATCGATACCAATAGCCTTTCGTTCCCTCTAAGAAAGACAACAAGGGCAAATCGAGACTGATCATTGCTTCCCTGGCCTGGGAGACCTGGCTCCCTCCTCCCGCCTCTTCTGACCTTCGAAAAAATATCTACAGCAGGGAGCTGGAAGGGAAAGAGGATGGGTACCTGCCTTGGGGACCCCGCGCAGGTCGCCTGGGTACAGTTGTGATGCGATGGCCCAACACAAAACACCCGGAAAAACCCTACTTTTCTGGTTAGCTCGATCTCAGCTGTCCAGTGGTCTATCACCGCGCCGTCCCCTTCTCCAGCACCGCTTAGCACCCCTGAAGAGGCCGCGGGGCTTGAGGGCGGCCCAGCACGAGTCACCCTGCCGTTTATTTGGAGAAGCGATCTCCGGCGGCCGACCTCGATTTGCCTCTGCAGTTTGCCAGCCCCCGTGTACCTCCAATTATTATTGGTGGACGGCTGTGAGCTGCTGGAATCAGGCCCCTAAACTAATGGCATATTTGTGAGGTTAAAGTGACTGAAGACAATGTTCGTCAATTTGGAGGTCATCGTTTGTCTACCTACGATGACTGTTGCGCTGCCGGTGTAAATCCTGTCCGTTGAGGAAGTCTTATCGCTTCCCGAGTTCTTCGAGGGGAAAGCTAACAGCAGGACTTAATGTTTCTTTCTTTAAAAAGAATAAATTGTTTTCCATTTCTTACAATTTCGAGGAACATTCTTTCAAATTACGAGGGTTTCCACTTCGCAGCTTTTCGTAAATGTTCACTCTGAGAGAGAGAGAGAGAGATGATGGAGAGATGGAGGGGGGAGAGAGAGATGACATCAGTACAGAGAGAGAGAAATGACGTCAGACAGAGAGAGGATGACATCAGTACAGAGAGAGAAGAAATGACGTCAGTACAGGGAGAGAGATGACATCAGTACAGAGAGAGAGAAATGGACGTCAGACAGAGAGAGATGACATCAGTAGAGAGAGAGAGATGACATCATTACGAGAGAGAAAATGACGTCAGTACAAGAGAGAGAGATGACTCAGTACAGAGAGAGATGACATCCGTACAGAGAGAGAAAAATGACGTCAGTACAGAGAGAGAGATGACATCAGTACAGAGAGAGATGACATCCGTACAGAGAGAGAAAAATGACGTCAGTACAGGGAGAGAGATGACATCAGTACAGAGAGAGAAAAATGACGTCAGTACAGGGAGAGAGATGACATCAGTACAGAGAGAGAGAAATGACGTCAGACAGAGAGAGAGATGACATCAGTAGAGAGAGAGAGATGACATCAGTACAGAGAGAGAAAAATGACGTCAGTACAGAGAGAGAGATGACATCAGTACAGAGAGAGATGACATCCGTACAGAGAGAGAAAAATGACGTCAGTACAGAGAGAGAGATGACATCAGTACAGAGAGAGATGACATCAGTACAGAGAGAGAGATGACATCAGTACAGAGAGAGAAGACGTCAGTGCAGAGAGAAAAATGACATCAGTACAGAGAGAGATGACATCAGTACAGAGAGAGAAAAATGACGTCAGTACAGAGAGAGAGATGACATCAGTACAGAGAGAGAAAAATGACGTCAATACAGAGAGAGATGACATCAGTACAGAGAGAGATGACATCAGTACAGAGAGAAAAATGACGTCAGTACAGAGAGAGAGAGAGAGAGAGAGATGACATCAGTACAGAGAGAGATGACATCAGTACAGAGAGAGAAAAATGACGTCAGTACAGAGAGAGAGATGACATCAGTACAGAGAGAGAGATGACATCAGTACAGAGAGAGAAATGACGTCAGTACAGAGAGAGATGACATCAGTACAGAGAGAAGGGGGAACCTCCGCTAGTTGACAATCTATTTTAAGGTTTAACTTGTTGTTGAGAAGTTCATTTTGATTGAGCGAGGACATCACCTGGTTTCCGTGTTGTCTGTTCTCTGTTTTGCTAATTCGATTTTTTGTCTTCCACGTAGGTTACGCAATACATCGATCGCGCTGAATCAAAGCCGTTCGTGATTTCTGGAAGAAGCCTCTGATTGCGTGTGGAAGCCGGAGATAGTGAGACGTAAAAATGTCCAGAACTTTCTACAATTGATTTTATTTTCCAGTCGATGAGTTTGGATGCTGTAAACACAGGAATAATGAAGCTTCGGAACGAACTGTATGTATCTGACACGATGCAAAGGCGGCCCTTATCAAATAACTTCTCTTCCAAGTGGGCTGTGCAGTAAAAATAATGATAGCATAAATTCCCAACCTACAAACTGTAAATATAAAAAAAAAGAAATTAAAGGTTTTATTTAGCTTTTTTAATTCTCCGAAATAATTTTATCACCATTTTATTTTATTTCCCTTGCCAGTAACTACTTGTTAGCTGTTCGAATCCGCGTCACTGAAGTGGGTCGAGTACGATGCGAATTTGATAACAGCAGTATCAGAAATTGTTTATTTCAATGGAAATCGAAATCGCGGACTTATTTTTTACTCATTAGGGCTTACGAAGGGTACTTGTGCGTCATAGTTGTGCGAGCTGACGTTCTGTATGCGGTTGCGCAGTTGTGACCTCACTACCTTTTAGCCTTCACTTCAAAAGAGCTAAGATGGCAGTCTCCGAAGTGTCGATGTAATGACATCTCTCTAATTACCGTCTATGGGCATGACACGATTAAGTGGTTCAGTTTCTCGCCGTCAAAGCCAAATCACAATAAATAGTGTTTCTGTACAGTTAGACAGCGCCATCTTCGGTTAAGTTCCTGTACTTGTTACTAGAACTAACTCTTAACGCAGCTATATGTCGATACGATCGTGGTGTTGCTTTACGTATTGCTCAACAGCAGCCAGGGAGCAAGTCGGAATACCGTAAGCCTCATTGTCTGTAAGACAGTATAATACGATTTAATGCAAGGGACGATCAGTATGTTTAAAAATGTGTTAGATGGGTTCTTCTAGAGGGGAAATCAGCGGGCGCGCTGTCTGAAAGAACATGGCGACTGTGTTCGCTTCCAGGGGCCTCCAAAGCCAAGGCGTTTAGCTACACGAGCCGACCTAAACAGCAGCGGTATTAACCCTCTAAAGACCTTGTGTTGCTTTTTATCTTAAAGACAGACCGATCTAAGAAAAATATATACATAGACATGAAATCAGAATTCCAGTTAATGGAGAAGTTAATTTTCTATGCTGACAGTCTTGGGCACCACCAAGAGGAGTAGCCCCAGAGCCCCGGAATATAACTACAGCTCGTTAACTCTTCTTTTTTTTTTTTTAAAACTAGAAGCTTCAGCAGTTGGGCGCGATGTATGGAGGAACAGGTTTGCTGTTGGAAAAATAACTACAGACGCTGTTCTTTCCTGAATGGTTTTAATTAACTGCTTGTATTTCGTCAATAACCCTGGCCCGGGATTTTATTTCGAGACCTCTTGTAAAATGTTTTTGTTTAATTATAGCATTGGTTTGAGGCAGCGATTCCAATCTGAAAACAGAGTGGGAGAGGGGGTAGGGAAAGGGTGGGGAGATGTTTGTGAAAGAGATTCAAGCGTATTGCAATTAAGAATTAAATTAGAAAAGCAACAGTAACTATAGTAATATTACTACTGCCGTTGCTTCTAATAATAATAATAATAATAATAATAATAATAATAATAATAATAATAATAATAATAATAATAATAATAATAATAATAAATAACAAAACAAACAACAATAATAACAATAATAATAAAACAACAACCAACAACAAACAACAAAACAATAATAATAATAATAATAATAATAATAATAATAATAATTAATAATAATAATAATAATAATAATATAATAATAGATATTTTTCAAGTGTTTGTTACTCTTTCATAGCCGAGCTGTAGCGGTAGATGCCCCAAATTTTGGGTGTAGGTACCTCAGCTAGTAATGGGTAATAAAAGAGACAAATAGATATTGCATTCAAGTGAAACATCCCAGGTAACACTTACTACGTTTGTAACGGAATTATTTCACAGTTTATCTCTAGTTTTACTTGTTAGCGACTGCTCATTTTTACTGAATTTGAAACAGGCGGCGTACCGCTACCTTAATGTCACGTGATTGACACTATGCAGAGTGACGTCGGCCATTACATTACAGAAACGGTAAACAGAGAGTACCGGAACAGCAGGACATTCCAAGAAGGTAACATAACGATACAAATCATCTTATTTCTCTAAACCCTAAAACTTTCAACTGACTCCGAAGTTTCCTAAGAGTGCGCTTCAGCTTGTATGTCCTAACAGGATTGGACCGGGCAGTAAGTATAAGACCATCTCTACGCGGAAATCCCCTGACATTAAGGTGATGTTCTGAGTCCCCCATATCAGTTGTTACAAACGGACAGCTTACCGGTGCGGCACGTGGCGCCAGGGACGTAGAGGGGTGACAAAATGTTACCAGCGATCGAAACGACTTTTTTTGGTTTTTTAAACTTTCGTTTTAACTAAATAGTTGTGGAGTGAAATAACCTTCCGGGTCAAGGGTCGTGGCTGACTTTCTGGGCTGGTTACAGACTTCAGTACCTATCTGCTTCTGCTTGTACCGACCCATTTCAGTCTGAAAGTGAATATTTCTAACGATAGTTTTATGGAAATTATTTTTAAAATGTACCGTATTTGTGTGTATGATGTAAAACGTGGTGGGGGGTGTTTCCGGTTGACTACCGGATGTAGCAGTGATCGCAGTTTCAGCCACCATAAAAACCTGAAGAAAACGGAGTCTAAAGACAAGCTGGCAGATGAGCGGAGTTCTGAGATGACGTCACGACACTTATCAGGAATGTGCTTGATAAATATCATTACTGTCGTTCTTATCGTCTGCTCATGCAACCGATTCCGGAGGCTGCGGTTCTCCTTAATTACCATTCACGTATAACGGAACAAAAAAAATTGGTAGTATCAAAGAAATCCATTAGAGAATCTGATACGGCGTTGTTCTCTTCTTCTTCTTCTTCTTCTTTCTTTTAAATGTGTTTGAGGATGGAACTTAAATCAAAGGCTTTCAGGTTCGGGTGTGCGATTACAGCCACCTGTTCTTTTATCCCCGCGTCTAATAACTCAGGTAATGTTTCCATGGCAGTGATGGAGCGGCTTTTAGTCAGTCAGTGGGTTGGAATCACCGGACCAAAATTAATTCTTCCTCCGGATGATAGATTCTCTTCCGGAAAAAGGGGGGGGGAGCAAACCAAAACACTTCCTTTAAGGGGGGTTTTATGAGTTAGGCTTCTGCATGGCACCTGGGGTACAAACACTACCCTTAATTAATCACGTGTTAAACCGTAGGGGGCTGAAACGCAGTAGATTCCTCGTTAAGATTGTAACGACAGCAGCCCCTTAGCTCACCGCTTGTACGGGAGGTAAAAACTGATGCGGTACATGAAGGGTTAATGGATTCCAAAACAGTTAAAAGTGAGTTGTTGTTGCTATAGTTTCCTAGCGCATGCGCAACGGACTGAGAAACATTACCTGAAATGCCGGAGTTCTGCGAGATGGGGGCAAAGAGCGATACTCCGGGGGTGTGGGGGTAGGAGAGGAACAACATCCAGCAGGACAAAAAACAGAATCGGAAGAAAGGGCCAAGGTTAAAGCTCTAGAGAGTCTGAAATCTTGGCGAGAGCGACAAAACATGAGACCGGAAGTCCACAATTAATAGAAAATAAACGAAGAGTAGATGTCCAGTGTAAAACTTTAACAGATTTTTGTTCTAATGGCAGCTCTAACTACGGTATTCCAGAAAGAACCCAAGAGCAGGAATAAACTAAGAGAACATAGGGGATGCCGCAGTAGACGACTGAGACCGTTCTACGAAAAGTGTCCGGATGGTGATGAAGATGCTGATGTTGTTTCCAGAGTTTTCTCAACATAGGCGGCCTTTAGGTCGGCTTCTGACCACATGCGCTTCTCAGCACCTTCATTGCAAACTCATACAGATGGCTGCTTAAAGACAGAAACCTCGGGCGACTCGGAATATCGAGAGCGTACGATGGTGATAAATATCAAGTAAAGTCCACCTTTATCAGTAAATGCAGAGATGGGCTTTACTTATCCTTGCTGAGCCGATCCGCTCGCGACTTCGTACAAAGAGACTAGCTCGCATATTCAGTTTCGTTTTAGTATAGATATCAGAAAAGACCGCAGGGGGGCGCTGGGGGGAGGGCGTCGCCGTAGCATATACAAGACCACCAGAAGAAAACAAGTGTTTATTAATTCGATTTTAATAAACCGGCTTAGAAATCGACTTCATACAGACAACCCGCAGGTAGTGAGTTAAACTATCTACGCTCCTACACCTGTCCATAGTTCATGCGTCGCGAGCCGCCCAGCGAGGACGTGTCGCCGTCAGAATAAATAACCGCACTAGACGACCAGTGCTGCTTCGGTTCATCAGCCAACGAGATCTTGACTCGCCCGTCTCTCTCTCTCGGTAATGATGTCGTCGTCGCCGTCTCTCTCTCTCTCTCTCTCCTCTCTCTCTCTCTCTCTCTCTCTCCTCTCTCTCTCTTCTCTCTCTCTCTCTCTCTCCATCTCTCTCTCTGCACTTCTCTCTATATATATACTGACGTCATCTCCATCTCTCTCTCTCCATCTCTCTGCACTTCTCTCTATATATATGCTGACGTCATATCTCTCTCTCCATCATATCTCTCTCTCTCTCTCCATCTCTCTCTCTATGCATTACTCTCTCTCTCTCTCCATCTCTCTGCATTACTCTATATAATATGCTGACGTCATTATCTCTCTCTCCATCATATCTTCTCCTCTCTCTCTCCATCTCTCTCTCTCTCTCCATCTCTCTGCATTACTCTCTATATATATGCTGACGTCATATCTCTCTTCCATCATATCTCTCTCTCTCTCTCTTCTCTCTCTCTCTCTCTCTCACTCCACTTTCTGTTAATAGCTGCAGGACGTTCGTCATCTGTTCACTTCCAAACAGAGTTTGTAGTAGTTAAAAGTTTCGGTAATCGCTCGGTCGCTGTCCCTGCCCAGAGCCGCTTGGCTGCCGGACCGGGTCCATGCGCAACCAGAAAAACACACAAAAAGTTCGGCATCCGAAAACATCTTCAGCGTTTCGCCTATTTACTTAAATCCGTCTGTATTCGTATCGTATCAATACTGATCGGGAAACTGTACCCTGTCCTCTTTAGAAATGCCTGGTTTCCCCAGCCACCCAGTCTATAATTAAAGCTGAACTCATTTTTCGATATAATGGGTAATCCTCACAGGTTATTTCTTAGATATTCTTTGAGACAGATGGGAGGCCCCTCATTTTCTTTTAATTAATGAATAATATTTAAAATCATATCTCTCTGCTCCATAATTATAAAAAAAAAATTAAATAAACAAAGCCAGATATCAAAACATTCTCCAAGAAAAATCTTCGTCATTATCACTAGTTACTTTTTTTAAAATACCTTTATCCCTGGAGACGTCACCGAGACAAAATATGGCTCTCGTTTCTATATTTATTTACAAGAAGGGAAGACGGGTGGCGCCGCCTTCGGCTGTCGGTGCGCACGGAAGCATTGATAAGTCCCAGCTTTGACAGGCCGGGGCCCAGGATTCACCGAGAAGTCGGCAATACACTTGGACGGTCGAAGGTGAGGGGAATTACCAGATTAGCAGTTCGCATGATACGTTTAATTATACGAGTTCTGACAGCCGATAATTTACTCTTTACCTTCTGTCAGACTTACTTACATCCGCCGGTCCATCGCACAGCGATGCTACATCGATACGGCTTCGGGATAGCTACTTTAAATCCGCTCTCCACGAACTGCCCACCCACCCCCAGACACCGAGACCGTAGTTGTTTCTTTCCCATAATGCTCGAGTTTGTCCAATAAGTTACAACAACAGCGACAACAGAAATTAGATATTTGATCTGTGCCTCGGTTGCTTATACTGTCCAGCTCTCAGCGGTGAGGCGGAGGTGAGAGAAGCCATCGTGGCCTCTACCAAGTTTCCAAGAGAATTCCTCTCTTATCGATTTTCCGACGGATTTCTCCGCCACCGCTGAGAATTATCTTTCTCGTTTAGAAGAAAAAAAAGTGATTAGAACCGTATACTTTTAAAATCCTTGTGTCAGTAGCTCCAGATGGATGTCGGGGGAGCGATGAGGCCGGCCGGATGCCCGGACCTTTTCATCTGTAGCCGTTCATGAGACTCGTTCGTTCTCCATGTCGGTTGGATTACCTGACTGTAGGACGAGAGACCCGAACCGAAATTCGTGGGAATGCGTGCGTGAGTAGGTATGGGAAACGCTGTGGCCTCCTTGTGGGTGACAGGGATCTGTAACCAGTTTTCGGTGGACGATATAAATCAACTCCTGTACCAAGTGCGAGACGTCTTCACCCGGAGCTTCGTTCATCTTTCTGCCGATGTTCCGACGGACTGTTTCTCTTGTGGTGTCTTGCACAAAGTTCCATCGGGTGGCCCTGTGCTATTTTCACCTTTCCCAGGACCCTAAATCGTCATGCTCGTCCCCTGTAATGTCAAATCGGGAGTTTGTTGTGGGCCAGATCATCGCATCCCGAGGCCCTGGTCGCTTCTGTATCTTGCAAACAGCTTCACGGACGTACATGGCTTGTTTGTTGTTTAGGTTACATGATAACTTTGGCGCCAGTGAGATTTTAATTACAGAACTGAGTACCCCCCACAAATCCGGCCTCGGGAAGGCGTTCGTGCCCAGATTCAATTATCAGTATTTAATCTCCGGTTACGACCCCTCGCTGATTGGAATCTCCCAATAAAACCAGAGAACGCGTTCCGAGAAAGGTTTTACCATAATGAACCTTTAGATGTAACGTCGAGTCGCAATGACTGACATCATTGATCCAAAGGTGAGATCTTGCTCTGCTAAGGATCGTTTTGTATGACACCTTGTTTGTGTGTACCCACCCCTTCAGCGGCCTCGTGTTGCGAGTGCACACACAGTGCCTCGCCACAATAAGTTAGCAACCCCCAGAAGTCCAGTTTCAGACGTCCGGGTGGGCAGGCAATCGGCGTGGCGCCATCACCATGGCGAGAAGCAGGTGGATTCTGAGATATTCCTTTCCTTAACCCCCCCCCAGAGGTAGTGGCCAGAGATCTCAGCACTTCCGGCTGATCTGTGACCAGTGCGGCAGCAGTGAAGGCTTCCAACCGCGACAACGAGTCATCGCTCGCCGCAAGAATAAGCCAACGAATATCTGCATCATTTGGACTTTCGATGCTATTAATTATCAAAACAAACAAACAAACCCCATTTCAAAGAAAGTCGAGGAAGAACAGACGGTAGATAAGAAACCCTGAAACTTTTAAAGGCAAAGAACCATTTGAAATTACCAAAACCAGGTCGAAAAGAAATGTAACAGCAACAACGAGCAATCCATTAAATTGTAATGTAATTCAAAACGGGGGGGGGTACCCTACAACTGGTGAATGCAGTTTATAAAGCCTGACAACAATATGATATAGGGAATAACCAGATGGTCAGAACAACAGACACGGAGGTGCTTTTAGAAGCTGAACCAGACTGAATTCCAGCCAGTAAATTATTGAGAATTTGCTAATCGCGTGAAGCCTGATGTTTCATAATAAGACTTCTATTTCTCCTCCTATAATCGCTACGTATTTTTTAAAAATCCCCTCAGTTAAAGACGCCATTTAGACAACACGGGTGGTAAGTAATTAGCTATCCGACGTCAAAGACAATGCTGCTGGTAAATTGAGACGCTTTAGAAATTATTTCCACAAAGTTGGCGACTTGGCGGTTTTAGAATTAATGTACCTCTTCTTCATCTCTTGCTGAGTCTACGTTCACTTGTTGTGCGAGATTTATCAAACGAAACCCACCCAACTGCTTCTTTTCCCTAACAGTAAACAGATAGATGAACGGATGCTAGGATGGAGACAGCGAGTAGGCGGCAGTCGGCGAGGGTAAGGTGAGATAACCGCGTCGTTATCAGCCGCCATGATTTCCGGGAATCTCAGAATTCGCCATTCACGCCCCGCCGACCAGAGAACCTTTGTTTACCCGGGGATCTTATCGGCGCGGACAACAAAAAAGAAAAAAGAAAATTCCCTTGTTCTCCCCTAAACCAGTTCCTATTAATCTGGCTGGAATTTGCCGCCCCACAGAGAGGCGCGCTGGGCGGATTAGACGTCGATGCAAGGGAGACGATCGCGGAGAGGCCGGTCACTGGAGAATGGGAGCTCTCGTCGGATCCTCTTTGTCCAGATCGGTCCTGATGGCGACGCACAGCGGAGGCAGAAGGAAACAAATGCTTTCGTGTAAACTGAAACCTTTTATTCATGCGGCGAACTTTCGACACGTTTTCGGTTCTATCACAAAAATCGACGACAGAGAATCGCGTGAGTTACCACGAAGAGTCGAGAGAGTAAAGGATGCTGGGCTTCCTTCAGCCTTAAGCTGTAGACGGGGGCCATGGTGGTGTTCTACCTCAATGGAACGTAGCCTGGAAAATTAATGCTGTTGTGTATCTACGTTCTGGCTGTTACCGGGCTCCGCCTTCCCTTTAGAGGACGCGGACATCCCACGTGTCTGATCCCCCGTAATAGCGCGAACGTTTCTCAAGAAATAGGTACAAAGACGAAGCTTTGGGCCGGTCATTTTAGCGGGTCTCCAGTCAGGGTTAATTAGAGTTAAACTGTTTTGCTGTTATTTTTTGGGGGGTGTGTGATGGGGTGGAGAAAGAAAGTTTCAAATCTAAAAGCTTTATGTCTGTAGAATTCTAATTCATCTTCCAACTCGCGACATCCGTCTGGAATTTAAACGGTTAATTGAAGTTGCTGAGACTCTCATCCGCGTGTATTTTTTGTTTTTTTAAAAAAGGCAGAAAATCGAATCTGTACTATATCTGGACTTGGTTTTGTAGGGTGTAACATGTAAGATACGAAGGCTGCACCCTACAAACACGAAGGGGTTACAGGTGTCGTAAGTGGTTGAGGGTTTCGATCGTTTTAAGCCGAACGAATGCCGGGGTAAAAAAAATTATTTAAAAAGAAAAGAAAAAAAAAGAGAGAGAGAGATGGAGAGAGAGGGAGAGGGGGAAGGGAGAGAGAGATGATGGAGAGAGAGAGAGAGAGAGGAGGGGAGAGAGAGAGAGAGAGATGATGGAGAGAGAGGAGGAGGGGGGGGGGGGAGAGAGAGAGATGATGGAGAGAGAGAGGGGGAGAGAGAGAGGGAGGGGAGAGGGATAGATGATGGAGAGAGAGAGATGAGAGAGAGAGAGGGAGAGAGAAGAGGAGAGAGAGATGATGGAGAGAGAGAGGGAGATAGAGGAGAGATGATGGAGAGAGAGGGGAAGAGGGGAGAGAGATGATGGAGAAGATAGAGAGATGATGGGGAAGATAGAGAGAGGTGATGATGATGGAGAGAGAGATGATTTCGCGCGCGATAGTGATAGAGAGAGAGTCGGGTTGCGTAGAGCGAGGGAGTCGAGAGGGGAGCTCTATCGATGATGCGCGCAGCTCGAGCTCTTCTCAGATCAGGGGGAAGGGCTCGCGGAGACGAGCTGGCTCTGCGGTAGCGGGGAGGGCGATCTCTCTCTCTCGAATGTGATGCTCGCTGGTACAGTTTGCGATAGGCGCTCTAGAACTGATCGATCTATCGATCTTGGAAACATTTGCCGCTGGACTATTCCGTATCGTTTCTTTCTCTACCAAATGTCAGGCGAGATGTGATTGATCCGGGAAATTTATAAAAAAAGAAAAAGAAAAAAAATCTTCGTTCGAAATCTTAACAGGTGACCGGGATGTTGAAGCCGGGGCTCCGTCTGACTGTTCCCCGGGGTTGGAGGAGGGCGTTCGATGATGACGACTCGTCGACTGATCAAAATCGAACGTGTAAAGATTTGGAATTAAAACCGTTCAGGCAAAATTGATTAATGCTATTACCAAAATCGATTGGCTTAGATAGGATAGCGCAAACAAATACCAGACGGAACACACATATTGGTGTGTGTGTGTGTGTGTGTGTTGTGTGTGTGTGTGTGTGGTTTTTAGTTAGCGGACATTTTAAAATTTGTTTTCGATCAGAAAGTTGGCGGCCGGAGTCACGTGGTGTAGATGGCGCTACTCTCCAGTGGCGGGACATTTTCATCATCGATGTTACTGACGTTTGAATTCTCGTGTCGGGTGGCATTAATAGAGGAAGAAACGAAAATGAACCAAAGCGTCTTTGTTGGCCACTAACGTCTGGCCAGCCGACGCCGCCAGAGAGAACCCACGAGTAACCGACCGTAACTCGGTCACCAGACCAAATCACGGCGTCGCTCTCTCTTCTCTCTTCTCTCCTCCTCTCTCTCCTCCCGAATCCCAGAGAACACCCTACAAATAGAAGTGGCTGTGGCCGGT